>LR749599.1:1416644-1530844 GCA_902729485.2 Mus minutoides
TCATCATGACCAGTGATTTTATATCCATGTCCTGCTTTTCTGGTGTGCTGTTGTATCTAGGACTTGATGTGGTGGGTGAGTTTGGGTCTGGTGATGCCAAGTACCCTTGGATTCTGTTGCTTCTGTTCTTGCGCTTTCCTCCTGCCATCTCTGCCCAAGGAGACCTGGCGTTGGTGCAGACCAGAAAGGACCTGCTGTTTTGCCCTGGGCCCTTATCAATCTCCTGCCTGATGTCTCAAGTTCCACGAGATTGGGCCGGAACAGAGGCTGTGTTCCCCTGCTCACCTCACTTCCAGAGATAGCTTGGGGAGTCCCGAAAGAGCCTAAGAGAGTGCACAGAGCCTGAGACCCGGGCCCTGAGCTCCTGATGTGGTCTTACAGTCCTGGAGTTGCTGGGCTCAGAGGAAAGATGGCGGGGTGGCGAGTGCTCTGGCTGGGAGAGGCCCAGCCTCCGGTGGGGCGGAGTTCTCGGATCCTGCCCCTGGGGGCAACTGCTGACCCACTGCTCCCCACACCACCTCTGCACTGCACTTACGCGTAACCCCGATGCGATCTTAAAGTCCTGGGGTGTCCCTAGCTGTCTCCGCTGGGCTCAGAGGAAAGATGGTGGGGTGGCGAGTGCTCTGGCTGGGAGAGGCACAGCCTCCGGTGGGGCGGAGTTCTAGGATCCTGCCCCTGGGGGCAACTGCTGACCTGCTGCTCCCGACACCACCTCTGCACTGCACTCAAGTGTAACCCGATGCGATCTTAAAGTCCTGGGTTGTCCCTAGCTGGGTCTGCTGGGCTCAGAGGAAAGATGGCGGGGTGGCGGGTGCTCTGGCTGGGAGAGGCCCAGCCTCCGGTGTGGGGGAGTTTTCGGATCCTGCCCCTGGGGGCAACCGCTGACCCGCTGCTCCCAACACCACCACTGTACTGCACTCACGTGTAACCCCGATGCGATCTTAAAGTCCTGGGGTGTCCCTAGCTGTCTCCACTGGGTTCAGAGGAAAGATGGCGGGGTGACGGGTGCTCTCGTTCTCTTTGTTTCTATTTGGTTGATTTCAGCCCTAAGTTTGACTATTTCCTGCCTTCTAATCCTCTTGTGTGTATTTGCTTCTTTTTGTTCTAGAGCTCTCAGGTGTGCTGCTAAGTTGCTAGTGTAAGATCTCACCAGTTTCTTTACCAGGACATTTCCTCTTAGGATGCTTTCATTCCGTCCTATAAGTTTGGGTATGATGTAAACATTTTCATTAAATTCCAGGAGGTCTTTAATTTCTTTCTTTATTTCTTCCCTGACCATGTTATCATTGAGTAAAGAGTTGTTCAGTTCCCACATGTATGTGGGTTTTCTGTTGTTTTTGCTGTTATTGAGGACCAGCCTTCGTCCATGGTGATCTGATAAGATGCATGGAATTTTTCAATATTCTTGCATCTGTCGAGGGTTGTTTTGTGACAAATTATATGGTTGATTTTGGAGAAGGTACCATAAGGTGCTGAGAAGAAGGTGTATTCTTTTGTTTTAGGGTGAAATGTTCTGTAGATATATATTAAACCCATTTGGTTCATAACCTCTATTGGTTTCACAGTGTCTCTGTTTAGTTTCTGTTTCAATGACCTATCCACTGGTGAGAATGAGGTGTTAAAATCTCCCACTATTATTGTGTGGGGTTCAATGTGTGTTTTGAGCTTTAGTAAAGATTATTTTATGAGTGTGGGTGCCCTTATACTTGGGACATAGACTTTCAGAATTGAGACTTCCTCTTGGTGGATTTCAATTTAATGAATGTAAAGTGTCCTTCCTTATCATGTTTGATAACTTTTCTTTGAAAGTCTATTGTAGTGGATATTAGAGTGGTAACACCAGCTTGTTTCCTGGGCCCATTTGCTTGGAAGACCTTTTTCCATTCTTTTACTCTAAGATTGTGTCTGTCTTTGTTATTGAAATGTGTTTCATGTATGCAGCAAAATGCTGAATCTTGTTTGTGTATCCAGTCTGTTAGCTTATGTTTTTCTATGGGTAAGTTGAGTCCATTAATATTGAGAGATATTAAAGACAGATGACTGTTGGTTCCTGATGTTTGTTTTTGTAGCTGGCTTTATGTGCTCATGGTTCTTTCCTATTGGCTTTGTTGTGAGATGCTTAATATCTTGGGGTTTTTTGGTGTAGGCACCTTCCTTGTGTTGGAGTTTTCCTTCTAGAATCCTCTGTAGGGCTGGATTGGTAGATACTGTGTGAATTTGGTTTTGTACTGGAATTCTTTGGTTTCTCCATCTATTTTGTTTGAGAGTTTTACTGAGTATAGTAGCCTGGCATTTGTGTTCTCTTAAAGTAGGGAAAGAACCCAGGTGTCCCTCAACAGAGGAATGGATACAGAAATTATGGTACATTTACACAGTGAAGTACTACACAGCTATTAAAAAACAATGAATTTTGAAATTCCTAGGCAAATGGATGGATCTGGAGGGTATCATCCTGAGTGAGGTAACCCAATCACAAAAGAACTCACATAACATGTATTCACTGATAAGTGGATATTAGCCCAGAAACCTAGATTACCCAAGATACAATTTGCTAAACACATGGAACTCAAGAAGAATGAAGATCAAAGGGTGGACACTTCGCCCCTGCATAGAATTAGGAACAAAGCACACATTGAAGAAGTTACAGAGATGGAGTGTGGAGCTGAAACAAAAGGATGGACCAACCAGTGACTGCTGCAGCCGGGGATCCATCCCATAATCAGCCACCAAATACAGACACTATTGCATACGCCAGCAAGATATTGCTGAAAGGGCCCTGATATAGCTGTCTCGTGTGAGGCTATACCAGTGCCTAGCAAACACAGAAGTGGATGCTCACAGTCAGCTATTAGATGGAACACAGGGTTCCCAAGGGAGGAGCTAGAGAAAGTACCCAAAAAGTTGAAGGTGTCTCCACCCCTATAGGTGAAAGAACAATATGAACTAACTAGTACCCCCAGAGCTCATGTCTCTAGCTGCATATGTAGCAGAAGATGGCCTAATTGGCCATCATTGGGAAGAGAGGCCCCCTTGGTCATGCAAACTTTATATGCCCCAGTACAGGGGAATGCCAGGGCCAAGATGTGGGAGTGGGTGGATAGGGGAGCAGGGCGGAGGATGAGGGAGGGTTTAGGGGACTTTCGGGATAACATTTGAAATGTAAATAAAGAAAATATCTAATAAAAAATTTTTTTAAAAATCTAAATAACCTCTGACCAGGCTCTTCTGACTTTCATAATCTCTGTTGAGAAGTCTAGTGTAATTTTTGTATGTTACTTGGCCCTTTTCCTTTGCAGCTTTTAATATTCTTTCTTTGTTCTGTGGGTTTAGTGTTTTACTTATTATGTGATGAGAAGATTTTCTTTTCTGGTCCCATTTATTTGGTGTTCTATAGGCTTCATCCATCTCTATAATCATCTCTTTCTTTAGGTTGGGAAAGTTTTCTTTTATGATTTTGTTGAAGACATTTCCAGGTCCTTTGAGCTGGGAATCTTCATTCTCCTCTATTCCAATTATTCTGAGATTTGGTCTTTTCATTGTGTCCTGAATTTCTTGGATGCCGGTTAGGAGTTTTATATGTTTTGAATTTTCTTTGACAGTTGTGTCAATCTCTTCTATGGTGTCTTCAACACTTGAGATTCTCTCTTCTATCTCATGTATTCTGTTGGTGATACTTACATATGCAATTCCTGACCTCTTTCCTAGGTTTTCCATTTGCAGGTTTGCCTTCATTTGTGTTTTCCTTATTGTTTCTACTTCCACTTTTTAGGTCTTGAACTGCTTTATTCAATTCCTTCACTTGTTTGATTGTGCTATCCTGTATTTCTTTTAGTGAGTTATTAATATCCTTCTTAAAGACTCTATTATCTTCATGAGAAAGGATTTTAGGTCAGCTTCCTGATTTTCAGATGTGCTGGTGTATGCATGGCATCCTATGGTGGGAGAACTTGGTTCTGATGATGCCCACATATATTGACTTCTATTGCTTACAATCTTGTGCTTGCCTCCTGCCATCTGAATGTCCCTGGTATTTGCTGGTCTGGGTGACTCTGTCTGGAATCTGCCTTTTTTGACCCTGAGTTGCTTCATGTTTCCTGGTAGGCCTGTAGCCCTGATTGTGACAGACCACCTGTGGGGCCTTCCAACTAGGGGCTCTCCAGAGGGGCAGAGAAGCTGCTGCTCTGTTGCCCTGGCTGCAGTAGATCTCCTGGGAGGCCTTCAGACTGTTGGGTCTTCAGAGGAGCAGTCACACTGTTTTCCTGTGTGATGATGTTCTCCAGGGGGGTCTACTGACTCTGGTTTCTGTTTCGCTGTGTGCAGCAGAACTCCAGGGAGGCTTTTAGGCTGTAGGATGAGTTGCCCTGCATGCCACAGAGCCCCCAGGAGGTCTTCAGACTGTGGTGCCTGTTGCCCATTTTCCCTGTGTACAGAGGAGCTCCTGGGATACCTTCAAGCTGTGGTGTCTTCAGGGGAGCAGACCAGCTGGAGATCAGTTGCTTGGCTGCTTTGTGTGTAGCAGATCTCCTGGGATGCCAGTTGCCCTGTGTGCAGCAGATCTTCTTGGATGTCTCAGGCTGTATGTAGTGTCAGTTGCCCTTTGGATAGCAGATCTCCTGGGATGCCTCAAGCTTTGGTTTCAGTTACCCTGAGTGCAGTGAATCTTCTGGACTGGCTTAGGATATGGTGTCTCTAGGGGAGCAGATTAGCTAGCAGTTTGCCCAGCAGAAAGGATCTTACCCCAATCTGTTTTTTTCTGCTTCTTTGTGGCAGATGTGACAGTAAGCTGCATATCTCCACTGATCACATAGATAGGTAGTGTCTTCTGAATGCTATATTCATTCTCTCTCAGTAGTTAGAAGCACGTCATAGAGGACTCTGTGCTGGATTTCATTGCACTATGAGTGTAAATCATGGGAAAACAATTTGCAAAATGCATGTACAACAATAATAAAATAAGAACTGCCTAGGACATATGAATGAGGTGTATATATGTCCCTCTCTGTGTATGAGTTTTGTGGAATGCAGTCACCTTAAGTGAGATAGGAGAATCCCCAGATGCTTATGGGACATAGTGATGAGAAAGAGACTGCTTCAAAAAGAAGACAAGGATGTACACTCAGCACTGTCTGACCTTCACCCTGCCATTGTGGCACATAAACTTGCATTCATACACACAAAAACATAAACAAATATGCATGAGCTCATGTGGTACTGCCTAGATGAAAATTATAAGTGGAATTAATATATCGAAAGTTCATGGAACCTGCCAGGGTGCTGTGATTAATCTGAGAACAAGGAAACAGAAATGGAGAATCTGAAGGAGAAATTAAGACTTTGCTTGCCCATCTCTAAACATAATCACTGATTACTAAACATTATTATAAGCTTTGTGGAAGGAGTGACTGAACAGCTGGTCTAGAAACTGAAAGTCTTTAGTATATGAATTGGAACAGGCCATTGGGCTTTACAACTCTTTCAGGCCATTAAGACCAGAATGAATATAAGCTAAGTAGATCCATGAAAGCATGGAGAAGACTGTGAGTGTTTATAAACAATGGGTCCTAGAATCATGTCCAAATGGAAAGATGTTCAAAATCATCCAACATATTTCTTGAGATACCATCTGGATGACCAGAATCCCAACAGATGCACGGCTTCTTGAAACTGAAGTTCAATAGAGAGCTATTTCCAATCTTCTTTCATGTCTTCAACTACAATTTCAGCATTTATGGTGTTGACATGTTTCCATTCTTCTCATTCACTTATTCAAACAGAGTTGAGCAGTGCATTACAATAGAGAGTGTGTGTAGGGGGAGTGACAGTTGAGTGTGGTTGAGAGCTGTGAATAAATGGTTGAATATTCTGGGTCTAGTCTCAGCTTGGTAACATCTTATATTATGTGTGGAAAATGTTTTAGTCTTACTTATATTGAGCTCTCTGGATTCTAGGCTTTGTGGGCTCAGCTGATTCAGCACCTTGTAGAACCCCTCTCTGGCCCCTCTTTAGGTGCCTGACTTTCCTGGTCCCTGAAGCTGCATGGGAGCCTAGCTATTTGAGTTGGACTCATTGTCTACTCTAAGTACTCACTTTTTCAGGATCTTCTGTCTGGATACTAGCTCTGAGACCCACTCTCCTCAGTCAGATCCATAAAGAATTGCTGCAGACCTCATTGTACAGATTCAGCCCTTTTGTGCACATTATGGCAGACTGTTGTATAAGCTCCAGCTAGAGATCAGTTTCCCCTGTTATCTGTCTTCACTGATCTAGGGCTGAACCAATCTTAGCTGTGCTCCTATACATGCAGTGTTCACTCCAGAGTCTCTGGGGCCCTTGCAAGTACCTCCTTTCCTGCCACCCATGAACATGTTCCACATTCCAGGCATTACTACAGTTGCTATGTTTTCATAAAACCACTGTACACCATTCCTTTGGCATTGGTCAAGCCTGGAAATGCTTCCTTCCCCATACTACTTATTTTAATCTTATTAAATATCTTAAGTGTCTAGAATTCTCTATGGGAGTCTGTGCTCCTTAAAGATAAGAATTGTGGTTTGTCTATAGTATTCTTCAGTGTCTGTCACAATGCAATGTACAATGTGGGAAATGTTTGAACTTACTTCATTATTGATCTAGGTTATTTGTTACAGATGAATGCATTGTATATGCTCATGAATTTACTGAAAATATTTGATTGTGAGCAAGTCAGTTGGTTATGATTCCATATGGCATGTATTTATTTTATTGTGATCTAAAGACTCAGAAAAATAGAACAGCAACAACAACAACCCCTTGAAATATGGAAACTGAAGACATTGCTGGTTACAATGTTTTAGTGAGGATTGCCCAGCTAGCAGGGAATTCATCTAAGCTTCAGAAGTTCATGAGCATGGAGAAGTGTTCATGTCATGGCAGTATCAAAGCCAGTTTGTAGTGTCTCTGGGACTCTCTGACAAGACCTGGTTAAATAGATCTTTTTACTAGCTGCCTGAGCTAAATTTGTTTGTCTGATACATTTTATATAGCTCCAACTAGTCATTTTTATCCTGCTTCTCAAATTAAAAAAAAAAACATAGTCTTATTTTTTATCTGAAGAAATGTTGGTCTTCTAGGTAGACATATCTTTGAGAATTGGAAAAGGTCACTTGAAAATGCAAACAAAGCTGAAATACCCAACGAAGGTGAGAAAGATCCTGTGGAGACCATATGAAGAGGTTAAGCATGACCCCAGTTTGAGTGATGGAGCCACCAACCCTTCTCAAAAAGTTTAACCCAGAATTGCTTCTGTCTAAAGGAAATGCAGAGACAAAGAGTGGAATGGAGACTGAAGAAAAGGCCATCCAGAGACTACCCCACCTAGGGATCCATCCCATATGCAACCACCAAACCCAGACACTATTGCCGATGCCAAGAACTGCTTGCTGACAGGAGCCTGATATAGCTGTCTCCTGAGAGGCTCTGCCAGAGCCTTTTACCAATACAGATGCAGATGCTTGCAGCCAACCATCAGACTGAGTACAGGACTCCAGGGGAGGAGTTAGGGGAAGGACTGAAGGAGCAACCTCATTAGGAAGAACAGCAGTAGCAACAAACTGGACTCCCCAGAGCTCCCAGGTATTAAACCACCAACCAAAGAATATACATGAAAGCACATGCCTCAGCTGCATATGTAGCAGAGGAATGCCTTATCTGGCATCAATGGGAGGGAAGACCCTTGGTCCTGTGAAGGCTTGATGCCTGAGCATAGAGCATAAAAGAATGCTAGGGCAGTGAGGTGAGAGTGGGTGGATGGGTGGGCAAGCACCCTCATAAAAGCAGGGTGAGGGGAGTAGGATAGGGGGTTTGCAGAGGGAACCAGAAAAGGGGATAACATGTGAAATGTAAATAAATAGAAAAATCAATTAAAAAATTTTAAAAAGAGGGAAAAAAGAAAATAAAATGCAAATATCTAATGTAATTGCTTCAGACCATTTTGTACTGTTTACAGTCATTGGCTGTTGCCTAAGCCTATGAATACACACACACACACACACACACACACACACACACACACACACACACACATGCACACAAACATACACACATGCACAATGCACAAATGCACACAGGTGCACATATATGTACACGATTTTTAATTCATAAATTCACAGAATTTTAAATTACAGATAAAATTCCTTGAGCTTTTATGAAATTAAGATGATTCTTATGGCATCTAGTCTATAACTACTATTTTGTGGTATTCAATTCACATACCTGCTAGCTAAAGATTGTGTAACTGGTCTAAATGCCAATTCTGTCTCTCATTTTAAGGCATGCTTCATCTTAACATTCAGTTTCTTTTAAAAACTACTGCTGATAATGTTCACCATGAGTGTTAATACAAGAGTAAGCTCCATTTGTGCACTGTGTCCAGAGACAATCTCAGAGTTCTGCACGGTTGTCTGCATTTTAAAGTCTACACATATTGTATGTAATGTGGAGAATGAGTGACTGAGACCATCCACAGGTTCTTGGCTGTACATCTGCTCCTTCATGAGCCTGTTACAGTTTTAAAGCTGGCGTCAGGAATGCTGGCATTGAACACTCTCTTTTCTAACATAATATGTGACACTTTAGCAGAAGGAATAAATACCAAAACTATTTATTAGAACCAGCAGGGACAAAGTTTTATTTTTATTTGTGCCAAGGATGAAACTATCTGTAAATATTAGACATCCTGACTGAAAGAAGAGTGTTGGCACAAACGGATGGACTGAAGGGCATGGGAATCTTGGCACACTTAGAAAATGTAAATACTTTCCAATAAGTACACATAGTATACAAAGGTATACATACAAATTAACAGACAGCTCAACATATGGATATACACAGACATTTACACACCTACCTGGAACTAACAAAATGTAAACATTGTATTCTATTTACAATATCCAGCAACAAACTGAAAATAAAGTATAGAAATTCTGGTATCCTCACACAGTTTATGAAAATAGTTTACAAAAAGGAACCAGCATAATTCAGTTGCAAGTCTCCCTAAACAAGAATTACTATGCTTGAGGAAGAACGACCTTACTTTATTAGTGCCTTCAAGGCAAACATTTTTCAATCAACGCTAATTTACATATAATTTATCAAGAGAAAAGAAGTGCAAAATCATTTTGTTTAAAGATTTCCCTTTAAGTGTCATTAGCAGTTCGGACTAACCCAATTATGACAATCTCATCAGGTGCTTTTAGAAAATCTCCCTGAACTCATCTGGAGGATGCATTTATTCCTAAGTGTCCTATATTGCATTACAGCCCAGCAGAGAGGCACAGTCTGCTACAGATGTTTATGTGAAATGCAGTTAACACTCCGCCAATTTAGTTTTTATAGGGACACAATCAATTTTTATTCATTTAAAAACCAGAATGCTTTCTTTTATTGTGTGCAGCCTCTCCTGATTATGTAGCTAAACAAATTATTTCTCTGTTTGTACTAAATGGTACTATTGGGAAGGGCAATGGCCTGGTATAAGTGTACCATATACATCAGGCAAGTAAATAATGGATCTCTCATAGGGTATGTTCCTTACAGTGGGTTATTTAAAACATCTTTTAAAAGTTTTACTTATAGTAAATAGACATAAATAAAATGTAAATCTTACAGAGGATGGTCTGTAGTCTGTGTCATCTAATCTTGAATTTTAATAGAGTTTTACAGTTTTTGAGCTACATTTACATACATTAGGTAACATCATTTATGATGGTCAGGTTGTATTATTACAATGTTAGAATACTTAATCACTTCCATTGTCCTAATGATTCCCGAGACAGGCTTATTACAATACAATTAAAAGTGTACCATTAAATATCAGTATAAACAATCTGTATCAAAGCACTTAAAGAAGTAACCTCTTGGTGATATGGGAGAAATAAGTTTGCTTGTTTAAATACTATAAAATCTATCATATCTAACTTCTTTGTCTTTTTCTTTTTCATGTATGTATGTGTGTGTGTGGTGTGGTGTGCATATGTATGTATGTGCATGTTTGCATCCATGTGGGTTCACGTGTGTGTGTGTGTGTGTGTGTGTGTGTGTGTGTGTGTGCACATGTGTTATGGAGGGCCAAGGTTGATGTTGGAAATCTCCCTCAGTGGCTTTTCTGTTTTATTTAGGGATTCTCGATCAGACTCAGCTCTCCAATTTGGCTCGTCTCACTAGACAGCTTTGGGGATACTCAGCTCCTCTTTCCCAGGATTTGTGTGGCAGAAACTTTAACCCTAGAACAATCTCCCTGACCCCATATCTAACTCTAATGGATCCTCATAAAAGAGTGTAAAAGCCCAGCAAAACTGACATCAGCTACCTCAGCTTCAGTGGGCTGCTCATGTATGTGAATCCACCCAAGCAGGAAGTGGGTTGAATATTGCCAAGAAAAGGCCCTGGGCCAAGAGATTGCCTTGCTTAGTATTTGATAAGAAAGGTGCCTACAGGAGAACAGGTCCATACAAGTGAACAGATCCCCTCTCGGGTGGTAAATCTAAATAAGATCTGCTTAATCTTGTGTCTAAAATGTTCTGTGTGTTTGAGATTTAAGAGGAATGGGTAATAGCATAAACATGGTTAAAAGGAAAAAGAAAATCCTCTAAGTCCCCCCTTGCTTTATTTTAATAGTCTTTATTCCCCCCAGGATATTTAAATACACGATTGGATCCTGGCTCTACATTTATTTATCCCTAAGACAACCATTTGGGGATTATATTTATTTAGTTTATATTCCAATAGATAATTTTAATAGTAAAAGGAAGAAAATGAATACTTTTATGAATCAAATATGCATTAACCCATTCATTCATAAAATACAGTAACCTGATATCGCTGTCTATTAACTACCAAGGAATATTCCATGTGTTCCCTGACCTCAAAAAGCTCACACTTCATTTAAACATTAAAAAGATAAATGATTTAAAAGCAGGATGGTCCGGGAATGTAACTCAGGTGGTAGAGTTTACCAACCAACATGTGCTAAGCCCTGAGTTCCTGCCCCTACATAAATGGGGAATGGTAGTACGTGCCTCTCACTCTATCCAAGGCTGGGGGATGAGAAAGTGGAGGTTTATTCTTAGAGTTCATACTTGTGGTGATCAAGACCAGTGTGGGCTACATGGAACTGTGGTTTAAAAAAAAAAAACAGACAAAAAACCCTAACAAATAGTACCCCCCACACACACACACCCAAGAGATGACTAACAGGATAATCAGAAGTATAGCCCTGATTTTAGAGTTTCCAGAGAGCAGCTGTGATTATTAGTGAAATGAAAATAATTGAACCAGTTCAAGGTTGAGATGATGACTCAGTAGGCAAAGCATTTGACGTGTAAGCATGAGAATCTGAGTATGGGTCCCCAGCACCCTATAAAAGGGAGTCACTACAGCAAGCACTGGCAATGCAGGCAGCCGTGTGTATGCACAGCTCCCTGGCAGCCAGCCTAGACAAGAGGTACACTCCATGTTCAGCAAGAGACCCATCTCAAGTAGTAAGTTGTAGAGATAGAAACAACAGATGCTAACCTCCACTCTCCACATGTGCTCCTACACAATACACACATACACGCACATGCACTGGCATGGGAAGATACAAAAAGACATCACGTAGCCTGAAACAGTGACAAGAAGACAGGTGGATGAAAAACATAATTATGGAATAACTGTCTTTATTTTAAAGATACTTTGCCATGTGTTCAGCTGTATGGGAGTTACGTACATGTGTGTATATCCACTTAAAAATGAATATAAATATATATGTACATGCACATATACATGTTTTTAAATTAATGTTGCCTTGGTAAAAGTATAAGCAGGTATATTTAGACTTTTGGTTGCATGCATGAATTTTGTGAAGATTACATTCTGCTCTTATATTTTGTTTTAGTATTAAGACTTTAGTAAAATTTTTCTAAATTACAGGGGTTTTTTTCCCGTGTCCTGTGAGCACTTCAGTTAATTTATCTCTACTGGCAACATTGGCTCACACCTATCTGTGCTGTCTCAAGCCAAGCACGTTCCTAGGTCAAATGTATAAGGTTTGCAGGAAGGTCTTCTAGCCACACTCTAAAGAACCTGATTTCCTTGGCTATCTTTTACCTTTTATGTTACTCTGAATTTTTCTTTGATAAGAATTCTCTTCTGTTCTTTTTTACAACCAAGAGAACCAATGCAAATAGGTTTTCTGAGTTCAATTACTGACCTACCTTATCTAATTGTGTAAGGCCTTTCCCTCTGCAGCAGCCCTCTTACCACAGACACCCTGTGCAAGCACTGTCTTTGGAGAAACAGCTTCATTGAAAACACATACTTTCTTATTTAAGTTGATTTCATTATAATTATGAAGGAGGCGTTGGGACACCTAAATGTGTGAAACTATGTGCTAGATCATAAAGCATATTCTCAAGTATTCAATTCATAATTAAATATTAGAAAGTTATTAACCTTATTGAAAACTAATCAATATGTGTGTGATTTTTAAAATGTGTTGAATGGAAACACCATAATTCAGAGGGTTAGGAAAAATACATCTGGCCTCTGATACATTTCTAGTGTATTCCACATTCTACATATTCACAAATAAGGTTAGCTCTGCTTTTCCAAAAATATTAGGAATTGCCCCTTCTCAGTCATCCATAGGTGGCACACCAGCTAACTGAGCTACTGAAATGACCTCTTCCCACTCTGTTCCACCTGGTGTGTGTATGTTGTGCTGACCTGGTGTGTGTACCTGGTGTGTGTACGTTGTGCTGCCTGAGGTGTTCTGCTAAGATGCATGTGGGATCCTGTCACTCTACTGCCCAGAACCTCCTTGGATTCTGACTTCACAGGGAGTAACAGTGGGGGTTTTCAAGACTGAGGGTCTGGCCACTCCATCTTCTCCCCTGCACCAGTGTGGATGCTTAGGCCTTGCTTCTGGTCTGTTATTCCTCGGACCATCACTCTTTAACTAAGGACCTTTGTCTTCACTCTTCCTGGAGTCTAGAATGTACTTTCTCCCTGGCTCCTGTTTCCTTGGAGATTGTTAGCTTCTTCACCACCACCCCCCATTGAAGTCACAGCTCCCTAACTTCAGCAGGTAAACATACTTCCTACTGTACTGATTCCCATGTAAGGTAATAGCTGCATTCCATACCTCTTCAATGTTTCTCTCTCTACTCGAACATAGGAACTTGCTTCTGTTTCATTTAAAGCCATTCACGTGATCTTAAAATGTTATGGTACTTATTTAATTCCCAAGACAGAAATATTCTAGTGAAACCAGAGAAACTAGAGTGTCCTGAACTTTTCATGTTCTTTTTTTTTTTTTTTCTTCTTTTCAAATCTTTCCTCCCACCTTTTTGTATATGCAGGTGTTTTTATTTTTTAGATACCAGAGTTCTATGGGTCATTCTGAGTAAACTTAAATATACTTTCCTACTTCTAGAAGTACATCTACTTGGTACCGCAGGAGACTTCCTTTATGTGAGGGTACTGTGTGCCTGCGTACCAGAGGCTTTCTACGGAGAACTCTGGCCCATCCTGGTGCCAGGGAAGTTCCAGGGAGTTCCAGGGAGTTCCAGGGAAGGGAAGCAAGTGTGGGCAGGGAGGGAAAATCGCTTCCACTGCTGCAGTTGGCTCCACCTCCGTTTCTGCCGCCCCTTCCAGGTTACTTGGTTTCTCTGTGCAGCCCTGCACTGAGTTGGGTCAGGCTGTTTTGATGAGATGCCAACTAGCCAGTGAGGAGTGCTGTAGAGCTTCAGGAAGTGCTTCGAGAGAGCAGACCTCTTCCCAAGTGTTATAGTTTTTAGGACAGAAGGCTCAGAGGACAAAGTAGTTCTCACACAGCTTTAATCCTTCTGGATAGGATTCTTATATTCAGTTTTGAGGTGGGTAAGGGTCTGACAACACAGGTACTTCTCATTGGTTTGGTCTGAGAGCTTTGGGGAAACTTTATTTGCATGTGGGAGGGCTTGGTGCTGCTCCTAGATGACTGATGGCCACATAGCTCTGGGGGGGGGGGGGTACTGTAGCTACATGACAGGAGCCAGGGACCAGGAGGTGTGACCAAACACCTTCTGTCCCATGCAGGTAGAAATCGCCACCCACTGAGTCACTGGAGTTCCAGACCTTTGCTCTACCTGGGACCAGGCTGTTTGTGTACAGCTCACTGCCCCACAGGTACTAAGTGTGGGCAAGGCTAGCTGAAGCTGAGGAGATAGCTAGCTAATGCTAATAGTACCTTTAAGCCTCATTGGATCTTTTGCCTGTTCTGTGGCCTGCAACAGAAAAGGCAAGCACTTCCTAATTCAAAAGTTCCAATACTGTGAACTATGCATTCATTACCCAGAAATAAAGAGTAATATGTCCAAAGACATCTAAAGCAACATAGAACGCAGAGTTAGAGGAAAACCGGAATTAATCTTACAACATCTAGTCTTCCTCCTTTTGTCTTTAGTTTAGCACTGGGGTTGGTTCTACCCACTTGAATTTTGTTACTCAAAGGTATCTGGAATAGGCCAAGTTGTGTCATCTGGAAGTTCATGTTAATTTTACCTTTGGTGATATGATTGCATTGAAAGATCGGGCCTTTACAGAGAAGATAAAGGTAATAATGTCATTGAGTGGATCCCAATGTAATATAAGTGGTGCCAGCATGCCCCTACACAGAGGGGGAGAAACATGGGGAAGAATACAGCACAGCCATCTGAAACCCGAAGACTGTGGCTTTGGAAAGGACTACAGATATCGTGGTGTTGGAACGTTAAGTCTCTAGAAGAAGAAAATACATTTTTAGTCTTGAAAAGAGCAAGAGTCTCATGCAGTGTTTTGTTATGACAACTCAGAGAAAGCTTTTAGGTCACTCTGTCACCTAAAGCCAACAGGAAAGTGGGCAGACCCAGGGAAACCATTCTGGATGCACTGACACAGTGTATCCGGCCGCCTCTGTCCGTCAGTCAGGTGCTGTCGGGGCAAAGATTCACAACAGAGCTTCTAAAGTATAATTATCTCCACTTATTACTCTTGGTATATACTGTCTTTGTTTACATATAGGTGTGGGTGATTTTTCTAAGCCTTAAGTATAAAATTATTGAAAACAAAAAACCTATGGTCCTCAGAGGCTGATGGTGTCTTTAAGAAAGCAAGATATACATACTCCATAGTTCTGCATATGGCAAAAACTTAGAAGGAAATACCTGAGAAAAACTGCAGGAATACTTGGGCAACCCTGAAATGAGAGGGAAGTAGAGGGAAGGATAAGAAAGTAGTAGTAGAAAAATAATCTTATTGCTCTATGTAATATGGGAAGGCTGGGGTGATGAGACAGGAGAGAGGAGTGTTTCAGACCAGTGGAGTAAAGGAGTAAATGGAGGCATGTGACAAGTTGTCTATTGTAGACTCTACAAGCAACCATAGACCAACCCCGAAAGCTGTGATAAGGTAGGTCACAATGCATCAGGATGGCTTAGGTAAGTCACAATGCAGCAGGATGGCTTAGGTAGGTCACAATGCAGCAGGATGGCTTAGGTAGGTAACAATGCAGCAGGATGGCTTAGGTAGGTCACAATGCAGCAGGATGGCTTTGGAAAAAACATCATGGTAGATATATACATGCATGATGGTGCTGGGTTTACAGGTTGTGTGAAGGAGATACCCTCCACACTATATTTTAGTAGCAGACTGTTCTTAAAGTGTTTTCTTGAGTTTCTTAAGAAGCAGGAACTCATAATTAAATAGGTCCCCAAAATACTGGTGAATAGTGTCTTAGGGAGTTCAATACAAATAACTTTATTTTGATGGCCTAAAGCAGTTTCTTCATAAAGATGTTGATTTCATTATAGTTAATGCCATTTTCTACCCTAGGACCTTGAGACCTTTATTTCTTTCTTCCTTTCTTCCTTTTTTCCTTCCTTCCTTCTTTCCTTCCTTCCTTTTATTTCTTCCTTCTTTTCTTTCTTCCTTCTTTTCTTCCTTTCTTTCTCTCCTTTCTCTCCTTTCTTTCTTTCTTTCTTTCTTTCTTTTTCTGAAATTAACTGTAAAAAATAAGGCCTGTGTGTAAATATGCAGAGATCTAAGCCATCTATGGAACAGTGACATTAGGAATTTGGGGGGTCTGGTTTGGGGGTCTGAGAGTAGAGTGGAAGCAAAAGGAAGACTAAAACGAGTGCTGTGGTCAGGGGACAGGTGAAGAGAACAACTGTTAGACGTGATCTCTGCATGGGCCATGTGAGATGCTCAGTAAATGTGATCTCTGGAGAAAGGGACACAGGCAGAGAAACCACCCTCCTCTCCCTACCAAAAAGTACACATCAGAACTAAGGACTATATTTTATCTCTTCTATATATCTAACAGAGCTCAGAGAATATGATCTATATTCAACATAGGTATTAATAGATTTCAAGTATCCAAGTTAATATTAGAGAGAAGACTGTATAAAACATAACATCTCAGGTTATCTGTAACTAGCAAGTTTTCTCTTATATCCTGGAGGGCTGGGGGTGTCTATCTTGACTAGAAAGACTTTGTTTAAATACTGAAGCCAACCCACCCTGACCTCTGACCTTGTGCCCTGGAGGTTTTGCTTCTTTATGCTGCTGCTGCTGCTGCTGCTGCTGCTGAGGCTGCTTTCTGCTCTCTCTCTGACTTTGCTTGCCCCTTTATCCCCCAATTTGCCTTTTGGCAGTGCTCCCACGTGACTCAGGTAGTGTTGCTTGCCCTCTGTGCCAACTCCATGCTTATACCCTTCTCCATTTTTTGGCTGTTTCAGGATCCCTTGTAGCCCCAGACCTGGTTGGCTTCAGGGATAACAACTCCTTGGCTGGCATCCCAGATGGGCTGGCTCTAGTATTCCCCAAGGGGATAAATTATTTACCATGAGTTATTTCTAGACATGACACAATTGGATGTTCTTAGCCCAAATCAGGGAGATGACTCAGGGCACCGTTCCAAACATTACTGATTTATGACTTTCATCCTATTCTCAATATCTCTCTCTCTCTCTCTCTCTCTCTCTCTCTCTCTCTCTCTCTCTCTCTCTCTCATTTAATATAAGCTCCCCAACCCCCTGACAGGCTGTGTGAGATTCTGAGTAGCACACTACTTCTCTGAACCACAGTTTCCTGCAATTTTAACAGGCACAGAGATGATGACTGTCCTTTCTTTACATGATTCTCCTACAGTTATAGAAAAAAAATCAAATGATATAACTAATGTAAAAGGCTCAGCAGGGAGCGTTCATTAATGGCAAGGTACTGTGACTAGAGAGATGGCTCAGCAGTTAAGAGCGCATTCTGTTCCTCCAGAGACCTAAGTCTGGATCCCAGCCTCACGTCTGGTGGTTCATAACTGTCTGTAACTTGAGCTCCAGGGAATCTGATGCCTCTGGCCTCCTTGGATACTCACATTCACATGGATACACACAAAACAAATTTAAAATACTTTTAAAATCATAAGGTATTAGTGGACCTCTTGGGAGGCCACTAGTTATATCCTTTGCAATAAGGTGAACAAGTTTTATTTTGTGGATTAATACATTTATATGAAATAAAATTTAAACAGCTTAGGCCATGATACTAAAGCATGAATTAATGGTGATTTTAAATTATTTTTACTACATAAATTTATTTCTTTATTATAAAGATGCATATACATATACCCTTATCCATCAGTTCCTATGTTCATAACTATTTGCCACAGGGCACTTGGTTGTATTGATAATGCCAATATTAAGGTATAATGTATCTTTTGCCCACA
The DNA here is from genome assembly GCA_902729485.2 of Mus minutoides. Classification (NCBI taxonomy): domain Eukaryota; kingdom Metazoa; phylum Chordata; class Mammalia; order Rodentia; family Muridae; genus Mus; species Mus minutoides. The sequence goes on from LR749599.1 coordinate 1,434,403, forward strand.
TGATCCAAATTTTAAAACACTAATTGTAAATGTTAATATTCTTGGATTTACAGTTTGATTTATTTTAAGCTGTAAAAACAACGAGGCAGCACTGGCTCCCACATAAGAGCTGAGTTCTATGTAAGAAGCAGCAGTGGTTCCCACATAAGAGCTGAGTTCTAGGTAAAAAGCAGCAGTGGTTCCCACATAAGAGCTGAGTTCTAGGTAAGAAGCAGCAATGGTTCCCACATAAGAGCTGAGTTCTAGGTAAGAGGCAGCAGTGGACTCACATAAGAGCTGAGTTCTAGGTAAGAGGGAGCAGTGGTTCCCACATAAGAGCTGAGTTCTAGGTAAGAAGCAGCAGTGGTTCCCACATAAGAGCTGAGTTCTAGGTAAGAAGCAGCAGTGGTTCCCACATAAGAGCTGAGTTCTAGGTAAGAGGCAGCAGTGGCTCCCACATAAGAGCTGAGTTCTAGGTAAGAAGCAGCAGTGGTTCCCACGTAAGAGCTAAGTTCTAGGTAAAGGACCTACCGGTGAGGCATCAGAGACACTGGTCAGAAATGTTAAGTCTTCTTTCCATGACATAGGATGATTTGGGAAACACCAGCACCATCTCTCTAGTCAACACATTTAGGGTTTGAGGCCTAACATTTACTGAGAACCTACTATGTGCCAGGCTCTCATCTCCTCGTCTATACCATTTTGAGCTATTTGTCACACCAAGGAATCCTAGCAAAGGTCTACTCCATATTGGGTTGTGCCTTTTCAGCCCCAAATAAATCTGTATTTCACTAACAGATATTTTGTAATTTACCTTATTCAACAACCCTACCAAAAGTGTCTAAATTACAAAGATGGTTATTTTGGAGGGTATTTAGCAGCATTCTTTTTTTTTCCTTAAAATTACATTTATTATTTTATGTGAGTACACTCATATTTGTTGATAACCTTGTTACTTGAATTTTGTGCGGTCTCTTCATGGTAACTAGGATATAATGAAAATTTGAGGTTACTTCTTTTTTTTATTATTAGATATTTTCTTCATTTACATTTCAAACGCTATCCCAAAAGTTCCCTATATGCTCCTCTGCCCTGTTCACTTACTCACCCACTCCCACTTCTTGGCCCTGGCATTCCCCTGTACTGGGGCATATAAAGTTTGCTAGACCAAGGGGCCTCTCTTCCCAATGATGGCCGACTTGGCCATCTTCTGCTACATATGCAGCTAGAGCCATGAGCTCTGGGGGTTCTGATTAGATCATATTGTTGTTCCACCTATAAGGTTGCAGACCCCTTCAGCTCCTTGGGTACTTTCTCTAGCCCCTCCACTGGGGGGCCCTGTGTTCCATCCTATAGATGATTGTGAGCATCCACTCTGTGTTTGCCAGGCACTGGCAAAGCCTCACAGGAGACAGCTATATCGGGGTCCTTTCAGCAAAATCTTGCTGGCATATGCAATGGTGTCTGCTTTTGGTGGCTGATTATGGTATGGACCCCCAGGTGGGGCACTCTCTGGATGGTCCATCCTTTCATCTTAGCTAGCTCCAAACTTTGTCCCTGCAACTTCCATGGATATTTTATTCCCTATTCTAGGGAGGAATGAAGTATCCATGCGTTGATCTTCCTTCTTGATTTTCTTGTGTTTTGGAAATTGTATCTTGGGTATTCTAGGTTTCTGAGCTAATATCCACTTATCAGTGAGTGCATATCAAGTGACTTCTTTTGTGATTGGGTTACCTCACTCAGGATGATATCCTCCAGATACATCCATTTGCCCAAGAATTTCATAAATTCATTGTTTTTAATAGCTGAGTAGTACTCCATTGTGTAAATGTACCACATTTTCTGTATCCATTCCTCTATTGAGGAACATCTGGGTTCTTTCCAGCTTCTGGCTATTATAAATAGGGCTGCTATAAACATAGTGGAGCATGTGTCCTTATTACCAGTTGGAACATTTTCTGGGTATATGCCCAGGAGAGGTATTGCTGGATCTACCGGTAGTACTATGTCCAATTTTCTGAAGAACCACCAGACTGATTTCCAGAGTGGTTGTCCAAGTTTGCAATCCCACTAACAATGGAGGAGTGTTCCTCTTTCTCCACATCCTTGCCAGCATCTGCTGTCACCTGAATTTTTGATCCTAGCCATTCTGACTGGTGTGAGGTGGAATCTCAGGGTTGTTTTGATTTGCATTTCCCTGATGATTAAGGATGTTGAACATTTTTTCAAGTAGCAGCATTCTTTAAAAATACTTTTACTGCTTCATTGCATACTCAAGCAACCAGATATTTTTTAATCATCTATTAAAGTAAAAATGTTTGAGTTATATGTAGATGCAGTTTACTGGTTAAAATCAAACAAACTACCCAAGAAGTGCACAAAACTGTTTCCCTCTCCTCAAAGAAGTCAATGTCCAAGCTCATTTGTTAATTTTAGTGGTCTAATGCTAAGAAGAAGAAGAAGAAGAAGAAGAAGAAGAAGAAGAAGAAGAAGAAGAAGAAGAAGAAGAAGAGAAGAAAAAGAAAGAAAGAAAGAAAGAAAGAAAGAAAGAAAGAAAGAAAGAAAGAAAGAAAGAACTAAAAAAACAAAAACACACAAAAGAGATTTTTGAAAAATGATGACTTTGATATTGTGGATGAATTATATATTCAAATAAATCTGGAAAAAAAACTGGGACCTGACCCATTCCTTATGAACTGTATTGGGCTGCCTTCATCAGAAGGTGACTGAAGATGTCCATCAGAGGAGCCAATGCCACCAACTGGGCCACCAACTACTTCAAGCTGGGCCCTGCCCAGCCTCCTGGTAGACTCAGGAGGACGTCCCTGGGTCTTCAAGTTCAGTGAAGCCAATTGAATAATTGAAGAAAATAAACACCCCTAGGAAGTACAGAAAAGGTGCCCAGTAATAAAATTTCAACTGTGCTTTAAGATTTCGGCTTTCCCTTAGTTTCTTCTGGCATTTTTCAAAAGAAATGCCATAGTGACTGAGGTTTCTAAGTCACAGCTGAACTTGCAAGACTATTAGAAAGGCAGGCCATTGTGAAATAGAACAAGAAAAAGGCGTCTTGGACACTTTAATGAACACTTGAATGCGCCTCCAATGAAAAACAGATGTTCTTTCTTAAATTTAACAGCCCTCCTTTTTCCGATGGGGGGAAATAGCTGAGTTAGTGGGGTAGACTTGGCTGCTGCATGATCCTGTTCAAGGAAAGCTTGTGTAGTTTATGCTCTCTGCTGAGTTTTCCTCACAGTCTTGACTGAGTTTGGATGATAAAAGGGGGGCTGTTACAAGCTTATGCCTGGAAGACATATCTTATTCATGCATTTTTGCATTATAATTTTTCTGTACAATGGAAATTGTGTACATTTAAATTTTGTGACATGGATTCAGCTTGGTTACAATGACATAAATCTTATTCTGCCTTTTCATTTTCATTCCATTGCTTTAAAAAACAAAACAAAGAAAACAAAATAAAACAGAAAACAACTGCAAAAAAAAAAAAAAAAAAGAAACTCATTTCCCTAAGACAACACAGGCTGGACTCCCTAACAAAGTAATTGATGTTCTAGTAAATACATTTGTTAACATTTGATCTTGAAAAAAAAATTGAGCTTTCCCTTTTCATGTAAACAAACAAAATATCAAACAGAACTAATCAAAGCTATTTCTGGGAAACCCATTTCAGTCTGTCCATCAGTCATCCCTTCTGTGCACTAAAAACTTCCTTTCCCATCTCAGCTGATTCATTCAATGAAAACACGGTCAGGAGCCAAGGCTGACTCTCCCATGAGACCCTTCCCTGAAGACATAAATTATATTAGTGGTCTAGTCTTTAAATGCTTTGGGGGAAGTACCAGTTCTCCCTATCCTCACATTTTCAACATATACGTTGAACTGTACCGGCATCCTGTGCACTGACGTTGTAAATTTTCAGTAGCTTCACTGGGGATAAAGGGAGAGGCCATGTTAGCATATACTGAGGACCAATGTGGGCTTATGCAGTAACCTTTCAGGCAGGCAGCCTTATCTTAACTGTTTCGAGTCTCTCTACTTCTGTGTGTGTTGGCATGATGCCTCAGAAATTTATTCTCTCTTGTTTTTAATCTTCATCATCTAAAAAGAAAACCCATAAAACAAAACTACAACCAGGTCATTAAACAGCAGGGGAGAAGAAAATAGCTAACCAAACAACACAGGAGGGAAGGAAGGAGCCCATGAGCTGCTGTAGTTTAGTAAAATTTGCCTCGAATAAACTCCAGTCTGAAGCAGAGGGAGGCCAACTCCAACAGCCAAGAAAGGAAAAAAAAAAAAAAAAAAAAAAAAAAGGAAAAAGGAAGGGGGTCCGGGAAGACTGCAATTTTGGGGAGAACAAAACCACTGCTAAACTGAGGTCAGTTGTAAGGGAGAGAAACAAAATCTCAGCCCCTTCTGGAGGCGGCCTGCATCTCTCAAGTAGCTTTAGGATCCCTTCGACTGTGCTGTTCCTCTCAGGCAAATCACAGGGCATTCATTGTTTCACATATTTTATTCTGCATTCAAACCCTTTCACTTTTGATTGTCTCTTTTTTATTCTCTCCTCTTCAAATGCATAATAAGTAGGACAACACTTTCAGTCATGCATATGACATCACTTTCTTGTTTTGTTTGTTTGTTTTTTATGACATCACTTTCTTAAAAACAACTTATTTAGAAAAGGAGCCAAACAAGAGTCCAATCACTGTTAACACTAGCGGGGCTGAGACATAGAAAGTGGTATTGCTGACTTATAAAACAGAATTCTGGGGTTTTGATTTTGATGTTGGAAAAGTTATTTAGTTTTGAGTAAACCAAATCTCGATTCTGCAGAGTTGGTTTTGAAACACCAAGGAGAGGATATATAAAAGCTATTCAAACAAGGTGTCAGCTGAATTTCCTCCTACTAAGGAGGTTAGTGCCCCCAGGAACAGCCCTCCTATTAGGTAGAGGGTTAGTGAGGGACTTCACTCCTTACCCTTCTCTCCTCCAGACCACAGTCCTTCTGTACTTGATGGATCCTGTGAACTAAATACATCTCCTGCATCAGCAGGTCTTAGCTCTCCTAATGCTTCTGCCCTTTACTACAGTCCTTCATGTTGTGGTGTCTCCAACCATAAAATTATTTCCATTACAACTTTATAACTGTAATTTGTTGCTATTATGAATCATAATGTGAATATCTGTGTTTTCTAATGGAATTAGTCAACCCCTATGAAAGGATTGTTTGACCCCCAAAGAGGTTATGACCCAGAGACTGAGAACCACTATCCTACATCCAATTCCCTGCTCTCATGTGGCCTCTCCCCTTGTTAAGCTACAACTCAAGGATATTTCACATGTAAATGTTAACTTTATTTTACTTATTAACATCTTCATGAATGGATCCAAAAGTTCTCTTAGAATTATAAAACCACATTATTAAGGTCTGTATTTTGCATTCTATGGTTATAAAGGAAATCACTCACAATTGCTCTAGTCCATACTAGAGTTTCTGATTAGCTTTTAAACACATACTCCTATTATCCAGCATTATAGTATGCCAATGTAACAGTTGATGCCATACTCCCTTTGGTGGTCTTATTCCTACAACTCAGACATCCTAGCAAAACAAGCACAAAATTTGTCATATCAAATTCAGCCACATGCTGTCTACACCTTGCCTGCTACCACAGACAGCCTGGAGCTGAATTTTTCTCAGAATTTTGCCCTTGGATTTTTTTTTACCATTGGTAATTAATTCATCCTTGTTGTGCTGATCTAGCCAGTGGTCTCTAGAATATTATTGCTTTTTTATTCTATTCCATGAAGCATTTTTGTTTATGGTTAGAATACTGAATAGTAATCTGACACATACATACATACATACATACGTACATACATACATACATACACACAAACACACACACACCAAATACATGAGTGTATTAAGAGATTAGTGAAATATTCAGTTCTTTAAAAAGGTACTTTTTGTTGTTTTTTTTGTTGTTTTGTTTTGTTTGTTTTGTTTTGTTTGTTTTGTTTTTCCAGACACGGTTCCTCTGTGTAGCCCTGGCTGTCCTAGAGCTCACTTTGTAAACCAGGCTGATTTCAAACTCACAAAGATCTGCCTGCCTCTGCCTCCTGTGTACTGGAATTAAAGGTATGCACTATCACTGCCTAGCATAAAGAAGATACTTTTGCATGACCAAGAATATCCAAATCTGCACAGGAACCTGGCAGTTTTATTCTTTAGATGAGTGAAATGTCTAACTCTTGATTGAACACAGAGTATACTTTCCTTTTAGTGTATGCCTTGAAGGAAAGATGTTTAATTATATTTCAGAACACATAATAATTTAATGTGCTGGCTGGAGAGATGACTCAGTGGGTTAAGGATGTCAGATTAGCATGAGGACCTGAGATAAGGCTGGATGCAGTAGCATATATCTGTAATCCTAGTACTCCTACAGCAAGATGGCAGACAGACTGAGAGCAATCCCTGGAAACTCGCACCGAGCTATCCTTGAGTTCACAGTGACAATCAAGAAACCCCGACAAGGTAGAAGGCAAAGATCAATACCTGTGTTGTGCTTTGACCTGTACAACTAACTACCCCATGGTACATGTACAGCTCTCTCTCTCTCTCTCCCTCTCTCTATCTCCCTCTGTCTCTCTCTTCCTCTCTGTCTCTCTTCCTCTTCTCTCTCTCTCCCTCTCTGTCTTTCTCTCCCTCTCTCTATCTATGTCTATGTCTCTGTCTCTCACACATATACACTATATATATATATACACACACACACACACACACACACACACACACACACACACAAACCAACATGAAAATTCTATAGGCATTACCAAAGAAAAAAGGTATAATTTTAGTTTTGTAAAATTCATCAACATATATTTTTATACATCAAATATAATTTTATGAGTTGTATCTTGCTCTCTGGAATTTTCTGTGATTTCTTTAGGATTTTGATGAATCCTACGGGATGCTGGGGTCCTGGTGCCAGTCACTTCTTCCACTCTACAGCAGTTGAGAGTCTAGAAGGTCCTTGACCCTGTTAGGCCAACAGGAAACCAGCCAGCAGGCCAAGCTAAGAAAAGACACAGAATGTCAGAAAAGACTCCTTGCCCTACTCAATTAAAAAGAAAAAGCTTAGCCAGCAGAAAGTTCAAGGAGAACAAGCATTGATCCTGTTGAGTGGAGAAAACCTAGAGATAGCCGTGTACTCCTGGGTGTGGGCAGGGAGGTTGCCATCTGCAGATCTTCAGATTGTCAACATCCAAATAGTTCTGCCTCTAGCACATTTTGACATTTTATTAAGGTGAGTCTTGCATTTTCACAGGAATGTAGCACGTACAAAGTGTGCTTGTGCACACCCAAGAAAGTTCTAAGGCACTTGGGGCCACTTCAAGATCAATATAAGAAATGTAATCTCAGTTCCAGCAATTGTTGTTTAACTTATGTAACTCATGAATCATCACCAATTGATGAGGGGCTGTGCTTTGAGTTGCGAGTAGCCATATTCATCATAGGAGTGAGCACATTGGCTAGATGCCATGGATCTGGGTGGATGTACCAATTATAGGAAATCAGCTTCATTATATGATAGCCCAAGAAATACAGTTCTACAGGAATAGTCTAGCACTTAAAACTCCATACTCCTGAGTTAGGTGGAGGTGTAGCTCAGAAAGGACCTGTAGAAGGTGAGGGATAACTCTGAAATAATTTCATCAAATACATGCTTTATATTTAAGAAAGCAGTAAATGTATTACTTGTATAAGGAGGTGGTTTTTTTTTTTACCATTATTTAAATCATTGCTGAATATCAACTTAAGATTACAGAGGAAATAGAGACATGGAAAAAGACAAAGGCAAAGTACCAACTGGACTCACATGAGAGTGATCCCACCATACAAGATTGTGTCTACTCAACTGTTTGGAGGTCTTGTTTCTATCATTCCTGGGAAATTTTTACACAATAGTGGCATTTGGGGATGTATACCTTTAAATCATAAATCTTCTACATTTTCTAATAACTGTCTTATGAAATGGAGAGGATTGAGCCTGGGGAGTGGGGTCAAGGGTATCTCACCAGACAATGTCAAATGGTCGCACTATGTACTTGAAACACATGAAATGCAATTGCCAAAGAGACACTTGTTTCTATTCTTTGCCCTATTTTTCATGGATCACTAATCCTATATGCAAAGATGCAATCACAATGTAAAGAAAATAAGGGTGACAGAACCAGAAAGGCAAAGACTATTATACGCTGATTGAAAATTATTACTATTATTGGAGTGTCCTGAGGGAATTAAATCAATTTAACTATGGATTTTTCTTATAGATTTAAAGAATAAAAGCAAATAGTACTTTGTTAGAATGTGATGGATGAGGAAACATAATAGCACTGTAAAATTCACTGAAATTTTATGGCACTGTTACATAGAGATGTTGAAACAAAAGTCAATCCTATTTGCAATGTTATTAAGGAAAAATATTTCTGAGAGTTTAAAGTGGTTTGCTGTTATCACTATTTAGACTAAGATCTAAGGCTATTTTTGCTACTTCACTTTGTCTTGTTAAATATATTTTTGGAATGACAGCAGAGACATTTATATATGCAGCCATAGCAGTACAAAGCATGTTTTCCTGAAAGTGGATGCTTATGACATAAGTCTATAGTGGTGGAGAAAACACTGTACTTTGAGTTAGAAAAAAAAGACAAGATTTAGGATCTGACTTTGTCAACTATTTTTGTGACTTGGATGACTCTTATTTTAGAGTCTGCTTGAAAAATGAAAATCAGCATACATGTCTTGACTAGCATTGTTCCTAATACCTAAGCAGCCCACAGAAGACTCTGAGACAAAACCATAAATATGATCTGCACAGGAATCAGCTGCCTGTGGAAAATCTGCTTTCTGTGTCTAAGAAAACCTGCTCGTTGCCATTCACCTTCCCAGGCACCAGTAACCACTGTGGTTTTCAGAAAATGGCAGCCCCAGAGAATTAACCCTGGAAGACCTCCAGAGAGAGAATGGCCTAGAAAACTTGTCCTGACTACTGTTAGCTTTAGGCCAGAAACCCTCTCCAGACTATCATTTGAAATCTCTAAAACAGTATTGGGGCAAAAGAGCTAAAGGGATCACCATCAAAGCAAGTCACCCCACCATCCCCAAAGTCACCCAGAAAAGATGATTATTGTACAGGACATTCCCAGGTACAAGGGTTCATATTGTTACCTTGAGTGAAGAGTTTTTTGAGTTTGTTTATTTGTTTCTTTAATTAAAAGAGATGTCAGACTACTACAGAAAAGAAGAATGCACCTTTTTAAAAAGTTGCTAGTTTTAGGTAGTTATCTATCTGTGTCACCTAGAATGCCTTTGAAAAAGGATGTCAGTTTTTTTTCAATTCCCATGATTCCCTGCCCCGTGTCCTCCTGCCACCACCACCCCCCCATTCACGTGGACAACACAACCCATTGTTCACTTCACAGGTGCAGGAGTGCAGCTGTAGAGGCACATTAGCTCAGATTTGACATCCCATATGTCTTAATTGAAGGTTAGTGGGAAGAGGGATGTTTGGAGGCAACCCAGAACAAAGAAAGACAAAGCCAGCTCATTCTGTGTGTTTGTCTTGTCTATGGTGACTGCTACCAGCTACCTGCATCCAGCACCTGCTCAAAGTGCAGATCATTTATGTCCACAGCCGCCTTTAGGATCCATAAACACACACACACACACACAAACACACACACACACACACACACACACACACTGGGGGGGGTACAGAGAGAGATTTGAAATTTTGTTAACAAATACACATTTTGAGAAACATTTGCTATTTATCACAATCAATAAACCATTTCCTTTGATAACAAGGTATGATAGAAAAACCCCTAAACTGTTAGAACCCAGATGTGGGATTTATTCTGGAGTGAGTCACTTTCTATAGATGTTAGTTTCCTCACTGCAAAGGGAAGTGGCAGGGTAAATGTGTGGCCATCTATAATTCTCTGACAGACTCTCATCCAGGAGAAGCAGCCATCAAGTTTTCAGTGGAGTTCTTTCTAACAGCAGCAAGGGCAAGATTGATTGATCACTCACCTCTCATCCATCTCTGTGCCCTTGATGAAAACAGGGAGTCTCCTTGTAAACAAGGCACCTCCTTTTCCAAGGTGTAGAGAGCCCCCAAGACTCAGGTTTCATAGAGGGACTAGTTATACTAGATGCAAATCCAGCTGGCAAGCCAGCAGTTTCGTTCTCTGCCATTCAAAAGTTACATTAAACTTAAAAGTCAAGAGCAAGCCTGGCCTTCACATAGGTATTTGACATGTAATTATGTAAGGGGGAAGAAATGGGCTCAAATTTTGTGATGTTTCATCTTTGACTCTTACCAAACGATTCTGCTAAATATAATGTCTAATAGAAGAACAGTGGCCTCACCGTTCATCCCTATAGAACCGATCACCTGTAACTGAGATAAGGACCTAGCTGTACTATTCTAGTTCAGCTAAGTGCTTCTGGAGACTTGAAGCACAAACCTGCTCACTCAGAAAGCTTGTTAATGGGTCCCTCATGACTCAGCTATCAATTTTTTAGTATCAGATGTACACACTATATCCATTATTACTTCACTTAGAGCCAGATCCAACCTGACTGTGCTGTAGCTTATGAGGTTCTGCTGTAGGTTTTTTAAACTTATTTTTATGTTAGTAATAGGTTTGAAACATTGAAATAGTGGCACATGGGAAATGTGCATGCTAATTAAAATTTTAAAAACCTTTGGTGTCATATTATGGATCTAAAATTTATTTTTAAGTTGCTTCTTTTTTCTTTTGATCTCCACCTTTAACACATCCTAGGTTGTTTAAATGTGCTTTGTAAGCAATGATGAAATGACAAGTTATCATTGATCTGCCCTTTCTCCCATCTCAAAGGGAGCCATTAAATAATGCATGCACCCATGTGGATTGCTGTCTTCACTCAGGAGCCCCAGACCATTAGCCAAATATAGCAACAGTGACATCTTCCAACCCTTAGAAACCCTTTTGACTTTCATTTAATTAAATTATCCCATTATGAAAACTCTTATAATGAGATTAAATTTAATTATTTATCAGACACTTATTTGCACTAGGGAACCTATCAATTATGCATGTTTAAGCTAAACATTTTTCAGCTCAGCACCCTTTTCCTTTCTAAGGAAGTTACAATTTATTAAGTACATTTGGGATACTATATTTAGCAGGCCTTAATGGGAATATGTATTGTACTGAGAATTAAAATTATTGTACTTGAAAACTAGTCAGAAGAATTGGCTGTCAGCCACTCTTCTGTTGTAGACATTCCATTTTAGATATTAATATAGTTCATGCTTCAGCTTAGACTCTTTCTATTATCACTCACTAATCAGCTAGATCAAATATGGTTTGGATTTTTAAATATGAGAATAATTAGTAGTTAAGTATGCATTTTAAACAACCCTATATTATGATGTGAATGTTGGTAATATGTTAACTTCTGATGCAAAAATAAAATTTTATGGAAATTTTTTCAGGTAGCTGAAAATAGACTAACATAATGAACTTGTGAATAATCAGCCTCCAGGTTTCCTGATTCTCAGCTCATAGGCAATGTGGTCACAGGTTCACCTCCTCTCCCTGTCTCCAGGAGCTGATGCAAAACTGAAACACTATATCATGTTGGTAACTTTTATTTAAAAAAAATAAGGGGAGGGGGTAGCTGGGGAGGTGGTTCAGTGTTTAGAGGCATTGGCTGCCTTTCCAGAGAGCCAGGGTTCAATTTCCAGCAACCACAGAGGAGCTTACAGCTGTAATTCAACTTCCAATGGATCTGACTCCCTTACATAGACATACAAATAGGTAAAACACCAATTGTACATAAAAGCAAACAAATAAAAGTGAGGGTCTCAAACAGGAACTTTTTTTAACAGTGCACTGAGTTTTTATAATCACTGTAGTAATGTCAACTCATTGCACAGAAATTTCTATTGGACCTCATCAGCCCAGAATTTATTATCATTCTGACACTATTTGTGACCTCCTAGCTAACACTGGAAGGAAACACCTGACACAAGCATACATATATATAAAATGGTAGACTGGTACACTCCCAGGTTGGTCTCCCAAATCTCACTATTCCTCCCATGCCCCAGAGGGTCTATCCTAAGCTACAGTGCTCTGCAACATTAGATGTCCTAACTGATCCTCCAGCCTAGCTTCATCTCCTTCCACAAATCCTGAGTGCTTCCTGCCTGCAGGCCTTATCCCTGCTCTTCCTTAGACATCTACAGCCTGCTTTTCCACTGACCTCCCTGAGTGTCACCTTCTGGGATTCTGACCTCATATTATGAGACTACATGTAATACATAGCTCCTTCCCAACTCAACCTAGTTTCCTAAACACTATCATCCCTGCCTGTCAGTCGGTCAGACAGACAGACAGACTTCACAGCTGTCTCTCCTGCTTCAGTGTCTGAGATGTTAGGACAGTCAGTGACTATTCATTTAAAATGAAATAATTTACTATGTTTTCTAAGGTAATGTATAATATATAAGGTGATATGTAATATATGATATAATATATTCTAAAATGACTTTTAAGATAGCTGTTCTGTGCATGGAAAAGATGAAGAGTATATCAAATCTTATTTGTGGCTAAGGATGGAAGGGTGCTTGCCTAGCATACACAAAGCCCAGGTTTGACTTCCAACCCTGTAATATATGGTTGTGTCTTTGTAGACCTGTAATCCCCAAACTCAGGATGATTGGATTTCTATCAGTATCCCCACATTACTCTTGAATGAAGTTTTTTGTTGTAGAAGTTAAGTAGTACACCCTGCCATCATGATCATAAGAATCTGACTAGGTTTATTGTTGAACCGGCCTGTAAATAGAAAATATCAATAAAATGCTCAGAAATCTTTGGTTTTCCTTTTCTTGCTCAGCATGGCACACAGAAGACCACCAAGCTTCTTTGTGGCCAAGTCTTGTTAACAGAATCATGAAGCCACCATAGCTTTAAAAAAAGAAGCAATTGAAAACCTTCAATATACAAATATTGAGATGATCTGCAAACTAACAGTGTCACCCCTCAAATTACCATAAAGTAAAGGTCAGAGGACAGTCTGAGGTCAACCATGTCTGACCCTCCCCCCTCATCCTTACTTCACGTGAAGCACCAGATTCTTGATCTCAAGGTCTACCAGTTTTCTCTTCCATACAGAAGCGTGTGAAATGGGGTGGGAGGGGGCTCTTCCTGCACTGAGTACTGTGAATTGTGAGACAATACAACATGATACTTGGAACTATAATTGACATAGAAGACGTCCTTGCTAACTGTATGTTTGATTGTTGTGAGAGGGAGTTGGTTCTATCATACCAAAACAGAAGAGTAAAGGAGAATTTCTTCTTTTAATAAGAACCAATTTCCAAGAGCTCTAAGTGCTCTGGAAAAATGTCAACTGTGTGTGCTGCTGATGGTATCCACAAAATATTCCTGCTGGACAAGGATTTGGTCATGGAAAGTATCACTGTTCTATGAACGGAATATCTGCAACATTCTATTCTGGAACATGTTGGATCTTGTCTCAAGTGATCATCTTCATTTACTTGATCAGAGCCACAGATTTAGTTTATAATATATCTATTCCAGAAGTTCATTGGCATAAACAGAATTACAATTTGAGTTTTCTCTGCTTCAAAAGGAAGTTCCTAGGTTTTCAAGTTTTAAGCCATTTAACTTGCAACTTGGATAGGAAGAGCATTCCAGACCATCTGAGCAGGGAGAACCACAGCACAACCTTGCTTCCCCAATGTGTACATTTTGGGGAGAATATCTAGTATTACCGACCTTAAGGAACTCTTTCAAACCGTGCTTAGGAAACTATTTAGTCCCAAAGGGGAACCTGCAGGTGAGTTTTTATAGAAAACCTTGAGTGCAGATAAAATATAGACCAGAGCAAAAGCAATGGCGGCCTCTGGACGTTCTCTCTGCAGCCAAATAAGAAGATGCGCCCCTTGTGAAAGATGGTAGAGTAGATTTGCACTCACAGAAAATGGCAGATACAATTCAAAGAGCCTTTGAAAATTCGTGTTTACTGATGAAGTCTCCTGTAGCAGACCCTATTGGGTGTTTCCCAGACCCTCTCCAGGAACAAAGGGATCATCGCTGCAGCTCCTGGGAGAGCCACTGCGACCTGCTCCTTCACTCTCTGTTCTTTCTAGTGACTAGAGGAAGAAGCACAGCCTTCCACAAGGCACGCCCTCCTGGCAACCTGTAACTGGTGGTTCGTTAACATGGATTTATGACGGCCTAGACTCTTCAATACATGGTAACTCTTTAGGGCTTTTTCACCAGACTGGGGAGGCCTTCTTCGATGCTCTCTGTCATTATCCCTTTCTACCTAATCTTACTCTTGCCCTACTCCTCCACAGTGTTTACCCTAACAGCATCCCTTAATAAACTTCCACATGTCAATCATCTCAGTTTACTTTCTAGGAACACTAGCTTCTGACACCTAGCCTCATCTGAGAAGGAACAGAGCAAATTGAATCTTTTTTGCTACATGCCTTGAGAAGTGAGCTTCTTAGCTGTAACTGTTATCTCAGTTATACACAAATACGGCACAAATGTACCAGATTGCTGCTTTGCTCTAAGATGATCTCTCAAAAATCCTGGCACTGTGATTTTCCTTCATGGACAGGGTACTTCTTGCACACACAATTTGCATTTCTCTTCCTACAGTCAGGAAATGGATCTTTTAAATTTCGAGACAACAAAGAGATTGCTTTATAGTCAGCATATTCTAGTGCAATAAAAGACTGACATGTCAAATTTTGAGTGTAGGTGTTTATGGGCACTTTATCCCAGGGAAATGAACCATGCCTTGTGTTGGATTCCCAAAGGAGTCCATGACCCAAAAGAGGTTAAGAACAATCAGTAGAAAGTAAAATGAGAAGCAGAACTAGGGTAATGAACCAAGCGTATGGAAGGCATGCAAATACACACTGGCATCACTAGAGCGGGGACTGAGAAGTTCCTGCCAGGGAGGCTGTCTCTTTGTGGGCAGCACCTGGTGCTGTCATCGCCATAACATAAGCCACCAGTGCTGCTCGCTTGAAAGTAGAGTTCTAGGACACCTTCTAAGAGATTTCTTTTTACTTTAAAAGATAATCTCCCTGAGTTTTTTCTCTTCTTGATTCCATTCACTTTCTTATTTCTAATCTCTCACTTTCAGAACCACCCCTTTCCATCTTAATTCCTCCGTTGTCATCATCATCGTAGTCATTCCACTCTTCCCCTCTTCCCCTCTTGTTTCTCAGAGGGTCTTCTGCATGCTAGGTGAGCACTCTACCACTGACTGTGTCCCACAATCCTTTTATTGCCTTTTTACAAAAGATAGTGTCTCTCTAAATCGCCAGGGCCATACCTGAGTTCACTGTAATCAAGGCAAGCCTTGCGTCTGGGGGGCCTCCTGCCTCAATGTCATTAGTACCTGGGATTACAGCCCCAAACTCATTCCTTCTGTTGCTGTAGACAGTGACTCTTTTGCTTGCAAAGTTGTCTTTGTATATTTTGTTTCTCAATCAGTTCCAACTGATTTTTACAAATCTCTCTGACCATCTCAAAATTAAATTTGAAGTCCCGGACCCTCGCACACTGCCAGAGCAGCAGGATTGCTGGCAGACCCTGCATTGGGATAGTGCAGGTGAAGGAAAGCTGGCACAGAGGAGATGCTGAAATAAAACCTGAGCATCAGGTATGACATTGTGACCGTTAGCTTCCACCGTTCCTTGACTAGATTAGAAATCCCCTAGGAGACACATTTCTAGATGTGTTTGTCAAGTTGTTTCTACAGAGATTTAAACTATGTGTGGTGAGCTCCTCTGATCTCACATAGTACCAGAATGTAGATGGGCACCCTAGTGTGAATAAGAAGGAGGAAAGGAGAAGGGCAGCTGAACCTCACCTTTCCCACAGTCTGATTCTGGATTTGCTGAGTGTGAGGACTTTGTAAGTGCACTCTCTAAGCTCTACAAAACTGCACCATGCCTTGCCCACCATGATGAACTGCAGTCTCCAACCATGAGCCCTTCTTCCCCAAGATGCTTCTTGTCAGGCATGGACTCACAGCATGAAGAAACAGCAAATACAGGTAGAAGCTATGATTACAACTTGAAAGTTGCTCTCGGAGGTAGCCACTTAGATACTAGATACATTTAGTAGGTTGTTGGGAATGTTATCTCCTATTTAGTTTTTAATTATGGAATGTTTCAACTATAATATAGTAAATACCCATCAACCTGTTACACCTAACAATGCTCTTGGTTCCTGGTCAGCTTCATCTTGTATCACCTGTCTGCATATATGCATATATCCCTGTACTAGTTTGGAATAAATCTCAGACATATTATTTCATCCCTAGATATTTCAGTGTATATTGGTAAAAGTTAAAGTTAAAACATATAAATATCATAATGTCATATAAATTTGTAGCTAAGTGACCTATTCCCATATATAGTTAGATAATGTAAATATCATAATGCTGTATACATTTTACACCTAGGTGAAATATTCCTACATATAGCTAGATGACAAGTGTCCTATGAATGCTAATTTCCAGAATTGCTACTATCTACCATTTGGCATGAATATTATATATTCCTTTCAAATGTTTGAATAATAAAGATTTATGTTTTGAGATCATTAGTATCTTTAAAACCCTGTTTGCTTCTGTTTCTTCTTTATCTCAATTTCTCTTGCTTGATCTTTTGTAACTTTATTGAAGAATAGTTGACAAACCAGAGACATAGATGTAATTTGATGAGTTTGGACATATTCACACACTGCCCGTTGTTAAAAAGTTAAGTTCCTTGTTCTATAGGAGTTCCCCAGAGCCTGGGATTTGTTAGCGGTTCCTTTACTTTGTCTGTTTCTCTGCCATTCCTTATTTCTTACGTGTTGTCATTGGTCCTGGTGTTTGATAAGAGAAAAATGCAGCTTCAGAGCTGAGATGGGGAAATGGTTAAACTCAGCCCCTGTCATACAACATTTGCAGTGACTGGAGGAAGAAGAGCTTACAACTCTGGTAAGGTGTTCTTCTTCTTTGTAAAATGTGTACAGGAAGCTTATAAATATTTATCAAATAATAAAGAGAGAATACACAGAGGATAGAAACATAAGTTAAGGTAAAACATAAAACTATGAAGCAAAGAGCTGTAAGAAATTGACTGTTGGGTTTATCAAGTAGTGAGGCTTTGATCACTCATTCCAACATTGTACCACTGGATCCCAGACAGAGCACTGTGTCCTGGGGAAATCAAATCAGTAGTGACAATAGAGATAGCTGTCCTATACTTAAGGGACCTGCTCTAGAAGACAGAGGCCATGATGTGAAACAGTAAGAAAACCTCATGTTAATGGCAGTTTCCAAGCGTTTTCTGCTGGGAACAGTATTTTTTGGTTGAAGGAAAGTTCCAGTCTGTAGTTGTGATTGGCCCAACTTGCATGCAGGGAAACAATAGCGACCTAGGAAGAGAGAATGGGGATAAGTTCATGGGCTAAGGAAACAATGCTCTAGCCAGAATCTCCTGTTTTAAAAATAAAAATAAGAGCTGGTCTGGAGTGACCAATGCTTCAGGGAGAGAGAAACAATGATGGTGAGGGTCTGGGTCTAGGGCGAAGGTGTTACAAGGTGAACCTAAAGTGCAGCTGTTACAGAGATGACTATGCCCATTTGCCTTTCTACAATGCCTGATATAGCAGTACCATGTCGGACCTATATATTATATGTATTTGTAGAATAGGTCTGCCTTAACTGGGGGCACTGTAGTAGACATTATTGAAGACGATGTCCTCGAGGTGATATGACTGGAAAATGAGTTCAAGTGCCTCTCCCTTCATTATTCTATCAGGTTGACAAAGCAATGGCTTTGTTTGCCTGTTTGTGACAGGGTCTCACTCTGTGGGCCAGCATATCCTGAAACTCTCTTTGTCACCCAGGCTCTCTTCACACTCTGGGCAATGCCCCTGCCTCAGCCTTGCCAACGCTGGGGTTAAACATATGAGCCACAATACACCATAGCAGTAGCTTTTAAACATTTTAAACAGCAACTGATAGTAATAAATGATTTTCATCACTGTACATCCAGTACAGATGCACATGTATGAAATCAGTGTGCTAGAGAAAGTTGATGGACTAACAGCTCACTGAGTGTGTTGCTCTCTGATATTTTATGTTCTAATTCTCTTTTCAAAGTGTAAGCTGAAGTCCATTCACTTCACTCCAAGACCAATTAATATGTTGTAAACAGTACTTAGAAAATCATTGTTCCCATGTTCCCATATTTTTTTTTCTGGCTAGGGCTTTAACAGAATTACTTATTAACTTTATGCATTTTGATTAAAATACAATTATATCACTTTCCTCTTCCCTTTTGTCCCTCCAGTCCTTCCCAAGTCTCCTTCCAACTCCTTCTGTGCTGCCCCACTCTCAGATTTACAGCCTTTTCTTCCCTAATTATTATCATTACATAAATGTGTATGTATGTATATGCACAAATATATGAAAAACAACCGCTGAGTTTGATTTTGTTGATCATAAATGCAGGTCTAGCCACTTTGTATTGGATAACCAATAAGGACACTTCTGTAATAATAATGTCCATTATCACTATTATTGTAGTTATTACCAATTATTGTGTGCATGTGCCTGCATGTATACGCCACCGCATGCTTGTGGAGGTCAGTGAATAACTTTAATCTTGATGTGTGAGTTCCAGGAATTGAACTAAGACCAGGAAACTTGCATGGCAAATTTACTCCCAGAGGCATCTCAACCGTTTCCTGGCTGAAGCTTTTCAATAATTACATTACAGCTATATTCAAAAGCTATCTCTACACTAATATTTATTACTGTTTTAAATGGGCAGTTCTGTTTAGGTTGCTTTCTTTTTTAAACATGGAAGATCCCTAAATTGAACTGAAGTATAATGTGTCTTCATAAGTTAGATGCCTACAGGGAACTTCTATCTGAACTCCTGGGTCTTTCTTAGCCACTGTACTAGAGTCAAATGGACTGTGGCAACCAGTTCTCCAGAGGTCTTTATTAATTTTGAATATCCTTGAGAATAGGTGACTAATTAAGACATGAAACCATTCAGAGCCTTCCCTCGACTTCGCTCATCCTCATCTCTTTGGAGAACCCAGAGGCTCCTGCCTTTTCTCCATCTGCATCATATGGCTTTGGGATTGTTTCCAAGAGGCATGGAAGTGTGCTTTTCTGAACCTGACAACAGACCGCCACCCTCCAGGATAGTTCTTTTATAAGCAGCAGGCTCTTGGTCACTTGTAACTGATCTGTTCTTTTCTCTACTGACAGATGATGGAACAACTTTCGTCCTTGCCACCAGCAAGGTGGTGCTCTAAAAGGACTCATTACTAACCAGTCCTTGTTAATGTCAGTAGGCTACATTCTCAAAAGTGGGGTCCCTGTAAGTGCATCATTTCAGACTCTGAGGTCACCTTCCCAATCCATTGTATCATTCTTTACTCCCACAGTGGCATTTGTGGGATTTTCCACCCCAGCTGATACAGTTTCACGAGCTTGATGTTTGTTACCTCTTGAGTGTGTACGTGTGTGTGTGTGTGTGTGTGTGTGTGTGTGTGTGTGTGTGTTTCTTTGGTTTGCTAGTAATGATGTATTCATTTGCATGTGTTTATTGGCTGTTTGCATCTTTTCTTCTGCCAATTGCCTGATTGAACAATTTGAACAATATTTTATCTGATTGTATGTTTTTTTTCTAATGAATTTGTGCTTTGCTTGTTTCTGATTATTAACTCAATTTGGATCAAATATATTTCCACTGTATCATCTTTGACCTCAGCTGGGCTGTCTTCACCACACCACAATTTAAAGCCTTAATGTACTCAATTTTGTTTATCTTTTCATTCGTAAACTTTAGTTTCCTGTTTGGCCTGGAGTGGGGGATTTTTCACCTACTCAAAGCTTGTACCAATGGCACCCTAGTCTTCTTTTTAATATTTTTTTTAAATATTCATGCTTGAATTGTTAATCCATCTGGAATTAATTTTTATGCAGAGTTTGCAAGCAAAATTTAGATATGCCTATTTCCAACCAACGTTTGCATTGTTTATTGAATAAGCCCTGCTCTCTCTACAGAACAGAAATTCCATTAGTGTCCTAAGTTAATATCCTTATTTATTTGGATTCATTTTGAGTTATGTTTTGTTTCTTCAATTTCTATAGATATTCTTATGCCAAAAGTATGCTGTCTTAGTTAGTCTTACAATAATTTATTAATAAGAAGACAAATCTTTGACTTATTCAGTTCAGAATATCAGAGAAAGCTGTGTGTTGTGGCAGGTGGATTTCTGTGCTCCAAGAAGCCTGGTCCATGTAGTGAGTTACAGGACAACTAGAGTTATGTAGAGAGACCTTGCCTCAACAAATGTGCTAAGCAATGTTGGGAGTAGAGACTTTCTCCCACTGTTTAACAGTGGACAATTCCCCGGGACACAACACTAAGGCCCACTGTTCATCCCTCTCTGTTTACTTGAGAAGTCTTGATAGTTTGACTTTTATGGCTGCTGAGAGAAAGCAAACAACATCAACAGACAAAATAAAGTTATAATTCATGAAAAGGAACTCACTAAAACCCTGCCCAAAAGCAATGGTAGCAGTAACAATGATGGGAATTACGTATTACTCATATCAACCTCAGATCTACCCTCATACCTACTTTCAATAAAACTTGTATCTGAACCTTCAGACTGTTCTTAGGAGTTATGTCCCATGATTATTCCAATTTGAGAGATAAACTAAGGAAAGACTAGGTTAAGTAACTTGCTTAAGAAGCTAAAGAAAGAGGCCGCACTTAAAATCCAAACAACCTGTATGCTAATCACTTCTCAGTGAGAGTGTTTCACAGCAAACCCATGTAAGATGCTAATATGCATGATCTGCTGTAGCCAAAAGGAAAGTTTACATCACTGGGTGATTTTAGTCTTGGGGAAAAGTATTAAAATACTGTCATTGTAGTAGTGAGAACCTAGCCAAGTAAACAAAGAATATTGATATAATAGTGGTCAATAAAGATTAATATTACAGAGAAAACTAAAATGAAACAGAATTTTGCTCTTTGGAAATGCTAACAAAATAGAGAAGCCCACAGGTTTTAAAATAACTGAGGGTTTTTTTTTTGGGGGGGGGGGGGGGGGTGTTAAAACAAAGACTTGTCTCAAGAGAAGCCAAAGAACTGCATGTATAGAAAAGACAGACAAGGAATTATGAGATATGAGGGAATAGTGTGTAATACAGTTTAGAAATACAAGACTTACAACAAAAATATGCACACAGAAAGACTGGCTCAAGAGAAACTCGACCCCAGGTTGACAAAACAGCTCAGATGGAAAGAGTATGAAGTAAGACCTGCATATACATATACATGCAGGTCTTACTTCAGATTCCCCAGTGTCTGAGTAAAGAAGATGAGTGTGGCTGTGTACTAATAACCACAGTGCTATGGTGGCTGTCAGTAAAAGGACAATGGGTGCTTGCTGGCTGCTGGCATAACTTCAGGTTCAGCGAGACTCTGTTTCAAGGAATACAGTGGAAAGAGTTGTGATAGTACATGTGATGTCTTCTCTGCACATGCATGTGCATACCATAGTCACTACACACACACAAGAGAGAGAGAGAGAGAGAGAGAGAGAGAGAGAGAGAGAGAGAGAGAGAAAACTGCCTCCAAAAGAGAAATGAAAAATCCCCAAATAGTAATAACCACATAGCAGGTAAGAAAGTTAAAAATGTAAATTTTAGAAGACTTCCATGTACAACCAAAGGGAGGAAAAGCTCTTTCAACATCTGCCACGGGCAGACCCAGTCAGGGTCCCTCAACCCAGGGAGAATTGGAGTTCAGGTACTCAGGTGGGCAGGGAGTCAGCAAGTGACAAACAGACACGAACATAAGAGAGTGCTGAATCTTAGTGTAATTTCTCAAAGCGAGCATCAGACTTGCATAGTCATTACAAAAGAAAACAGGGAAGTTAGGTGATACATCAGCCAAGGTAACATTGAGGTCATCCGATGCATAATGACTCTTTACACAAAGCAGAAAAATGCATACATAAAAGCTCACATGAGATAAAATCAGCCCTATCTAAAGTCAGCTTATTCTTAGAAGCCAGGTGTGAGGGCTTCATGCCCTAGCCACAATTCTAGTCTATTGTATACCCACCACCAAGGGTCCCTTAGTAAACACCTAATTATGCTATTCTTCTGGGCTTTGTGAAAGTATGCACAAGGGAGATTCCATCCTTGCTAACCTTTCCATGAATAATACAATACTCTAGTTTCTTCTTAAACCACAACCCACCTTCTTCCTAGGCCATTGTAAATTCCTGCATATGGGAGTAACTCAGTTGTTATTCTAAGTGTTTGTGGGGAACCTCCATTTACCAGAGGAGCCCACCAACTTTCTTCTATTGTAATGTAGTATGCTATACATTACTGTAATAGAATTCTAAGTTTACTTTGTTGAACTTGCCCAGAGATTTCTAACTCTTATCCAGTAAACTGCAATGCCTGATTTCTTTCACTATCTCTCTTTCAACACTGGAGGCATTTTGTCTGGATAAGTAACATTCTTACGAAATTCCAAGTCTAAGGTCAACCCAACAATTGACTAGGATGTTGGGACACCACTGGAGGCCAGGAAACAACTTGCAATCTAACTTGGCTATTTGTCAAATCATCCTTGGAGACACCTATAATAAAAAAATACTGAAAGAAAGCAGGCAAAACCCTCTACCGACAAATCTGGACCACATCCGTGTTTTAGGACACCAAGGACCTCAAAGAGACCAGTTTCCATGAAATTTTTGCCTCAGGACTGTGACCAAGCTTTTGGACTTGTCACACAGACTCCACTGGAGTGGGTGTGGCAAACATTTCTCACCAATTATACCAAAGCTCTAGAGAAAGTTGAGAAACAGCCATTCAAACAGAAGAAAAATGCAGGAAGATAATGGAGCATAGTAAAGACTTGGTGAAGCAATTTACATATGGACAAGTCACACTCTTGTTGCCTTCTTTCCTGTGAAAGCTTTAATGTGACAGTGGTTTCCAGTCTTGGTCCTGGAGCTTCAGAGATATAGAAAGCAAGAATGGGGTATAGGTCACCTTTCTGGACATAAAACAAAAAATGTAAAGCAATTCAAGCCAAAATCACTACAATAAAATCTCTCTCCCACCTCCTATCTCCCATCTCCCATCTCCCATCTCCCATCTCCCATCTCCCATCTCCCATCTCCCATCTCCCATCTCCCATCTCCCATCTCCCATCTCCTGTGGAGTTGTGGATATAGAAGACACAGCCCACTGAAAACGTACTTTTTTTCTGCTTAGGAAGAAATGAAGTGGGAGAAGAGAGTCCTGTGATTTAAAATCTGTGAGAGAAGTACCATTTATCTTTCATTTCCTCACCAATCTTTATGTTTTGACAAAGCATAAAGCATAGTGTGCAGGCCCTGGCTAAGGAATCCAAACTACAGTTCTGAGAGAAACTATCTTTTTTTTTCTTTTCCAATTTTTGTTATTAGGTATTTTCTTCATTTACATTTCAAATGCTATCCCAAAAGTCCCCTATACCCTGCCTCCACCCTGTTCCCCTCCCTACCCACCCACTCCCACTTCTTGGCTCTGGTGTTCCCCTGTACTGGGGCATATAAAGTTTGCATGACCAAGGGGCCTCTCTTCCCAATGATGGCCGACTAGGCCATCTTCTGCTACATATGCAGCTAGAGACACTAGCTCTGGGGGTACTGGTTAATTCATATTGTTGGAGAAACCATCTTTTAAGCTATAAAATAGATAAAGGGGTGCTAAGAGGCAATGCTGATTGGAATCATAGAGAAGAAAGTTGGACAAGAGAGTCCCTAATTTTGTTTTCATGTCTAGTCCTGCATGTGTGACATGAAACAGAATGTTCTAGAATTGTACCCCTCTCTATGTAGTCCACTGCCAAAGCCCTAAGCTAAGCTTTGGGTGATTCCCAATAGTAAGTCTCAAGCAGTGAGCTAATGGCTGAAATCAGAAGTGAGATTGGAGCTACCACCCACACAGGTAAGATAGAACTTACAGTCTGAAATTAACCCAGATCTCTTTCTTACCTGAGGGAATGAAAACTTACATTCTCCAGGTGATTTCAGTTGGATCCAGAGCAAACCAACAGAATAACAAAATGTCTGAGATGTAACCCCAAAGTTACTTGCCATACAGAATTAAAAGACAATTAGTAACTATGGGAACCAAGATCTTGCTGTTATCAAAGGTTTTAAAGAATCTGTGATAACCATACTGGTGGCTATAAAGGCAAACCTTCTTGAAATGAATTAAATAATAGGAGCTTGCTACAGTGCACTTTCAAGGACAGGTGGAAGTTTTCTTTAATTAAAAATAAACAAACACATAAAGTAGAAACTTCACTTATTGACCCAATAAAAGAACAGAAATAACATAAGAATTCAGATAGAGTAAGCCAATTTGATCCAGAAAGTCTGAAGAACGGTCAGAAAGAGATTTCCAAAAATATAGCAGAGCCTTGACACTCTATCAGAGGTCAAGGAAGGAAGTAATTAATGTTGGATAAAGGATAGACAGGTGGGTCTGTCCTTAAGGAAAGAATCTTCCTAGAGTTATGAAACTGATACATACAGATGTGATTTTTCCTATGCAGTTTTTTTTCCTATGAAGTTTTTTTCCTATGCAGTTTTACCAAAGAGCTTAACATTAATAGCAAAACAAAACTTTAAATAGGGAGTAATTGACAAATTTCACTTACAAATGTAAGTACAAGATTTTGAAAGCTTTAAAGAAAATTTATTGGCATACCTGACATGACATTAAATACATGCAATCTTTAAATTCTAGCTACTCAATATTTATCTGGAAACTTTCAAACTTTCTGACTGACTGAACATTTGGTGATATCATATAAGAAACTGAGACAGCTAAAAAACCCCACTGGAAGTGAAGAATCTTGTGTCAAAATTAGCTTCAAATTTGTTTCCATATCCATCAGCAGCTGTCATACATGGACCATATTATTTTTTAAATTACTTTTTCTGGGGCTAATAGCTTCTGTTTAAGAACTTTTCTCATGGTATTGATTGTCCCACCTTCAAAAGCCAAACTCAGAAAGTGGACATGAAAGTTCTAGATTGAACCCTTCTTGACAAAAGCTGAGTAGGTAAGAGAATCAGAAAATCCTTACAAACATGTGGGTATGTGCAAGATATTTAGCACACGGTGATTTTTGATGCTTTCAGGTCTCACCTGACCTGCCACTGGGAACTAAATTTGCCATAAGAGAAGAGAACCCATATGCTGACACATTTCTGTTCTACAGAAATTAGGATTTAGCAATAGCAATATAATTAAATGCCATGTGTTATAAATCTTATAATACATGTGAAAACTAAAAGACAATATCCTAAATGTGAACTTCTGGTGGAGCAGAGAAAAACAAAACAAAACAAAACAAAACAAAACAAAACAAAACAAAACACCATTTCCTGCCGCTCTTTCTGAGTGCAGTTTCTTCTTCCAGCCCTCTCTCCCTGTCCTGACTGGGTCTCCATTGTCTTGCCAGAGTTCTGGGAGGCAGCAGACTGACTCTGACATTCCTATGTGGAAGGCTGGGAGAGCCTGAGAGAGGTTCTGCATCTTCTTTTTATTTTTTAATAATTTTACTTTCAAGCTCTGCATCTTGCAGCTTCTTCATGATCTTTCATAGCATACACTAACCCACATGAGGTGGGGGTTTTCCATGTCATCCAGACTTATGCAATTCTGCTCATTTCCTATTTATTTTCACCATCATTCTCAATAGCTAGCAAAGTTTCTCCACCCCAAGCTGGACCAAGAAATACCTTCTCCTGCCATGATGTAAACCACTTAGACTTTTTCAGATTTTTCTTTTTATTAAATAGTTTTTGTTTGATCTTAATTCTTACCTATCCCTTGAATCCACTGCCACGGTCCCTTAAGTGGTACTTCCTTTGCAGAGTTTTTATTTTGAACTGCTACGAATATGAATGTTTTGCTTGCATGTTTCTGTGTACACTGTGTGCATGTCGGATGAGTTCCCTGAAACTGGGTTTACAGATGGTTGTGTGAACCTGGATTCTCTGTAAGTGCAACAAGTGTTCTTAACCTCTGAGCCATCTCCCCAGCCCTTAGGTGATATTTCTGCCTCTTATTTTTTCTCCATGATTTATAATTTGTACAGAGTACCAGGATGACCTTTCTAAATGAAAATGCTACTTGTTTTCATACATGTCAGCAAATTTCTGCTTATAGATTAAAAGACACCATACTTTCCATTGTCTGTCCCATTACAAAATGCGCTCTGTCTGACTTCTTACTTGAGGGATACCTTGCATCATTCATCTTTGTAGCCCAGGCTAGCCTCAAACTCACTGTGAAACTGAGATAACCTTGAATTTCCCATCCTCCTGCCTCTACCTCCTGAGTGTTGGGATTAGACAAAGACTAATACCTATGGGGTGTTGTTATTGTTGTTGTTGTTCTTGCTTATCATGCTGGAGGTCCAACCCAAACATTATGCACTCTAGGCAAGCATTGTACCAACTGAGGTATACTGTCAGTCCTACTTCCTTCTTTATGATATTGTTTTGATATAAGTCATCATAATCACACTCTCCCTTGTGTTCTGCATTTTTGCCTCTATTTATAGAGCTGGTTTCAGACTATTCTGTTCTATCAGATTGTGTCATTTCATTTTTACACTTATTTATATGTGTGTGTTCATACCATGACACACATGGTAATCAGGGGACATGTTGCATGGGTGAGTTTTTTCATTCCACCACATGATTCCCAGCAGTTAAACTCAGGGTGGCATCCTTGGTGACAAGCACCTTTGCCCACTGAGCCACCTTGCCAGCCCTGTGTAATAAATATCATTTTGTATAACATATCATTTCAGGCTCTGGTTGACTATTGTAGCATGAGCACTGAGTTCAGAGGTCATGTCCCGAATGACCTGTATTCTTAGCACTTGTCACAACATGATTGCCATCAGGAATATAAAGACGTCTGCTGACATGAACTGAAATAACTTCTATTCAATCAACAATGCCATATGAAGAGCCACTTTGTGCAGCCATGAGACAGTGGTGATGCAAAGTAACCCCACTCAGTATGAAAGTTTCTGTTTAATTTATTTTATGAGTCCAGGTTGTCCCAAGAAATCAGAGAGCAACAGCCTTTCGCTTTAAAAATTCCCTATTCCCATTTCTCATCAGCGCTCATTTACACTGCCATGAGCCCTGTCTTCCCCTCCACTCTGCATTCTCTAGTATATGAGTTCTTCTAGTTTCTTTCTGTTTCTGTGATTTTATGTTTGTTTGTGTGTGTGTGTGTGTGTGTGTGTGTGTGTGTGTGTGTGTCCTAACAAAGCAACATAGAGGAGGAAAGGACTAATCTGGTTCAAAATTCCAGTTCTATTCCCTCATTATGGGGAAGTCACAGAGGTAGGAGTTGGAGATAGCTGGTCATGCCACACACATAGTCTACAGGTGAGAGAAACAAATATGTGCACTTGTATTAGCCAGCTCTCCTCACTCTCAGTCAGATGAGGGTCCAGCCTAGGCAACAGTGCCAATCACAGAGGTCTGGGCCAAATAACAGTCAAGACAGCCCCCACCAACATACCCACCAGCCAACATGACCTAGATGATTTCTTACTGAGACACTCATCCAAATCTATTTAATGTTGTGTTGTTTAGGTTGACTGTTAAAACTAGCTATCCTTATATCAGATATCCTAATATATTTTATTTTATTTTATTTTATTTTATGCAGATGGTTGTTTTGTCTGGGTACCACTTGCATGCTGATGCCTGCGAAGGCCAGAAGAGGGTGTTGTGTTATGTGAAATTGTAGTTTCAGACAGTGAGTCACCATGTGGGTGCTGGAACTCAAACCTGAGTCCTCTGGCAAAGCAGCCAGTGCTCTAAACCGTAAGACCATCTCTCCAGCTGCTGCCCAACAGCTGCATTTTAATCAGCATGTAAAATAATTTTCCCTGTTAAGATAATAATAAATGATATAATCTGATTGTCTTTGAACACCATTTATACTTTCTGAGTAAGAAGAGTGAACAAGATGTAATAAACTTAGTTTACACTAGGCCAGTGGTTCTCAACCTTGAACCTCAACCCATTTGGTGTACATATATCAGATATCCTGAATATAAGATATTTACATTATGGTTCATAACAGTAGCAAAATTGCAGTTATGAAGCAGTAATAAAAATGGTTTTATGGGTGAGAGTCACCACAACATGAGGCGCGCAGCCTTAGGAAGGCTGTGAACCACTAGGCAATGCTGCTCCATGTAATCTTTAAAACATTATTTGCATATTTAAAGAGTAAAACTTTTTAATAATACATGGATTTCTGGATTCTAAAAAAAAAAAAAAAAACTTTAAAAGATCTAGCTACAAAAATCAAAAACAAAAACAAAAACAAAGAAAAGAACAACCTTCCTGTGTGACAACAAGCAACTTGAGTGGAGCTACCAATGAGCTACGGAGCTGAGCTCGTGTGGCCCATGTGGGAAAGCCTTGTGCTCCTCCCTCCCATGTCCAGTTCTCTTTCCTGTGCCGCCCATACTGGAGATCTGGTGATTTTTCCAGCCATGTCAAAAGTGTTGACCCTGGTCTGAGACAGTGCGGATCTGAGATGCAGAGGAGTATCTAGATGTTTGTCAAAGTGAGTCTCAAAAGATGATATTATAAAATAAACATAAGAATCTGACTACAAAACTAGAGAAAATTAAGAGAGTTGTCATTTCCAGAGAACATAATCATATTTCTAAGTGGCCTGAGCACAATACAGTGATGTGTATTTTCTATCAAACCAATACACACAGGAGTTGGATATATATATATATATATATATATATATATATATATTTAAATGGTGCAAAGTTGATGATACATTTTCAAAGCATTAAATGCAAGTTTGTCCACCTGATGTCTATCAGTTCTAGGAGCAGCCACAACACTCACTGTGCACTTCAAACAGCTCTCCTAGGTGGTAGCCTCTGAATACTGATATACTCAAAGGAAAATGCACAGCTAAGCCCAACTCACCAATATTATCCAATTAAAGTGATTTCAAAATGTAATGACTAGAGAGCAAATATACTTTGCTAAGAGTATTCGTTAAATAAAGTGAAATTAACTGTCTGCCATGTTTGAAAAAGAGATAGAAACATTGACCACCTTAGGCTTCAGTAGCCTGCTGAGGCTGCCTCTGTCTGTCAGTCTCCTGTCCCATCTTTCCCTCATCTTCAGGACACATATCTGATCCTCCCAATCAAAAGATTGCAATGAGCTTCCAATGAGACTGAATGTGGGAGGAGTATAATTAACCCAAAGCACTTCAAAACTCCATAGTTTGCTACTGAACCAGTGGAAAGTGTAACATCTAAAATGTACCTTTGACTTCTATTTCTCAACTCTTTCTTCCTTTGTTCATACATTTCTTCCAATTCTAGTTCTCCATAGGCTATAGTGAGAATTCATCTTATTTATTTGGAAGTTAGAGACAATCGTTCTGTCATGCTAAAACTTGGGGTCCATTGTTCATCCCACATGTCCTTTTTGCTAGTCCAAGTTTTATTTAGTGAGATTCTTAATCTTTTCTTTTCATGAGAAAGTATTGGTGCTATGTTCAGAAAACAATTAACCTCATTTTTAGGGGGAGAGGTGAAGGTATCTTTGTCCAAATGTTCCCATGCTCTCAGAGGTGTAAGAAACTAGCAAGAATCACCATTTTGATTGAATTAGTACTTGATTGAAATGGTTTGTTTTGTTAGGTTGCCTTTCCTTAAAGGAAGCCTTGTTTTTTAATTGTTTATGAAAGGTAGAATGTGTTCTTAGAAAAGCAAGATAACAAGTCATAAAATACTTCCCAGAAGAAAAGTTAGTTAAGCAGATGTATACTTTCTCAGTAACATTGTGGTCTAAGGATTTTATAAGGTAACAATGCCCCATTCCCATGGCTGGCATGCCATGCCCATTATTGATCTTCTGAAATGTGGGCTGATGTCAGACAATGCTCACTGACATGATAATGAGAGTCAAAGTTGTTTAGTCATTCCAGAACACTGTGAGACAGACCCATCACTGTACTTTCTGGGGAGACAGTACCCTGAGTGACAATTGATTTACCTCCAAGACTGAAGCAAGAAGCTGCTAGGCTTAGAAAATACAAACTGCAGAGTCACTCGTTCTGCACTGGAGGCAGCATCTAAGGTACATGCCCACCTCTGCTTTGTTTTGAAGACTGATTTAAGACAGAAGCACATCCATCCTATGCTGGTCACGAACACTCCATGTACTTAAAACACTGTTGCTTATCTGTTTCCTATTAGTGTGTGCTCTTGAAAGGGATAATTGGTAACATTAATGGAATACAGAGAAATCCTTGTAGTATAAAGTAATCCTTGTATAAGGTAATATTGTGTGATGAAATGTATCTGAGATGAGTGTAACATTAAAGGTAATATACCAACAGCATGTGCACTTCACTTTGGGTTTAGCATAGGCTACTCGACCAACAAGGTTTCTTGCTCTTTAAAATTTGAAAGTTTATTAAGGAAGGAAACCCAGAGATACTTTTATGCCTTAAACTGAGTATATTTTAGCAACTTGTAACTCAATATTCTACAAAATGATTTGCTACCACTTTGTAAGTACAACTCTAATTCAGTGTAATATAACTTTAATTATGAAAATAAAGCTTTTATCTACTTTCATCTGGTCTTGATTTCTTCATTTTTATTATAAGATCCTTTTATAAATATTATGTAATTCATCTGTGGTTCTGCTAAGATTCCTAGTCTTACTCCAACAAGCGGAAGATCAGATGGTAGCCTTTGTATCCACATGTTGTTTCCTCTCATCTTTTATGACATTAGTGAAAATAAGGATGGCTGTGATGTAGAAAGAAAATACAGATTTATAACATGATTAGCCCAATGTAAAACAAATTTTCAAGTGCCCTGGGCTTTAAAGACATTAGTTTGGATCCACACCTGTGTTGTATATACAAAAATATGTTTTTTGTGTTATACCAGTCTAGAAAAAAAACCCACTAAATAAATGGCAGTAAATCCCCAATTGGCTCACTGGAAGGGACAATTCTATATGCTGTATGCTGCCTAGAGTGCAGAGACTGTAGAATAATGGTGAGGAGTATGTTGGGAAAGTCCCACCTAAGAAAATTGGGTAAAGCAACTAAAGGTTTTTTACACGTGTGTGCATGTGCGTGTGCCTTGGTGGCACAGCGAGTATGAACTACTTTGACAAGTGTGTTCTAATCAAACTCAGATCTTTAGGCTTGGCAGCAAGTGCCTTTATTTTTGAACCCATTTCATCTCTCTAGCCCTGAAGAGAAGTATTGGCCATGTTTCTGTGTTTGTAAATGATTGATACACAAAACTTCAGAACAGCAACTTTACAGACAAGACTACTATTCTCAATTTGATAAAGTCTTGTTTTCTTCCTGTTTCTCATTGCTGACCTAGTCGCTCTGTACCATCATACCTACACACACACACTCACTGTGCCATGCTTGCTTCTGCCTCTATTCTTCTGTCTTTTTCCTCCCATACTTTCTCGATGTTTTCACAACCTCCAACTTCCAGACTTCCACAAAATCACAAAAGAAATCAAGGGATACTTCCTCGCAAATTTTTAATGTTATCCTTAATTTATCTGAACATACATAAAACAGACAGAAAACCTGAGTACACCTGTGGACTGAGGTACATATGTGAGTGGGTTAAAGCAGAAACTGAATTTGTGTGCTCCTGTCTATAAACTACACTATTTAGATACCACGGTCTTAACTTGTGTTCTAGTAGGCTATATGGGTTTGGACTCTCATCTTTGATGGTGACATGTTGTCAACCATTGAAGGATTTGAAGTCCAGGCCAGAGGTAGGTATCATTGCAGTTGTGGGAAGTCTAGGTTTCCTACAGTGTGGACTTAAATGCTGGGAAATGAGGACTCTGGTGGGGTGGAAGAAAGGCAACTATAAACACATATGTTTGAATAGTCGTTTCCCATTCGGTGGGACTACTGGGAAGGATAAGAAGGTGTGACTTGAGTTTCAAAACTCTCACACAATTTCTGGTTCCCACTCTTTCTCCCTTATTATTGTGGATCGATGTGTGACCACTCAAGCTGTCCCTGTACCCATGCCTTTGCCACACCATGAACTCAAACTCTCTGAAACCATAAGCCCAGTTAAATGTAAGTTTCTTTGGTCATGGTGTTTTATCATAGCAATAGCAGCCCTAATGACTACAGTGACAAACTGGGAGGCATCTGTTAGATAAAGAAAGCAGGTAAGACTGGGGGACATGAAGCTCAAGAAAATGAATCGTGACATCAGCTATACCTGACTTTCCTCTGGACACAGCAAAGGAAGAATCAGGCGACAGCTGTATAGTTCTAGTTTAGATTGTGGGGAATCCATTGTGCTCCTAATTGAAACAGAAAAACAGAACCAGGGAGGGCCACAAATATGAATTATCTTTGGTTCAGATAAATTATGGGTAACATTAAAAAGTAGTCCAATATACCAGTGCCTAGCAAACACAGAAGTGGATGCTCACAGTCAGCTATTAGATGGAACACAGGGTTCCCAATGGAGGAGCTAGAGAAAGTACCCAAAGAGCTGAAGGGGTCTCCACCCCATAGGTGGAAGAATAATATGAACTAACTAGTACCCCCAGAGCTCATGTCTCTAGCTGCATATGTAGCAGAAGATGGCCTAATTGGCCATCATTGGGAAGAGAGGCCCCTTGGTCATGCAAACTTTATATGCCCCACTACAGGGGAATGTCAGGGCCAAGATGTGGGAGTGGGTGGGTAGGGGAGCAGGGTGAGGGATGAGGGAGGGTTTAGGGAACTTTCGGGATAACATTTGAAATGTCAATGAAGAAAATAATATCTAATAAAAATTGAAAGAAAAAAGTAGTCCAAATGTCAGGTTACTAAGGGAGTGCCGAGCCATAGTTTGAAAGACAGTAGGGGCTAGACATTCTGCATGCAGGGAAAATAAAAATGCACAGAGTCTGGCTTAGAGAATAGCTGCCCATGGAAGGACTGGGGGCCAGGGTCATGTCCTAGATCATTCGGGGCCATTACAGCATGCTGGGAGTCTTATGCTCACCCTCAAATCTCCAAAGAAATGAGAAGAGAGAGAGGACAACATTCTATAAAGATGGCCTGGTGTAGGAAGGCTGCATTTGACCTACAGAAAATGTTTCTTAAAGAGTGGCTAATACCTATTGTACACAATTCAGTTGTGAAATCAAAGCTTCCACAATGTTACATATGCTGCTTGCAAGCAGGCTATAACCAAACAAAAATTAACAGAACCATTTGCTGACATCTATTTCAAAGAAACATGTCCTCTGGAGGGCATGTCCTGTTTGCATTTAAATTCTAACATTTCTGGATTGCTCTAGAACACTGTCCTTCCCCCTTTCTCCTCGGGACAGCAGAGGTTGTTCCTGTAGGCCCTTTTTCCTAGGCCACTCTTATATCTGGGGCACCTGGGAGGTGCTAGATGTTTTCTTTGACCCAATAAAATCGCCATTGTCCTACTTGCTCTTGATGAGCAAGCTGGGGAAGCCGACACGGTGCAGCTCCCCTCTGACCAGCACCACACTGGCTGTGAAGCCACAGCCTCCAGGTTCTAGTGATCCATGATGGTGTTTTGTTCTCACCGGAGGCTGCAACCCCACCTCATTTCTAAGCACTTTTGTGCTCCCACTGGGGACTCAGGAGCTCTTGGTTGCCTTCTCTTGACTGTACCAGACAAGTCTTTCACAACTTGATGAAGCTTCTCATATAGAGAAAGAAATCCCCACATTCACATATGCTTTGGTAAATAGTTGTTAGCCCCAAAGCTTATACATCAATTTGTGGAGTGTATTTTACTTGTAAATATGGCTATTTTTCACAGGCAATACTTTTTGTTTTGTTTTGTTTTGTTTTGTTTTGTTTTGTTTTTTGAGACAGGGTTTCTCTGTGTAGCACTGGCTGTCCTGGAACTCACTTTGTAGACCAGGCTGGCCTTGAACTCAGAAATCCACCTGCCTCTGCCTCCCAAGTGCTGGGATTAAAGGCGTGTGCCACCATGCCCTGCTATAAATTTTTTATTTACTGAGTTGGTGTAACTCCTGAGTTTAAGTGAGTCAGTCTTCTTTCCACACAGAATTCCCCTTATACAATTCTGATTATAATAAGTTAGTGCTGAAAGGAAGCAGCAAACTTCCCAGTATCCTAAAAACAAAAGACACATGAAGGAATCCAATGATTATAAAAACATATTGCCTTATCTGTCCTCAGTCCTCATGATCAATAACAGAAATTCCTTTTTCTTAATTCATTTCCTTCTTTTTTCATTCATTGGTGTTTGTTGTTTGGTTAGTAAGACAGGGTCTCCCTATGTAAACAGGTTGGAACTCCCTGTAGAGACACTGCCTGGCCTTGAACTCACAGAGCTTTACCTGCCTCCCCCACACCAGTGCTGATATTAAAGATGTCTACTACCACACATGGCTTTCATTCATTTCTTTATATTTTATATTTTATTGTGACTATAACCCATGTACACACTTTGAAACTTATTTCTGTATTTTTGGTGGTTATCTTAAGTCTAATTTCACATGAAGCAAGGCCATTAGATTTTTACTCACTGTTTTGGTTGACACATGGGACTTGTTTCCATAGTTAAAAGATTCAAACTTGAATCCATGGTTAAGTCTTGGCCTCTGTATATAGAAGCCCTTTTAGGGTCTACTTATGTATTCCTGTCTATTCTGGAACTCACTAAGTGTATAAAACTGGCCTGATATTCACAGAGATCTGCCTTATTCTGCCACCCAAGTGCTGAGATTAAAGGTGTGTGCTAGCAGGCCTGTCTAAGTCTACCATTCTTAACCACTTGCCCAAGTTTGCCTTTTTGGCAGCTAGGGTTCCAAACTTAAAAACATTTCAAATTTTATTCCTGCCCTTTATTTTGGAGTGCTAGAAGGCAGCCCTCAGGATTTCCACATTCGAGGTACATAGAGCTCTACCACCAAGCTACACCCACATTGCTCTTTGTGTATCTTTTAAAAAGTATCTATCACTGATTTGTTTGAGTTAATTTTATATCCAGCTACTGCACTGAAGCTGTTTATCAGGTTTAGGAGTTCCCTGATGGAATTTTTAGGGTCACTTATATATACTATCATATCATGTGCAAATAGTGATATTTTGACTTCTTTCTTTCCAATTTGCATCCCCTTGATCTCCTTTTGTTGTCTAATTGATCTGGCTAGGACTTCAAGTACTATATTGAATAGAGAGGGAGAAAGTGGGCAGCCTTGTCTAGTGCCTGATTTTAATGGGATTGCTTCAAGTTTCTCTCCATTTAGTTTGATATTGGCTACTGGTTTGCTGTAGATTGTTTTTATTATGTTTAGGTATGGGCCTTGAATTCCTGATCTTTCCAAGACTTTTATCATGAAAGGGTGTTAGATTTTGTCAAATGCTTTCTCAGCATCTAACGAGATGGTTTTTGTCTTTGAGTTTGTTTATATAGTGAATTATGTTGATGGATTTCTGTATATTAAACCATCCCTGCATCCCTGGAATGAAGCCTACTTGGTCATGATGGATGATCGTTTTGATTGTTCTTGGATTCAGTTAGTGAGAATTTTATTGAGTATTTCTGCATCGATATTCATAAGGGAAATTGGTCTGAAGTTCTCTTTCTTTGTTGGATCTTTGTGTGATTTAGGTATCAGAGTAATTGTGGCTTCATAGAATGAATTGGGTAGAGTACCTTCTGTTTCTATTTTGTGGAATAGTCTGATAGAACTCTGCACTAAACCATCTGGGCTTTTTTTGGTTGGGAAGTCGTTATAGGGAAGAGAGTATCCCTTCATGGTCCCTCTCCTTCCTAGAGAAAACTACTTCTAGCTTTCTGTTGTTTTTTTGTTAACTTCAGTGTTTCATTTGTAAGATGATGCTGTGACTCCTTGTTTTGCTCCCTTCCTTATACATACCACACACACACACACACACACACACACACACACACACACACACACACCAACACTAGCACCTGTCATCTTCCAGCATGGGTATAATGGCTTTTGCTAGAGCCACTCTTGGCACTTAAATTACTCTATGTATATATAACCTCTTACAACATCACATACTATTTTGACTTTTTTTCTAAAATTGATTATAGTTAAGGTATACAGCATAATGTTTTAATGAATATACATGATTAGTATTGTCAATCAAGTTAACTTATTTAGCACTTTTCCTAATTACTTTTCATGTGTCAAGAGTGTTTAGTGTCTATACTCTGAGCACATTTTCATGATATAACATATTATTAACTATACTCCTTGTGTGGTCCATGAATTTGCTAGGCTTATTAACCCTCTTTACTTCCAGGTTTATAACCTCTAGTGTCGCGACCCCAATCTCTGACCAGCAGAGAATGGGAATAACGACACACTCACGCCAAGGTAGGTTCTTCATCAACAGATCTCTCGCAGCAATCTGCTTCCTTTATTCTTGCAGTAACAGCCTCTCCCTCAGCAATCTCCTGCAGTGAACTCCTTCATCCCCGATCACCCTCAAGGAAGTTCAATATACACCCAGCCCTCTTACATCATCTCACTCCACTCATTGCTCTCCAATCAGCATCATCCCGCCCCTAGCACAAGTTGCACGCGCAGGCAGGACGACAGATCATTGGCTATCACTATGGTAAGGCTATATGACGTTTCAGATCATGCAGTAGGTGCGGATGACTCAGCTTGCTGTTTTCAGGAGTTTTAGAAAACAGGATGGGGTTACAAGGATTAGCACTAAGCTGGGCGCCATCTCAGCTCAGTGATTACACCAGCTTCCCACACTCTAGCTCATTTCTTCCTATTTCCTTCCCTTGTAAATAATCTTAGAAACCATTTTTCTACTCTTCCATTCAGAATTTTCCTTTCTGTGTCTGGTTTATTTGGCTTAGTGTATTTTTCTCCTTATTTACATTATCACAATTGCTAGGATATCTTCTCTTAAAGCTGAACAATATACTATTATATATGTCTGAACACATGTATACAGTATATGAATAATGGATTAGATATTCATTATAACTCAAAGAATAAAATGTTAAATATATTAAATATCTACAAATACTAAATACCAAAAAATAACATTAATGGAGATGTTGCTAAAGAGAAATTTGTAGACATTGTTGGTGGAAATAAAATAGGAGCTGGAGAAGTTGTTGCTCTTGGGGAAAACCCAGGTTTGGTTCCCAGCACCTCCAGTATATATCGAAACAACTAAAGTACCCTCTTCTGATATCCATGGGCACCAGGCACACTTGAAGTATATATACATATATGAAAACACTCATACACAGTAAATAAATCTCTTAAAAATTAATACAACTGTAATAAAAATCAGTAAAGATAGATTCTTAAAAAAAATAAAACTATAGTTAGTTTTACTCTTAGTTTTTAAAAAATGTCTGTACTGTTTTCCAAAACACCTCTTTCAATTACCATTTCCACTGACAGTGGTCACAGCAGCTCTCCTTTTCTCCACATACTCATGGGTACGGCTCTCTTGATTTCTTAAGTATAGACATTCTAATAGAACTGAAGTGATACCTCAGAGTGTGTGTGTTTGTGTGTGTGTGTGTTCTACTCTCAATCTCTACCTTATTCCTTTGAGACAGGGTCTGTCACTGAACCTGAAACTGGGCTGTTGGCCAACACGACCTAGTGATCTTCCTGTCCGCATAGCTCTGGGGTTACAGAATTGGAGAACTGGAGAATCGCACCATCTTTTTATGTAGGTATTAGGGATTTGAACTCAGGTCTTCATGCTTGCAAAGCAAATACTCTTACCCAATGAATCACCTTCCTTCTCCTTCATTGTGATTTTGACCAGTGTTTCCCTTGCACATCTTTTTCATATACTGGTTGGCCATTTTTATGTCTTCTTTAAGAAATGCCTCCTCAAATCCTTTGCCTATTTCTTAACTAGGGTATCTGGTGTACTGTTGAACGATTTGAGTTTCTTACAAGCTTTGGATAGTAGCCACTTGTCTGATACATCATTTGTGAACATTTATTTGCAAAGCACAGACTGACATTTTTGTCTTGTTGTCTCCTTTGGGGCAACTTTGATTTATTGTGGTCCCACTAGGTTTCTGCCTCTGCTTCTTCTTTGGATGTCCTCTGCAGAGCTACAGTGTCCAGACCAATAGTAGGAACTTCCCAACGTATGTTTTCTTAGGGTTTTATGGTATATAATATGTAGGTGTTTAATTTATTCCGGGTTGATATTTGTAGACAGGGTCCAACAAGGGTGTGCTTCCATTCCATGAGGATTCGGGTTTATGTTCACCTCCTTACCATGTAGATAACCTCTGTCATAAAAGACACGTGGGTCCTAACTTTCATGGAAGCTATCTTCTCTTGGCTTCCTGAGGGAAAAAAATCAAAGGTAATTGTTATTTTTGAAGTTTGTACTTCTGAAAATGGCTTTAATTTAAATGATTTGGTTTTGTAAGTTTGGTAGGTTATAAAATTCTAAGTAAATTTCATTTTCTTAAGGAATCTGAGGTCACTGGTCCCTTTTACCTTCTAGAACTACATGTTCCAGTTAAGAAATCTAGTTATGGCCTATATTTCAGCTGTGTATTTCCTTCTCTAGGATGGTGTTAGTTCTATTTGATTTTTTTCTTGGTGTGCTGAACACATTTCAACAACAACCACTAGTGTGAGTCTGTCCTCTTCTGATTTATCTGGAACTCACAGAGCTCTTCCACTCTGAAACCTCATGTTCTAAGAAATATTTTAGAGTCATTGGCTGAATTTTGTCCTTTCTCTCTTGTAACAATTGATATTATTAAGAATATATGCAGGAGCCGGGTGTGGTGGCGCACGCCTTTAATCCCAGCACTTGGGAGGCAGAGGCAGGCGGATTTCTGAGTTTGAGGCCAGCCTGGTCTACAAAGTGAGTTCCAGGACAGCCAGGGCTATAGAGAAACCCTGTCTTGAAAAACCAAAAAAAAAAAAAAAAAAAAAAAAAAAAAAAAAAAAAAAAAAAAAAAAAAGAAGAAGAAGAAGAAAAAAAGAAAAAAAAGAATATATGCATGAAATTAATATGGCAGCAGTTTTCTTAAACCTAGATAGTTCCCAAGTTATGACACAGAGATACTAAAATTTATTTACATCCTAAAAGCACAATGATTAGGCATTATGATTCTATTCTAATCCTCTAATCTAATCTTGCTAACTCCCAGCTGACATTCCCTTGCCTTTAGGACCTTCCATGGTCCAGCTGAACTCCTATGATGTCTTTTTTCTCCCTCCTCCCAACTGAATCTTCTCTGGCCTGCTCTGTCCCTGACGGATTTCTTTTTCTGCAGAATGTCCCACCTTATTTTCTCTATTACCTAGTTATTGGCTTTTCCAGCTTTCATTGACAAAGCAGAGAGAATAAAGGGTGAGCATTGTTTACACAAACTTGAGACTGGAGATTCTTAACACAAGGCATTACAACACCATGTCCAGATTGAAGTAAGATACTGAGATAAAGAAATTATCACTTGAATAATACAAGGATAATCATTACTCACTGCACGAAAACATTATGCAGTCAGTCCTCCCCTGGCTTTCTAAAACTCCATTTATTTAGCTGTTGGACCAGGCGTATATAGGTCTGCTGCTTCTTGCCTCTTCCTGCTTTCTGGGAGACTGCCTTGGTTTACTTTGCCAACTTTATTGATTTGGACATTTCTGTTCTATTAAGTTTTATTTTCCATGTATCTTTCCCAGCCTTTCTTCTATTTTTTCTTCCCTTTCCCACCCTCATCCTTCTTTCTTCTCATCTTCCTTCTCTTCCTCCTGGTGATGGAACCCAGGGTCTTGTACATACTAGACACAGTTCTACCCATAGATCCACACCCCAGCTCTTTGGATCGCCTTCCTTTTTTACTTTGTGTTTGGGATTGGAGGCATTGTTGCTACTCTCTTCTCCTTTCATGACTACACTGTTTTAGTTCTCTTAGTAATGATAAAGGGAGTTATTTTGATTTGCCCAATATTTGCCTTGTTCTGCTCTCTGCTACTCTTCATTTGATTTCTGTGTGTCTTAGTAGAGGCTTTCTTTTAACACTGACTTGTATTTAATTTTTGGCTTAAAGTAAAGTTGATTCCTAAATAAAGATCATGGTTTTTACTTTGGGTGATGAAGTTGGGGATCTTCCAGGTGTAAGAATATTTATTTCTCTTTCCTCTAACCAGAACTCTTAGTAAAGTTGAGTCCAGGCTCTGCTCATAATCATGAATATATGGAGCTGACTGTTCTATGGCCTTGGTGGGGAGATGAAGTTAGGTTTATATTCTTCTGTGTATATATGAGAAATTTTTCTTAATGGCAAGGATTTTTATCTTTTGGGTTATTGCTTCATTAAGTGTCCCCAATACCTGATAAATATAAGACACATAATAAGTAGTTACTGAGCCCTGTTTGTCAGGCCAACTAACTAACTTGATTGGTTTGACTTCTGGATGCCATAGAAATGGCAAATTTTGACAATGACATCATTGTAGGTATTTCTACAAAGAAGAATTTAAGACTAAGAAATTGTAAGGTATTCTTAACTGTATCTTTATTCTACTGTGTATGCATGTCATTTTTAATTATTTATTTTATACGTATATATGTGTGCCTGCCAGAGGCCATCAGTTCCCTGAAACTGGAATTACAACCATTTTGAGCTTCCTGATATGTGTGCTGAGAAGAGAAGCCATGTTATCTGCAAGAGTAGCAACTGCTTCTAATCATCAAACCACCTCTCCTCCTCATTTCATTTACATTAGTTCTTCTGAACTGTTTTCAACAGAAACTTAAAAGGAAATGGATTGATACTAGGATACTGGAGGGCTTTAGGAAGACAGTAGTAGTTAGAAGTGACATACTATATGCGAAAGCTTTTTAAAAAACAAACATATCTCTCATTTTCATATCATTTTCTAGTCTCACTCAAATATACATACCAAATATAGTATAACATTTTGTGGGGGAGGGGGGAGTGGTGGTAGAGGGAAGTAAAAGAAATGTAGAGAAATGATTTTTCTCTTGCACAAACTAGAATTGTGTTGCACTGGGAGCTGTGTGCTTGCTTCTCCATTCAAGCAGCATTTGTTGAGCACCTACTGCCTGCATCAAGTACTAAGTCTTGAAAACTCTCTGGGCCTTCATTCTCACATTATTTTCTTTTTCTTTCTTTTTTTTTTTTTTTTTTTTTTTTTTTTTTTTTTTTTTTTTTTTTTTTTTTTTTTTTTTTTTTTTTTTTTTTTTTTTGGTTTTTCGAGACAGGGTTTCTCTGTGTAGTCTTGGCTGTCCTGGAACTCACTCTGTAGATCAGGCTGGCCTCGAACTCAGAAATCTGCCTGCCTCTGCCTCCCGAGTGCTGGGATTAAAGGTATGTGCCACCACGCCCGGCCTCACATTATTTTCTTAAAGGTGGGTTCTAACCTTGCATTCATCCACCTATAGTTAGCCAGGTGAAAGGTAATACATTGTCACAGATGAATGTCAACAAAAGGTGAAGAGAAAACCCAGCCTAGAGCCAAAATTAAAACCCACTTTAACCTTTAGGGCATTTGTTGTAGTGTCCTCCAGACCTTTGAGAGTAGGTAGTAGTTAATTCTAACAATTTAGGGGGGAGAGAGCTTGAAATAGTGGCAGACATGAAAAGAACATGGCAAGACAGGAATGCAAGCCAGGGCTTTTGCATGATGTTTCAAAGAGGCATGAGTGTGCAATATCTTTCTAGTCTCACTCAAATATGCATATCAAATATAGTATAACATTGTGTGGGGGAGGGTAGTGCTGGATAGAAGCAAAATAAATAAGATAGATATAGATATAGATATAGATATAGATATAGATATAGATATAGATATNCTCTTTGCCTCCTCCTTGTCCCCTACCCTCTTTGCCTCCTCCTTGTCCCCTACCCTCTTTGCCTCCTCCTTGGGCCCCTCCCCTTTCTTCTCCTCCTTAGCCCCCTCTCCCCTTGCCCTTTCATTGGCCCCCTCCCTCACTGTGGCTGGCAGGGCCTACCATCCTCTCAGGCAAGGACAGGAAGGAAAGTGAACAGCCATCCCTGGGGGCCAGACTAATGGGGGATGTGTGGATCTTTCAGCAGGGCTTGTCAATGAGAATCAGACACTGGAGGGCTCTCCACTGGCACTCTGACCTCTTGATAAACTATTTGTTTTTCCTTGTATTGATTTAAAAAAAAAAGTCAGGAGCACTAACTCCCTGTCAACCAGAGCCTTGGTTTTTGTTTTGTTTTGTTTTGTTTTGTTTTGTTTTGTTTTGTTTTTGAATCTCCAAATACACTATTCAAAAGATTCTAGGTATCTATCTATCTATCTTGTTTAATCTCTGCAATTCAGGTAAACCAGGCCACTTATATCCTTTTTAAAAAATTAAAAATATCCAAAGAAGCAACTTAAACCACAAATTTAAGTAATCAGTAGGATACTCCAACTATGAAACCACCAAAAATACGCCCTTTTGTTCATTGCAGGGATCCAAAAGCTGAAAACATTTCACCTTGTTTACAAGTTACTTCTGGAGGGTGCACTCCCTTTGCAAGCAATTGCCAACTATTGTTTTACTCAGGCAGTACTGTCCACCTTTTTTTTCCCTCTTCTGTTCCAGCATGCTAAAATAAAATTCAAGATCCCAAGGCAACTTGATCCCTGCCGATATGAATGTATGAAACTTCAAGCTGAGAGAAACCTTCAGGTAGTGTGTGTACCTATGGACGTCACTTAATAGAAATAGCTAGAATTGTGGTGCTTCTGGCTGTGTTTTCAATAGCTATGTGATTGCTGCACCGGATTGAGTTACGAGGCCTTTGAATTGTGACCTTCTGTCTAAAAAAGCTTTGGAGGTTGCCCTTTATTTTTCTAGGGAAGGGGGAGTGAAGGAAGCTTGAAGGAAAAGCATCTCAAGGGCTGCTTTCTCCCATGGAAGCTTCTTTATAAAATGATAAGTGTTCCTTAATTCTGAAGACTTAAAACCAAGCCACATATGCCTTGGGAAGCCTGGAGTGCATTTTAATGTGATTATTTCCACAGCAAACAAATCAAGTGTTTATCATGTAGTAGCTATTAGGGTCAAAGCACAACATTGTGTAACTGAAATTAAAGAAGGCAAAGGGGAAGACAGTAACTGTGGTAAAGCAACCATATGGTTGTTGCCTGTGACAACTCACAGCTCTTGCTTTAGCATTCAGAAAGTTTTGAGGATATCGCTATCTATCTATCTATCTATCATCTATCATCTATCTAGTCCCTACTTGAGGAGGATCACTCACCTCTTATAAGAAATGATGTTGAACACACCCATGATTTCTGATTTGATGATTTCAGATTTAAGGAATCTTCATATTTTCCCCCCATTGGCCATTTAACTATTTGCGTTTGAACCAGTGAGCTAATTTTGCAATATGTCCTTATGAATAATCTCATGCTATAGAGTGATGCTGTATGATATGTATGACTATCTAGCCATATATGTATAATTGAAATTATACACATACACATTATGTATATTAGCATAACACACACCTTTCTGGACTGATGAACTTTGTTGCATTTTACCTGTTCCAGAACGATGGCACAGCCAGAAGCCAGAGATGTCTCAATGCTCCATCGGCTACTCAGAGGTGATCAGCTACCAAAAAAAAAAAAAAAGAGGCACATTTCCAAACAAATAGTGTGGGGAGAAAAACACTCAAGTTATTAAAAACCAGGATTCAGGCAGACAAGTGGATTCTAGTACAGCGCCCGATACATAGTGCTTGGCCAATTGTCTTGCCTTTCCATCTGTGAGTTGTTCATTGTTACCAAAGAATTTAAAAACTGAGAACTTGGCTGTGGTGAAAGCTAGAGAAGGCAAAGCAAATTTCCAGATCCTCTTACATGTTATGGGAGGTGCTGACAAGATTGGTTTTGCCCATGGCTTAGAGAAAAGCAAAACGTTGAAGAGGAGACACCCTGGGTTTCCAGGGTTCCCCAGGTTGCTCCATGTCAACAGAGATCCATTTTACAGTGTGGGAAGGCAAACAGCTTGTCGCTGAGATCAAACATGTGCTTTCAAGAACAGTTATTTACATATTTTTGACAGAAGGAAGAAAAACTAACTCTGTTTGCCATTTTGGAAAATCAAATGATGTGCAAGAGAAAATCTATTGTGTCATATTTTTCTTAAAGAGCCTATAGCATCAATGCC
The DNA here is from genome assembly GCA_902729485.2 of Mus minutoides. Classification (NCBI taxonomy): domain Eukaryota; kingdom Metazoa; phylum Chordata; class Mammalia; order Rodentia; family Muridae; genus Mus; species Mus minutoides. The sequence goes on from LR749599.1 coordinate 1,478,894, forward strand.
CTTTTCTGAGGAGAATAATAATAATAATAATAATAATAATAATAATTGCCACTGCTCATGATTTCATTATCAAGATGTGCTATCCAAAGCTTGTATTAAGAATAATAATTTTTTAAAAATACATCCTATTAGCAGTCATTACTACATAAGATAACAAGTTTCCCTCTCTAAATAAATAAATGGTCATGATTTATACAAAGAAACCAATGTGTTATTATGAGGTCAGGAAATGGGTTCTATTTTCCTATTGTATTGTTACAAAGTCTATATTATTTATGAAAATAAGTTTCCATGGTACAGCTAATAGCAATTGCCTCCTTAAATTTACTGTTAAAAGCTATTCATGTTGGCGTTTGAATGGAAAGCATTTAGCAAATGTTGGTAGACATTTTGCTTGGTGGATTTAATATCATCTTAAAATAAATAGAGGATGTTTTTCTTGGTTGTGTTTCAACTGAAGGGTACTTGGAAGCAGAACCCTCACTGTAGATGTCATGCCAGTGGAGAAAGCGCGTGCCATGGAAGGGACCAGTCCACAGACCAGCAAGGCTCACTGACCAACTACTCAGTTACACCCCCCCCAAAGGGGGGGGCTACAGAGAAGCTAACACTCTAGTGCTATGGTGTGGAGCAAAAGAAACACAAATATACTAGGAGGCAGGGGAAGTTGAACTATGATATTTTGGGATATTTTCTTTCCCATTGTACTTCCAACAGTTTAAATTGTGAGACACTGTATATTCTGATATTGTTGATTTTAATCCTGGGGGTTGGGGGGGATAGTCACTTTGCTTTGGGAGAGAAGGCTTCTGTCCTTAAAGTGTTAATTAAATTATGAAACTCACTGCCATTCCTCCTGAGAAGTCACCTCTCAAGAGTTGCATGAGTAGAGAATCTAGGAAAAGGGCATGGGTGCTTAATCCACGGGGTAAGCAGGAGGAGCAGAAGACATCTTTTACTGGAAAGTTCACAGCCCTTCGGAGCAATCGCTGCCATTACTGAAATGGAAGGAGACTCCTTTACTGTGCCTTGGCCAGATTTTCTCAGCATTTCTTAGGTTAATGTAGTTAATTAACTATTTGTTTCTGTAGGTGGAGAAACGTTCCCTTATATTGCTGCAAGGACTCTCTTGCTTTGGACCTTGTCTAAGGATGTTTGTTGATTTTTGTGAGCATATCTTTATTTAAAATTCTGTCCTAATCTAAAAGTACTGGAAACGTTTATGAGAATGGCAGACATCTGCTGTCTAAGTGGGAGCATATTCAGGCAAGAGCTGCGCTGGCCAATAAAACCTGCTTGGTGGTAAGAGTGTTATATGAAAGATCTTTGCATGTCTGTTAGGGTATTCAAACATCCCATTCAGACTGAACTTTCCAGCAAACTTTCTTCAGCTTTGTGTAAGCTCTAGGGTGGATTTAGGAAACAGTTTGGTTCTTTGTGGTATGTGATCAAGTTATATAATTATAGTTGATAAAAATTTTATAATATTACCTTTTGGTTATTTATCATAGAATATCATATTTTAGATTCAAGCTGCATATGGAATAATTATTATATATTTGGAGTTAGTAACCAGACAAAATTTATAGGTAAACATGTGATTCTTTTTAATATACTTAGCTTTGCTTAAGAAAAAGGAAACTATTTAAGAGTGGTAAATATGCACATGGTTATTTCTTCTAACCAGTGACTAAGCTGTGTGTTACATAATTATGAGGTATGAGCTATATTATATCCATTAGTGGTTACATTAAATTCATCATATCTTTCCTAATTTTATTCATAATTACATGAGTCATTTCTTTGAAGGCATTTTGCTTGGTTATTTAAATAAAAATTATTGAATTTCATTACAAAAGTACATGTAATATGATAAATTTGACTGTAACATAGACAAGTAACTTGTATGTAAAGCTGACATGGTATTTCTGCCGCTTTGACTTCACATAGTGTGCACATTCTGAATTCTCTGATATAATCTTTTATGGATTGCATGAATAACATTTTAGCAATACATGTCTAAAATAATTTTAACCTATGGGAAGCATGAATGCAATAGCTGAAGGAAAAGTTTAACCAGAGGTTAAATTTTATGTCTTAGGGAATTTAGTAACAAATCTAAGTGCAAAAGCTGTTACTGTCTGGGAGCTTGGTATTGTAAATAGAACTAATGTAGCATTAGATTTTACCTGACTGCAATAGAAAACTCCATAATAGACTTTGTTTGTTCTGCACATGCACTTTGGTATGTTGAATAACTGATCCTTCTGGCCTCAGAGAGTGCTTGCTGTAGGAGGTAACGTAACTATTTCAGCTGCATATATGATCCAATAGCAATCAACTGTTTGCTGACCTGGCTTCCCAAATATGGTAGATGCCTAGCCCACAGTTCCTCTGGTGCTGAACAAGATGAAATCCTAGGTGAGTTCGAAGTTCCAACTGCCTCTTAGGTTTGACAAAGTGCTCCTTTGCAAGGAATGTAGACTGGCATCCTTTCCAGGAGGGGAAGAGAGAACGCCTGTTTGGAGTTTTGGTCCTTAGAACCATTTAGTTGGGTTTTGTTGGCATCACCTGAAGGTGCTTTCGTTTTCTAATTAGCAGAGCTAAGGTAGGACCCACCTATCTCCTCTATTAGTTGATGTAAAGTTACTGTGATTTAAAAACATGTTCATACCAAGGTGAGAAATTAAAAGAAGGAGACTTTTTTTTTTTTAATAAAAAGAGCACATAGGATAGAAATACTGGCGATGATAAAAATGCATATCTAGACTTAATTTAAGATTGAGTGTTAGTTTGCATTTGCATTTAAACTGTGATATAGGACAGGCAAAATATTAATCCATATAAGGAGACGAATTCTTTCAAGATTACAAATTATCATAATGGCTAAGCCCTTAACTTGGATAAAACATAGTTTTTTAACTGAAGCTCAGCTCCTAGGTGACACGGAACGCCTAACTCATAGATTCTGAATCGATTAAACTTATGAGTTTTTAAACGGATAAGTTGCAAAGCAAGTTCCAGACTAAACGAATCTCTTCTCAAGACCCATTTAAAAATGTTAATGGTGAAATATTATCTGGGTCCTAGCCAAGGAACTGAAGCCTTTGGCCTCCTAGCAACCCTTGCAGAATCCTCCGCCAGGCTTTCATTGTCAAGCTGCTAATAGCTAACACGTTTGCCCATTCTCCCTCTACTTCATAGAAACAGCTTTTTTATCTTCTCCAGACGTGTAAGTAGGTAGGTACTTTAGGAAAAAGTGTGAAAATTATCCGTTCTCCTAAGTTTCGGGTCCTCAAAAAAAAAAAAAAAAAAAAAAAAAAAAAGTAATGAAAAAGTGTAAAAGATAACGTGCAACTACTCCCCAAAGATCTTAATTGGGAGCTACTGGCGCGGGAGGATGTGTGTGTGTTGACAGAGGTTCCCACAAGTTCTTCCCCCACAGCTGTTTATTCAGATATCATGGGGCGCGTCATTTACATAATAAAATTTTTTTTTAAGCAGCGAGGTTGAGTCAGACCAAGCTGTGCTCCTCTCAATTGTTGCATTTAAACCAATAAGGTTAGGACAAGAGACTAGCTGTGGTTTGCGTTGCAAAAACAAAACAAAACAAAAAGCCCCGAGGCTTCGTGGGCAGACCTACAAGGCTGCGCAAACAAATCGGGGGGATGAGATTTTGCTGTTTCTTTGTCTAGGCGTCTCAGATGCTATCTGCCGCTGCCGTTCGCTGGGGCGCAAAGCGGTTCCCAAACAGACCGCGGCGAGCTGATGGCTCCGTGCTTGCGGCGAGGTAGCGAGTGTGCAGGGCCACTTCCGACTGGAAGCCTTCCTGTGGCGGTGCGCGGTGGCGGGGTCCTTCCTGAGGAAGGCGATCGCGCTCAGTCGCTCGGCAGCCCGAGCCTGCAGCAGCGCCCGGGCGCAGTCCCCGGGAGCCGGGCAATCCCCGGGCTCCGCGCTCCGCTGCCAGCCGTGCCACAGCGCCTCTGAGAGCTCCCGGGTCTCCGTGTTCCTGCGCAGCAGCCAAACTATGTCAGGAATGGAGGTCTGCTAACACAGAAAACTCCAAGGAGCACACTAAACCGGTGGAGGCAGCAGATGTGAGCGCTGTAAGTACAAACTGGTGTTTGAAAAACTGTAATGACCAAGAACAACTGTCTGGTGGGCAAAGCCCGAGATAACTGGAGAGCCTTTATTAGGGTTTTGGTTTGTTTTCAAAGAAAAAAGCACTGTGGCTTGGGGAAAACACTCTGTTTCTGGGACTTTAGAAGCCGCGGGGTTCCGTCGTAAAATTGTAATCTTTACACTCCAAATGATCGGAGCCATTAGGATCATTAAAGGATCATTGCAAATTAACTACTTTTTGTTATGATTTTTATAAATAAGTAGAATACTAGGTAATATTCTCAGACGGGGGAATTATTTCATATCTTTTCTTAATTGCTGCACTAGCCCCAGAATATTGAGTGGTATTGAGCAGGGTTATATCCATACATAGATGTATAGGTACGAAAGGTATACTTAGCGGTATTTATTACACAGATGACTTTTTTTACGGCTAGGTTGATAAATGAGGAAAAGTTTACAACGGAAAACTCAGCAGATGAACAATGAACTGATAACCATGTTTTCAAGAAGGACGCCTTTTTGTTCCAAAGCAAACTTATCAAAGACTTTTTACTAAGCGGGCTCATCTTCAGTATTCGATACAATAAGCCTTTGGCCCCTAAAGTATTTGTCCCTCTCTGGCCCTTTTTGTGATTTGAGTGCACTTGGAAGCTAAACTCCAGATTTTGAAACTTTTGAATATTTGTGTAAAGCACTGCCCTTCAAAATCAGTATTTGAATTGCTAACAACTCATAGGCTTTCACTCCTGGGAGGAGTTCTGAAGACATTTAAGCATAAGGTTTGCAATAATTCAATACATTATGAACTGTCATTGAGTTTAGATAAGTGTTTTTACGTTTCATTTCTTAAGATGGCCAGGGGCATAGAACCTTGTTAGCTGGGAATCGTGGTGTGTAGCTGTATAGGTTTGAAGTTGTCTTTCTAATGTCTTTCAGAGAAGGTTTTATTTTATGCTTGTGAGAGTCTTTCCCTGCTCTGTTTAGAGTTTGGGGACATGCACACAGGAATAGTCATACCTTCATATGATCAAACAATTAATATTTGACTTTCTCGATGCTTGAGTTCTCCTAAGGCCCAAAGTGTTTAGTAAGTAAGCAAGCAGCCGTGGATTTTCAGGCTTTGAAAACTCTTTGTGGTGACAGACATAGAAGTCTAATTGAGCCACTGTTCAGTTCAACTTTTAAGTGCCAAATAAAGTCAGCTGCGCTGTGAGTTTCACAGGCATGATAAATGATATTTTGAAAAAGAAAATTTCCACTGGAGTGTGAAAATGTATTTCCTAAGAATACAATGGGAAGAAAAGAGGTCTTTGCAGTGGGAACAAAATCTCTTTTTATCATATAACCAAAAGTATTTCAGTCAACATTGTCAATAAATGCTGATTTTTGAAAACAGTTCTTTCCTTTTTTAAAGCTGAAGACAGGAATGATGTGTTCCAAACACTCGTTTGTTTTTGGTTTCTGAAGTATTATGTTTTCTCGGTTTCTTTAAAGGAGATCATGCAAAAAGCTATATAGACTATTACATTAAGATAATATCACTAGCATTTGAGCATTTAGTTTATGGAAGCTTTGATAAGAAAATGCAGTGTTAAGATCTGACAAGCATTTACCTCCCTTAGAAGTTCTTTCCCACTTTAGGGTGAGATTTTATTTTTAAGACTTGAGATTTATATTACAACATAGAGACCTGGAAATGCAGACAGAGGAGAATTGTGGCCAGACTGTATTCTGCATAAGGAGCATTCTTTGTCCCCCCCCATAAAAATACATTCTGATTAGAAAATAACTATTGTCTTTCAAATTGGGGAACACACAGGTTGATCTGTGTCGGGCAAAAAACCAACTTGCCTGCCAGCTCTACTTAGATGTATGTTCAATACTTTCACTTTGAAAATTTATTTTCAGTTTGAAAGAAGTTTTAAATTCTAGTCATTTTATAAAAATTGCTTCTAGCAAGCAAAAAGGCCCATGGAAAGCCCATAATTTAGACGGTCCCTCATTTCGTTTGTTCCGTGCTGCTGAGAGTTAGAATCTCTTTCCACTGCAGTTTACTTTGCACAGAACATTATTAACTTGTGGCTTCATACATGATCTTCTGTCAGATGCTTTTGATTGGTGATTTAGCAAAGTATAATAAACAGGGCAAAAGTCATGAATTTTGCTCTGTATCCTGAGCTCTGTGGTAGGGAAAGTGTGATAAAATGTGTACCTTAAGTCTTGTTTGATGATCTCTCAAAGCACGTTTGCCTTCTGGAAATAATTTCTGGGGTTGAAGAGCACGGTATTAGCAGATTTAATGTGGCTGTTCAATGGATTGACGAAGTACTATGTGAGCTTTAACAAAATGAGGGAGACAAATTGAACATCAACAAAAGTTACATCTGTGAAGAATTATAAATTTAATTAGAAAAAAAGGCAAACTTAAAAGACCTCATTAACTAATCAGAAGTCATAGTTACTAGTGCAGGAGTCTTGACTGAAACTCTCAGGAGCTCCGTTATCTTTTTTCCTTTCTCTTTCACATGTCTGGCTATATGCTACAACAGTGTGGCTTCTACTTGAAGGGGTTTTAAAAAGCATTAACGTGAATGACTTTGTTGTGCTAGGAGATTATCATTCAAAATAAAATGTGTATTAATTTTGCATTCCTGAGAGTACTGAAATTAAAAATAACATATTAGAAGATAACAGGAATTATATTAACTTTACAGATAAAACAAGTAGACTTATTGGATACCTAGCAGAACTTTTTTAGAAATCACGAACACCCCTTATTTTGAATGAAAATATCCTTTATTAATTATTTTTTTTGAAATGCAACTTGGTTTTAGGGGTTTCAATGAAAAATAAATAAATAAATAAATAAGCTTAGACAGACATTTTCAAACACGGGAGGAAATGTCCAGCCCTCAGAAAGAGGTGTGCTTTTTAGATAAGCCACTGGAGGAAGAAGGATGTCTCCCTACCACACTGTAACCTTGCACTGCACATAACTGCTAAGCATGTGAAGTGTAGCATTTTGTAAACTGTAACTAATTTCACTCACATCTGTGTCTAATTGTTGTCTGCATTCGCATTCTTGAGAGTAGATTTATTTTTCCTGGACCACGATGTGGGTTCAGCTGACCAGCCTAAGTGAGGATTAGTTGTTTTAAAGTTATTTTGATTAAAGAGTCATTTTTAAATACAGTAACACACAACACATGGTTTAAATAATCCTTGAGACACAAAAGAATATATCTGAAGTACACTTAATGAGAGGAAGATCATGAGTACGGACTTTTCAAAAACTGTTCTTTGAAAGTACAGTAGAAGCTAGCCTGCCAGCAGAAAAGAAATTCACTCTTAAGCTGCTTTTTTTTTTCAATAACAAAATTTGTTAGAATATTCTCATTTGTGGGTTCTTTGTTTTTGTTATTATTATTAATTACTACCAAATTTGATGTTTTTGCCAAACTGAGAAACAGTAGGTTTTAAACTGTTCTCTCAAAGTACAGTAGAAGCTAGCCTGCCAGTAGAAAAGAAATTCATGCTTAAGATGCTTTTTTTTCAATAACAAAATTCGTTAGAATACTCTCATTTGTGTGTTCTTTGTTATTATTATTATTATTATTGTTATTATAAATTTCTACCAAATTTGATGTTTTTGCAAAACTGAGAAATGGTAGGTTTTAAACTTCAAATATAAATACAATGAAACTTTAAAAGCTTACAATGAAATAAAAGTTCTATTTTCAAGATTGGGTGTTCTGACTGATTTTACAGTGGAGATGTATTTTAGCATTGAGCAGTAAGTACGCTTTAATGTACTTTTATGTAATTAAGCCAGGAGAGTTCTGAAAATGAAGTCCGTTCTCACCTATAATTTATCCCAGGTGTATAAAAGTAGGAGAATTTTATCCTTGAGATATATTACTGCAGTTTCTAAAGAAAACCATTTAATCTTGTGTGAGAACATTAACTTTAAAAAAACGACAGAAAACTGTTAGCAAATAATGGCCATCTACAGTCATTAAAGTTAGCACTCCATAACTTCAGTTACTCAAACGTCTTAAAGAAGTGTTTTTGTCCTGCACGTAAAAAATGCACACCTAGAAGTGGCAAGTAACATTATCCCAAGACGTTCAAGCTTAATGATGCTTTATTCTTGCTAAAAAAGGTTATGTTTCTTAATTTCATACATCATAATTAAAAACTAGCAGGACTCAACAGAAGATGTTTATGTGGATAACTTTAATGTCATTTGAGACGCTTCAGTTCTCATCTTTGTTCTGCTGCCTTAATTGATGTCAGTTCAGGTTGAATGAAAACGTACATCAAACGTACATTTGGAGTACTGTGCCATTTCTGAAGTTAGCCAGTGTTCCTTTCTGCCTGCCCAAGAGTTGGTGGGAGCTTGCAAGCGGGCGTCAGCCTGGCTCACCTGAACTCATTACCTGCTGGCCCTTCACAGCTGCCTCCGAAGAGCAATTGAATTGGTGGAGCTGTGCAGTAAAATTCTTCAATTCAAACTTATCTGGAAACTCAATATGCAGGGTGACGGGGCTGGTGAATCGCATACTCAAATATGCATTCTACTTCAGTCTGCAAGATGGGACTCACGTGCACACACACACACACACACACACACACACACACACACACACACACACTCTTTCATGTTGTCCAGCATAGCTGAATAAAAACACTCATTGGCTTTTACCTTGCCATAGTTAAACGAGTACATTGCTGAGCGCTGGGACTTTGAGTTGAAAGCCTGCCTTTTGCCTTGTTTCTTGACCACAGCATTGCCCGAAGCTGTTTCATTGACTGTTAAATGACAAATAGGTAACTGGAAGAAAACCATCCTGATAAGGATAGTGAGGAGGCTAAGGGGGTGGGCGGGTGCTCTAGTTCAGCTGGCTAGAGCAGAAGATGAAAGATTGGAGGATGCTCAGGATTAATGCCCCAACTACTGCTGCTGTTAAACATACTCATTTGTTAATAGCTTTTTTTTCTTCCCAAGCACCTTTTCCAAGCTGCTGGGGCGAGATTGCTTTGCGTGTTGACTGGGGGAGGGGTAATCCCGTTTGCAGCTGTCATAGGCCAGTGATGAATCACGAGCCCGTCATTTGACTGCCTTCCCCTCCTGACAAGGGGAGGGGAGGAGGATAGACCTGCAGGAAGAAACAGCAGTTGAGCCCTCCACTTAAAGACACTATGCCTTTCCTGGCTGCAGTAGCCTCTCTTTTCTCTTTTGGTTAAAAGTGAGCATTGTAGGGCTTAGCCATGTGCTCTATGTAATTAAGAGCTGACAGTGAAGCACAGTTAACAACCACTTCTAATTTTCTACCCCTGGCCACAGGTGCAGACGTCTCACCCCAGTTCCCATGTTGCTCTTTCCTCGAGTTGCAGGTAAGACTTTCGTTGATATTCAACATTTTTTGTAGATTACCTTTCTGTGACCCGGATCTATTTTGGTCTATTATTTCTTAATTATTTCTATTAATAGCAACAGGCTGGGTTGGGAACGACTTAACAATTTGTGTGTGTGTGTGTGTGTGTGTGTGTGTGCACGAGCACATGTGTACATGAGTGTACTTGTAAAAAATAATTATGAGGGAAAGGCATAAGAGTCTTGATTTAAGGCAGTTGCTGTCTGTTCTTAGGAAAAAATGAATGTGGAATGATAATTAGGAATCATTGGATTTGAAATCATTTCTTGTTTGAATGTAGATACTTTGAGGAAGTAAAATGGCTCTTTTTTACATCAGTTGTAAAAGCTCTTTTACAAGTGATGTCCATGAGTCCCTTCCAGTGAGTCTCTCAATTAAAATGGCCCAGGTGAGGGGAGGAGCAAACAATATCAACATTATATGTGTAACATTAACTCTGGCACCCCTGGATTATGAGTCTTTAGGAAAAAAAATATAATTTTAGGCAGACAGACTTTAAAAGTTTGTGCTGTCAGAAAAATGGAGTTGTATTTAAGTATCTCACTAGGGACTTTAAGTAGTTTCACTGTTCCTGCGCTAGCATGGTACATATGAGTTCTGAAATTGTCACTATGACGCCTTGCTGTTGTGCTTGTATCGCAGAAGTAACTGGCAAACTTAGGACCGACCATCTGGGAGGCATTGAACTGGTTTAAATATGGTGAAAATGCAAAATTACAGCATTGCATAGAATTGCCATTTTCCCCCTAAGTGACAGCTGAGGTACTCAGAATGCTAATGGTCCCACAGACCGCCTGAGCTGCCAGCCTTATCCATTGTCAATTGGCTACGCTGTATGTAATCCACAAAGCAAGCAAGTGAGCCGGCATCACAGGGTTTTAATGCTGCATTTGTTTCAAGAGAAACAGAGGAACAATTAAGTAGTAAGCCAGAGTAAACATATGCATCAAGACGGTCCCATCCCCGTCACTGGGCACTGGGCACTGGGCACTGCGCACTGGGCAGGAGGCTTCAAGGGTTTTATTTGGTTTGGAGACCCATTAAATAACAACTGAGTGTTAAATTATAAAGGGAGTACCCAGTGCTAATTTATTAGATGAAACGGATTGTTCAAATGTGATTTATTTCTGTTCCATGTGTTCACATGTTTGCTTTATCTTTTAGGAAAGTCATGCTTGGGGTTTTGTTTTAATATAAATATGACTTCATGTTTTTTATCTGAATGCTAAAATCGATGCCCTTGTCTGACACTAGCTTATGAATATCATTATACAAGAGGAGGGAAAGACTTTTAAAACTTCATGTTAAACTTTGGCTACACAGGCCGAGAGACACCTTTTAGTAACACACGTGATGAAAAGGGCTGGAGGCAGATGCAAGGTGAACTATTACCAGTCTAAGAAAATAGACACAATGGGGTTTTTGTGTGCGTGTGTTTCAAAGGAGGTGTCAAGTCGTTAGCACATTAAATAGTGGTGTTATGAATTTGGTACATCTGTCAAACAGAAAGCTTCTTGTCTTTAGGTCTATGGAAATGCAGGATCTAACCAGCCCGCATAGCCGACTGAGTGGTAGTAGCGAATCCCCCAGTGGTCCCAAACTCGATAGCTCTCATATAAATAGTACTTCCATGACTCCCAATGGCACCGAAGGTGAGTCCGTCTCTTCTTGCTCTGCCCTGTCTCTTTCTCAATGTCTGCTCTCTTTCTGCTTATGAGCCCAGCCCTCAGATACATCAGACATTGCCTTCGCTTCTAAGTGATCTGACTTAATCCGTGTTCTCCTCTTATTGAGACTTTCATATTACTGGATTATCACATTCCATCTACTGGTGTTAGTTTAAGACACATATAAACATATGTATTGAAACATATACAATGTGTATACACATAATACTTTTAAATTTGAATATGTTTCTTCTGTTCTGCATATCTCAAGCATGGTATTACTTTACATCATTTTGCTATAACAACTATTGAAAATTTGGAATTATTTCACTTTATTTTCTGTTTTGTTAGCAAATACAACCAAAATTTTTTAAAATATCAACACTGAACTGGATTACTTCTTAAATTAGCAAAACGGTTTTTGTGTCTAGTATGCCTGTGGCTTTGGCCACTGTAGTATAAACAAGAAAAACTAAAACTTAATACCTATGAAGTACACAAGCCTATTTGGCAAGTATGCATAACATGTATTCACTTTCTTGGAGATTGAGTAGAATACTTTAAACATAGTGTTATAATTATTTTAATATAATTAGTACATAGGAATGTTCATGTAAATTGTATATAAATAGACACATCTTCTTCAATCCATACATATTTCATTCAAAATACAGAAGGTTTGTATGTACACATTACTGTCTGTTATACACAGCCACTTAGGTGATATATATATTTTTATAACTCAGATGTATAGGAGGATACATTGGGTTACATTGATTTCAGCTGGAGCCTGTGGAAGAAGTCTTCACTGATATTGGTGGTCATTCATTTGTTATTAAGCCTCAGGATAGTGATGGATTCATTAAGTAAGATTTATTAGAAGTTTAATGGGTCATCTGTATTAGGATTCGATTATAGACAAGCCCTTACATATCAGTTCCCCAATTGACATGATCTTTTTTATCTCAGGTTTTAAAAAACATAAGCATAATTAATTTATGAATCATTTTGTAAATAATGTAAATATTATTATTTGGGTGCAGTATTTGAGTATGTATTGGGGAAAGCCTTTTAAAATATGAAAAGCTAAGAAATTCCTAACAAAGCACAGAAATCATTTACTTCCAAGTTTTCAGTTATGTCTTGTTTTTTATGCCAATAGTAATTACTTTTATCTACAACTGTTCTCTGGCTTTCTTTACAAGTGAGTATGTTCCTGCCCAGTGTTTATGGAGAATAGCTTTTGTGAAAGGAGAAGCTTTGTGCTGAGTTAGCAACCCAGCTTTGTCTAGAGAAAGCACCTTTCCCTCCATCTCAGTCGTCAAATGAAATTTACACAGAAACAGTTTTAATGTATAAGTCGAGGGTATAGAATTTGTACAGTGAAAGCAGGCGACCGTTCCTACTTCCTCTCTTGCTTAAATCTAACTTAAGATTTAAAAGCCTTAGGGCACAAACAAGCTGCCCATTGATGGATCTGCCTCAGATAGACCCCGTGGATTGTCAGGGTGCTGTGCAGCCCAGGAAGAGGCCATAGGTACAAACCTGTCACAGTTGTGTTAAAAAAAAAAAAAAAAAAAAAAAAAAAAAAAAAAAAAAAAAAAAAAAAAAAAAAAAAAAAAAAAAAAAAAAAAAAAAAAAAAAAAAAAAAAAAAAAAAAAAAAAAAAAAAAAAAAAAAAAAAAAAAAAAAAAAAAAAAAAAAAAGAAAGAAAGAAAGACAGCCTCAAAAACAAGGAGGACTAAACCTGCTAAACTACTTTGATTCATAAGATTTACTATGAGGAGAAAATTAAAAATAATTAAAAATACAAAAATAACTCTTCGTATACATTATAGGGAAATAGCAGCAAGAAATTCTCATCTTTTCAATGCGTCACTGACAGCCCGCTTCTGTTTAAGCAGAGTAAATGTATATGTGAGGTACTGCCTTGGATATTTGGATATTTGTGGGAAAGAGATGTGGTTTGATTTTAAAGAAAATATGGAGCACCAACATATTTCTAAATATTTATGTTTTATACCTTGATATCCCATCCATGTTCATGAATATATTCAATTTTGTAATGTTTTTGCATAATTAAAATTATGTACATTGTAGAATAATTATTTTAATATAATTAGTACATAGGAATGTTCATGTAAATTGTATATAAATAGACACATCTTCTTCAATCCATACATATTTCATTCAAAATACAGAAGGTTTGTATGTACACATTACTGTCTGTTATACACAGCCACTTAGGTGATATATATATTTTTTTATAACTCAGATATATAGGAGGATATATTGCCCATTGGGTTACATTAATTTCAGCTGGAGCCTGTTGAAAAAGTCTTCACTGATATTGGTGCTCATATATTTGTTATTAAACCTCAGGATAGTGATGGATTCGTTAAGTAAGATTTATGAATAGCTAGGAATAATTAAATATTTGAGATAATTTTTATGATTGCTTTTGAAACATTCACTCTGTAAGATATTTAGAACTAAATTCTTTTCCTTCCCCTTCTGCCTTCTGTCTTCATTCATTCATTCGTTCAGTTCTCTTTTTTGATTTTTTTTTTTTGAGACATAGTTTCACTATGTAGCTCTGCCTGTCCTGAAATTCACTCTATAGAACAGGTTGGCCTTGGAATCAAGAATCTCCATCTGCCTCTTTGCCTCTCGAGTGCTGGAATTAAAGGCATACATCACTGTTCCTGGTTCTTAGAAGTCATTTTTTTATACTAAAACAAAACAAACAACAAGGAAGTTAATTGTGCAGACTCTGATGAAGCTGGAGACAGGAGGGTCAATCAGCAGTTCAAAGTGAGCTTCAACCATGGAAGTGAGTTTGAAGCCAGTGTGAGCTGTAGGAGGTCCTGTCTCAGTGACTCAAAAACACCAAGAAATCTCCACTGTGTTAAGTCTTGGAAACAAACTTTCAAGGCCCAGTTTCAAAAGAGTGCGTATCTATTCACTGAACCCCGCTTTCAGGTTTTCTTCACTAGTTTGCTGACAGAGGCAAACAGATGGGATGCTGTAAGATCAGGAGCACAGATAGAAGCTCTCACTGTAAATTATCCAGAGCCCTAAAGGAAGATTTTTGTCAGTTTACTGGAAATTTTAGAGCATTTTCTTAGCATACAGCTTAAGATTATAGATGTGAATTTTACTTATGTTCTGTTATATGACTTTAGTTCTAGACATATCACAACATTCTAGATTATTAAGTTTGTGAATCAACTAATAACACTCCTTTTTCTGTTCCATCCTATTCCTGTTTCATGTCTCTCAGCCACCATCATAGGAACTGTGCTTAAAATTAGTAAATTTATTAATATCTGGCAAGCTACCCTAGGATATAATCATTAAAGATTTTCCTATTCCTTCTTTGGGATATGATTTAGCTTGAAACCTAAAATATTTATCAGAGAATTAGAGAATCAGGAAGAAAAGAAACAAATTCATTACAACTAGCCACTAAGGGGCTGGAGAGATGGCTCAGTGGTTAGGAGCACTGTCTGTACTTCTGAGGACCATGATTCAACGCCTAGGACCCAACCAAATGCTCACAACTGTCTGTAACTCACAACAATGCACATAAAGGTAAATAAATTATTAAAAAACCAAACTAGTCATTAAAATAACATGTCCCATCACTCCATAATAAATACTTCAGTTCTCTGTATACACACACACACACACACACACACACATACACAAAAACATCCCCCATATACCCCACATGCCCCCCCACATACACATCACACCTCCCCAAACACATATATACACACCACACACATACACACACACACACACACACACACACACACACACCACAACAGGTATTTAAATGACTTCCCAGAAGCCCAATAAAAATAGTAGCAGTTCAATTGAAATTAATTTAATGATCAGCAGAACTTCTATTTTGTCTACAGTTGGCTTTGGCTGAATGTACATGGGTTGTCTTCTCTAACTCAGAGGCAATTTCTAAACTTCCTGCCACCCCCCTGTCCATATCATGAGGCTAAGAAAACAGAAAATCTCCTCTATGAATAACCATAGCTTCATCCTAAGAACAAACAAGAAGGAAATAAAATGGAGAAGCAAAGAATATTAAATTTCTTCTGAAGTCTGCTGCCAAATTCTAGGACTCAGTGCTTGTAGGTTCTATACTCATAGGCTAGTGCCTGTTCTCATTGTTCACATCAAGGGTAAGGACAGAAACACAGAAGCTCCAGGCTCAAGAGCTGTGCTTTTTAGTTTTTCAAACACAGCGTTCTTGAGTTATAATAGTTGATTGTTGTGTGTTTGAAAAGTCCTTGCATTTTTTAAAATGTCAACACCTTTGTTTCTTGTTGCAACTCACAGCTGGTGTTACCCAGCTTCTAAACCTTTGAGATATAAAACGCAAGTAGGTAATGGTCATTACCTAGTGGTAAGCGTCAGAGAATGCTTGCTTGACTGACAATGGGAATGAATGCTGTGTGGAAAGACACAGGTTTCTAAGGAAGTCAATGAATAGTTCAGTTACTGTTGACCAGGTTAATGCCAGAGATACTAGGGAAGGGTTAAAAGCTCACCCTGTGATCCTGAACCTTCCCTAATTTTCTGAATGTCTTCTATGGTATTATGGGAAAGATATTTCTTATCAAATTCTCACTTCTCAGTATTCTCTCTCTCTCTCTCTCTCTCTCTCTCTCTCTCTCTCTCTTGCACACACACACACACACACACACACACACCATGATAGATATTAAGTGCAAAATGAAAATAGTTCCAGCTCAATTGCAATTAATCAAAGGACCAACAAACATTCCATGTAGTTTACAGTTGACTTTGGCTGAATTTGCATGACTTGTCTGTTGTTATTCTGAGTGTATAACTTTAAAGAAATCAGCTTTTGGATAAAGTCAGCTGAGTAGCAAAGTGTCCAGTGTGAAAGAAAGGGAAGCTTTCCTTTCTGGTGTGGTGGGTACATGTTATTCATGGTGTGAGGAGTCTTTGCAAACTACTTTCCTTGTGAGTGAAGGACTCAGCCATAGCAGTAAAGGAATTTTTATTTACACACCTAATTAGAGCCTTGTTTGCAAAGCTGGGGGGTTTTTTTGTTGTCGTTTTTTTTGTTGTTGTTGTTGTTTTTGGTTTTTTTTTTTTGCAAAGCAGTTTTTTAAACATCTTTGTTTTTTCTGATTGTCTTAGATTTGCAGGAGTTTGAGATTGATGAGCTCTATACTGCCAATTTGAGTGTTTGTTTTTGGTAGTATGGGAGTTGGGAAAAGGGCTGGGGGGCGGGTGTGTGTGTGTGTGAGGCCGAGCAAAGCTCAGATCTAAAATGGCAGTTTTTAAAGGATGTAAAAGCTGATGTAGCGGGAATTCTCTACCGTCCATTGCTGGAATTCCTACAGTAATTCAAATAGTAACTTTGAATTGGTGTATCATATTTCCAAGATTGTGGTCTTGAATTAGGTGGCTAAATTGCCTGAATTTAAAACTTTTTCAATTGTGTTTTGCATATTTTAGGGTGGTAGGTTGATACAATTATCCACATCTTTGTTACCAGAATCTATTTTAAAGTGACTTCTACAAAGTAATTTCTACAAAGATTAGAACACTAGCAAATTATTTGAACTAGTTTTCTTCCCTTCATATTTCAGTAAAATATAGTTCTGGCTGATGAGAGTATCTTTACTCAATCTTGTTTACAGGAAGTCTCTCAACAAAGTGAATGTGTATAGTTAAGGTCTGACGCTGCTTTTTACTGATAATATTTGTGTATCTATGGTTGAATATTCTGATGTCAATAGAAATATGTTAATCTAATATTCCTCCTGTTTATGTTCTATACATAATTCAGTTTCTTGGAGATTAAGGGACACTATGAGGAAAGGCATTCCTAAATAACATTTTTAGGGTTTTGTCTGTGGCCACAAAATTGGCTTCTTAGAAATTACTCTAAAGCAAAACCTATGAAGGAATAAAATTATTAGTCAGAATTTAATATTTACTATGTTTTATATACATGGCAGTAATTCTCACATGTCTGTTAATAATGCCAACAGCTGTTTAAGAATAATTTGTTGGTCATTACACTGACTGCCACAGTTTGCTTTATTAAATCTTCAGAAACTTCCTGAAAATGGCCAGGAGGAAGGTTAAGAGGGGAGGTTTGAACCCCAGCTGCGTGGTGCAGGAGTGGGGTAGAGGAGCTGCCATGTGACTCTGTTCTCATCAGAGCAATGAGGAAAGCAACAGCTCTCACTTTAGGCTTGCCATGAGCATGTAATGCAAACCTTGTGGCATAATTGGAACTTAGTGAGCAAGAATTTACTGTGTCTATTAATATTAACTGCTAGGCCATATGTAAATAATAGCCACTTCTATGGTATGATTCCTGTTTTACAAAGAAAGCTGTAAAAGTTAAAGACCAAGTTTCATGGGTACCACTGGAATCTGCACTCGTGTCTGAAGAGCTGTGGGCAGAATCCAAAGCCCAGGGTTTTGGAATGTATGCTCTTCCTTATCTAGCTAAGTGTCTGAGCCCCTAACCATGCTAGCTAGGGCCCTCAACGTGGAGAATGCCACTGAACAGGGCATACAGACTGCATACAAGCTGAGGGCAGTGACCTTGATAGAAAGTGGACTTCATGATATGGTGACAGCCTAGGCTAGTTATGCCTGTGATCTTGTGTGTGAGATTGTGTGGACGATTTCTTCTGTGTCCACACATGCCTCGCATATTGCTTCAATTGCTTAACTTTGGGGGAGCTGTCTCTAACTAGTTTTCAAAGCTTTTGACTTAATTATAATTCTGTCAGCCAGCCCCTGCTTGCTTTAAGCTTCTTTGAGATGAAAAGGAAAAGGAGAATCATTTCTGCTTTTCATTACAATAGCCATCATTATATGCACATTTGTGAAATTCAAAAAACGTTTTTGCTACTGCTCAGAGTAAATACTTTCTACTTCAGGAAATATTTTTCAGAGGATCATGGTGTGGATGGTCCCATTTCTTCTGGCTTTGAGAACCAGCCATGGACAACTAGAAGCTATGCATGCTTAAAAGACAAAAAGTAGAGAGGATTAAACAGGTGGCACATGTGGACCAGTTGGGGGACAGTCTGTTTTTGCCTGTCACCTGTTCATAAACTAGCCCTATTGTAGTACTTGTAGTAAACCCAGGGATTCCAACGGTTGCTGCTAAAGTTGGCCCAGGGTTTCCAGGTACCTTGGCTGCTTGGCAATTAGTGACTAGACTCAGAATGTGTTCAGTTTTTTGGTTGCTAATAAAGAAGAAGAGCTCCGTGATATCTCTACCCTAGTTCTTCTGTATAAGCAAAGGTGTACTTGTCCCAAAACATCTTGCCTTCTGGGAGAAACCTCTGGTTCCTTCAAGGAAGACATGAACTTTTAGGCAAGTCCGTCCCTGTTTTAAATGATTCCTGATTTCTTAGACCATCCTAGATGCCTCGGTGATGAGCAGCATAAAGGGACAGAGGATACCTTTCCTCTAATTCTGCTCAGTGGTGGGTCAATACCAGCTTTACCAAGAAAGAATTGACTGTGTTAGAGAGGAGACACTGGGATTGCCTTAGACCTTACATTCCTGTTCTCTGAAACATGATTCACACAGTTCTAGATGACAAACTTCATGCCTGCTGAAGTTCTTTACCTGCCTGAAGACTTTTTATATCTGCTTATCTAATATTATGGCCGGGATGCAAGGTTTACAGAATCCACATACACTATTATTTTGCTGGTAGAGCCCTGAGTTCCTTGAAGGCAGGACAAACTTGTTCACTGTCATGATGCCCTATATCTGGCAGCTCTGGAATAGGTATTTGTTGAATGAATGCCCTTGCTACTAAGTAAATCATGTAAATGAGTCATGACAGGAACAGGGCACCCATTCATATTACTTATAACACATTAACTATTCAGGAACTAGTTAAAGCTTCATTTTGGAAAGTACTCATCTTCATGGATCAGTTCTCGAGGACATCGTTAGTTGGTCCATCCAGCAAATGGCCACAGTGAACTTCATTGCTAGCCTTTGATTTGAGCTACAGTAGCCAATCTACACTTGACCCATAATAGCTTACTGTTTTACAAGTAGAACTATTGGACTTTGAATTTTAGCAATGATAAAACCACTCCCACATAATATGGTAAAATCAAGTGGCGTAATGATATGCAAGGTTGTTGTTAGTAAACATGGGCTAAACTTCTTTAAAATATGGCAAAAGTAATTGAAGGCAAAAATTTTAAGGAAGGGAACAATTGAAGGAGTAATAAAACATCACACTTCAGTCAATGTAGAGTGTGTGTGTTGTGTGTTAAGTACACAACACAGAGTGAAGAGAAATAAGGCCAAAGTGTAAACCTGGACAGGTGATTCAAGTTCTGCATACCAGGCTCAAAACTTGGGCAGGTAAATAGAAGTGTTGTGACTGAGTTTGTGTTTTAACGAATACATTGATGTAGTGTGGGTAGAGAGAAAGAACAGGTTAAATTATCAAAGCCATGCTACTTATTTACATATATTAGCTCAGCACCAATTTCACATTTGCCTTGAGATGGGACTGGAACAAGAATCATACTGAAAAGTGAAGGAAAGCGCAGCAGTCCTGATTTGAGAGTGCCTCTTTCACAGGCTGACTAGCTGGGGCTCAGAGTCAGTTCAGCAATTTATGTCCATGTAATCAAGGTGGGTCTTAAGAAGCAGCAGAGCAGGCTGGAGGGGCTCGGAGGGCAGTCAGTCTCCAGCAAGCTCCTGGCCTTTGATTCAGATCTGTGCAATCAAGATGATAATGGTACCTACCTAGAGAGCCTCAGTCAGCAGACTGAACACATTCTGACACTAAGAAAGTGCTTCTATTCATTGGATAGACTCTTAAACCCTTGCTGTACAATGGGAATTACCCATTTACTCTTGACAGATAGACTAATTAAGAGAACGATTACTGGCATCTGCTATGTGATCAAAACATTAGTAGCTACTATGAAATAATGATGGATCTTGTGTTTTAAAGAAGCATGTCCTTTGGAATTGGTACAGCAGGGTCTCCATAGGAGGGATGAATGTCTGTTTCTACTCTGGGGTTTTGGTATCACTGAACAGCTTTTGCAGGTACTCAGAGTACTTGATATACTTAATAGCACTCAGTCATTTAATATTGAGTGTGAGTAAGGGGACTATCTGAGAGCTCCTGGGGCTTAGTAAAAGATAGGAAAGGGGTACTAATCATTTGGTGGCTTGATTGCATTTTGGGCAAATAAACCATCCTTCCATATTGATATGATTGAGGTTCTGAGTCTGAGCCAGATCATCTGCTTCCAATCTTCAAACACTGGTTGATTTTACCATCTGCTAATTTGCAACATACACTGATACACTTCTCCTCCGTGTCCTGGTGTTCTCAGACTAGCTTGTTCAGAGCCACCTTCTCCTATCTATAGAGAGGAGCAGTCCGGGATGAGAAGACTCCGCTTGAGAAACCTTACACTCTTCAGCAGGTTTATAGAAAAGAAATTAACTGCAACAGTAAGAAACCAGCCATGTGATCTCTCAGGCTGTCACTGAAATTTTTAGGCTACAATTTTCACATCTTTGAAAGGATACAAGTATAATACATGCTCTTTACGCTTGCCGTGGGGAGTAGAGGAGCTATGGCTGGCTTGTAAAGTGCTCAATACATACTGGCCAAACAAGAGGTGCTTAACACATAACAATTATGTAATGAATTATTATTTCTCCATCCTAAAAGCTACACAAGACATTGCTTATGTCAGAAATGAAGACTGCTGTATTACATGCTAAATTCTTAGCATGGGGCTTTTTCTTTTCTTTTTTTTTTTTTTTAACCACTGTGTTATATTTTCCTTATAGTGAGCTAAAGGAAATATTTAGCTTGCACTTTGGTTTCTAAAGGCTGGTGTCTATTGGAAATCATTGAAGGGCACATTTAAAACCTGGACCTTTCAATTTGGATAATTCTACTGAAAAAAAGAAAGAGCCATAAACAAACATGGATGCTAATGATGTGAATGATGAACTGTTTAGAAGAAATCTTTGACATATGCAACTTATTTGAGGATAAATGAAAAACAAGATTATTCTTCTTCTTCCTTCACCTCCTCCTTCTTCCTCCTCTTCTTCTTTTTGAGGACAAATAGAGGAAAGCTTAGCAGACTTTTAGTTCAGTCAGCTGAGCACAGCAGTACAATATTAATTAGTGACTCCAAGTGGTCGGCTATGGTGATTCACCTGGTGGTCCTCCTGCCTTTCTACACTCTTGTAAACTTCTTCAGACAATATTTGGGATAGAAGGGGAGAACAAAGTTTTTACTGTGCACAAAGCATTGCAAAGGAACTCAGCAGTTCAACTAAGAATACCAGCTGACCCTGACTTAAGGAGCTTATGATCTCATTGAGGGAGATACAAATTCTGACTTTTGGCAAAAACCTGAAGGACAATAATATTCCAGAATAGTTTTTGGAGACTAAGACCTTCAGACAATGCTGCAGAGCAGGAGCGTGCTAGCTGAAGGGGAGGACACTGGTTTGTGAATAGAGCCAAATCTGTGTATTTGGTGAGCCATTAGCAAGTCACATGGCCAGGCTTTTCCTGTGTACTTCTGCTACATCTGCTCAAATGTAAAGCTTTGTCAGTAGTTTCACAGCATGTCTTGTGACCCTGTACTTTCTCCATCAGGAGATTAGAAAGAAGCTATCCTTGGGTTCTGAAATATTTCAGTGTCCTAAAAAGGGCTTCATTCTCAGGAAGGTTCGGAGCCACTGGTGCAAACAAGAGTGCCCTCAGAGTTCAGAAGAAAGAGCTCTTCAGCTTGCTAGGTTCTGGCAGAGCTTCAAGGCCTAGGTGGAATCTGAGCCATTAGGGAATGGGTAGAATTTGAATAGGTGGGGAAGAGCTGGAATGCATGCTAATGAGGGAGCACTGGGAACAAAGGTAGGATAGTTTCAGGGACAGGGAGGAGAAAGGGTGAGCTGCAGAAGGAATTGATAGGAGATAGGTTTGGGGGAGTCTACTGGAGCCAGCTCTTGGAGGACCCTGAGTATCAGGCTGAGGAATTTGAACTTTTGGGCCAGTAGGAGAAGCCAGTGAATATTTTGAGAAAGGGACCGATACTATGAGAGTGCTTTGGGTAGCAAGCTGGCACCATATTCAGGGAATGTTTGGATTGTGAGCTCCAGTATGGTTTCAATCCATCCAGGGTTTGATGTGTTGGGAACCTGAGCCATTGGGACAAGAATACTAGCTGTGGGAAAAAAAAAAAAAAAAGCTAATTAGCATTGTAAAGGACCTTTCAAGGGAACCTGCATTTTCTTTCTCTTTTTTTTTATTTTTTTATTTTAAACAAGAGGGCCACTATCCTCAGTCTCTTCACAAGCCACTGTCATTGCTCTGTTTCTGTGACTAGCAGGTCTTCAAGTTCCCTACCATTTCCTCTTGATTGTGTGTGTTGGTTACATTTTCCTTCCTATGATGGAATGCCTGACACAAGGAGCTGAATCTGGCAGCTAGGGAGGAAGATTGCATTTTGGCTTTTAGTTTCAAAGGTTTCATTTTGTGATCAGCTGGCTGAATGTACCTGAGCCTGAGGTGAAAGAGAGTATCATTGCTGATGGGCATGCACCCCACAGTTAAATAATTCAGATCACAGTGGTCCAGAGGCAGGTAAAAGGGGCCAGGTGAGGAGGCTGGTCTCTCCAGAGCAGACCCCTAGTTTTCTTCTTCATCCATCTAGGCCCCATTTCCTACCTTCCACCACTTCCCAGTAATGCTGCAGTGTTATAAGACTATTAATGAACTGACTAATGCCTTGATTGATTGGTCAGAATCCTCAGAACGCAGCTAACATGCAAATACCCAGTCCCTGAGCCAATTGTATACCACCTTAAGGGGAAGTATGGTAAACATGACTTTCTATTCATGAGGTTGTACAAGCTGTGCTCCTTTGGAAGACTTAATATTTTTCTCCCCTCTTGGTAGACAGAGAAGATGACTTTAATCTGTGGAGGATGTCAGGTTGTAGTCTCAGTCCAAACACAAAGAGATGCCTCATTTATTTCTAAGTGAGAATTGCCTGGAAGCAAAGCACTGAGTTTATAGCTGTATGTGCTTTTTTTGGTAAAGAAAAAAATCACATGGTAAATTAATGTAATTCAATGATGTGTTTTTAAAGTCAGGCATATATATATATATATATATATATATATATATATATATATATATATATATATTTAGGAAGATTTTCTACTTTCATTTATTGTGTGGAATTTTACTCATTTTTTTGCCACCTTTCATTTGGTGCCATTTGTTTCCTTTTGTACTATTTGGTACAGGTTTTTAAAAAAACATGTATTTTCACTTTTGCCTATGGTTTAAGAGCTTTGAATGGATAAGTGATGTCACTGAATCTGAACCATTACTTGGCTGTGTTTTTCTCTCTTTGATCTCTACAGCATCATTATTACCCAAACTAGGGTAATTTATTTATTTACCTGCCTTCTTCCTAAGTCAGGAAGGGCATGCTCTAAACAAACAAGCACCCGAAGATATTTTATTTTATAATAATGCCCAAATTGTACCTGATTTCAAATGGCACAAGTATTGCCTGTGTGTCATGTCCATGAGATACTTTGATGAGAGAACTTGCATATAAGTTCCCAGAGTGATAATGCAGGGCGGATAAAAAGCTGTCTTAGATTTCAGTGATGTTTATATTTGCCTGAGCAGTGTGCCTAGTGGTTTAAATTAAGTGAAACATGTCTTCAGGTGGGTGCACCTCTTAACTTGATCTGTCCCTTCTACAACTACTGGGTTCTGTGAGCCATGCATTGGCCTGAGTTGTGTCAAGAGAACAATTTAAAAATGTTTCTCCTGCTATGAAAAAATTTATCCTACATCAAGATGGATAAGACTATGAGATATGAAGTGGGGTTGAAGTGGATATATATATATATATATATATATATATATATATATATATGTGTGTGTGTGTGTGTGTGTGTGTGTGTGTGTGTGTGTGAAAAAGGCACAGACACAGGCTTTAAAGTTCAAGGAGAAACAATTATGCTTAAGTCATAGTCATAGTCTTCTTGAAGGAAGACTCAGTGGGATTTTGAAGTATATAATTCATCCATGGAAAGCTTATCCAATATTTAATGAGAGGAGTGACGAGACTGGCAAAGCTGGAACTGGGAGAAAGCACTGGCCACTGTGGTTTAAGTGTCTGTTTATAAGACACATGGGCATGTGGTTTATAGACTATAGTGTCACACAGAGTCAGGACAATTAGATAAAACTGTATGCTTTGTAAGAGTCTAATGCATAATGAATAGAGAATAAAAACTTCATTCATGCCTATCTATCTAAGACCTTAGTACCAGAACTATTGTGCAAATCTGGGCCACTAAAATGTATAATTGTCTACAGTTGAGTGAGTAGACCTGCTGCTCCAATCTTCCCACCTTTGTAAGAGGCAGAAGGTAGTTAGGAAGGAGAATGACCATGAAGTTTAGAAGGTAGATAGAAAAGTTGACAGTGGTAGAAGTTATAGGTTTGATTTGTCACCTTTCTATCACTATAACAAATTACCTGAGGTAACTAGGAAGAAAGATATTTGGACTATGTATTTTATGAGTCTGTGAACAGGTGGACTCAATATGCTACCCCACCTTCATTTTTGGAGACAGAAGCCAATGTTATGCACACTTGGCTAACACTCTACCAGTGTTCCAGTGGGCCACATCCTGGTTTTTCAGGTTCTTGTCAGAGGAAGGGCACTTCATCATGGTTGGAAAATAAGATACAGGAAAATCATTTATCTCATGGTGGGGACAAAGATAGGAAGAATAACGAAATTAAAGTTTCACAACCTTCAGTAGCATCATAAGGGAGATTGTGTCACTACATCAGTCTCTGAGGCGTGCTCAAGATCCAAGCCATAATGCTTGGTAGTGGGATCTAAGAAATGAGGTGTCAGGAGAAGTCCAACCACAAGGGAAACATCCAGTCTTTGTGACATAAAAGCTAAGGCTTCTGAGGGAGGTGGTGGTATGTTTAGTCAGGATGTGGATCCGGTTTAATCCAGACAACATTGTGGGTATATGGATGGAGATTGAGGAGTTGCTTATGTAAAAATCATTTTTAAAAGGTATGGATGACAAAAAAAAAATTGTGAAAGAAAATGGAGTGAGGTAGAATTATAGAACCCCAGAGTAGACAGAGGCAAGTAATCTGGGGGGAAAAGGAAAGATAATACAGCAGAAAAAAGGAATCAGTGACTTAAAGGAAAACTGTTTCAGTAAAGGGTTTATTTAGAAGGCTTAAAAACGTAAAACCAAGAAAAGTTCAATGTTGGAAATTGGGAAAAGTCATGTAAGCAAGTAACAGAATGATTAGTGGAGTAGAAAAGGCAGTCAATGCTGACAATTTAAAAGCAAGTGCCCAGGAAGACAGCTTGGAAAGGATTGTGGTTGAGAGACAGTTCATGAACAAGGAGGAGAGAGGTAGGGTAGAGCACAAGATAGCTTAAGGCCATGTGTTCTGTTCTGAGCCCTGCATACAATGTGCTCAGGGTGTCCAGCCCATGGCCCTAGGTAGAAGAGAAGCTGCTTTCTGAGAAGTGAAGATCCTGTGAAGCCAAGCAGTGGGGTATCACTTTAAAGGAAGCCTGGAAGAGAGACCCGATGAGGAATAAGGTGCTGGTGCAGAAAGCGATCCCTGACCAAGGACAGAAACTTTTTTTTTTTTTTTTTTTTGGTTTTTCGAGACAGGGTTTCTCTGTATAGCCCTGGCTGTCCTGGAACTCACTTTGTAGACCAGGCTGGCCTCGAACTCAGAAATTCGCCTGCCTCTGCCTCCCGAGTGCTGGGATTAAAGGCGTGCGCCACCACGCCCGGCCCAGGACAGAAACTTTTAAAGAAATTAATCACCCGACATGTTGCAGGAAGAGGAAAAATTTAATGCAGTCTCAGTATTCTCTATAAAATAGTTGCTGAGGACATGTGGGTAGGGAATGAGATGGGATTTACAGACTGAGGAATGTGGGAAAGGATCAATGAAGATAGAAATGGAAAACAGAGACTGCCCCATGGTGGGTTTTCTCAAGGGACTGAAGAAAAGAAAAGACTGCTTAAGTAGAGTCCACCAACATGTTAACTGTGTCTGTTCTATCATGTTCACTGTGTAGAGCAGCTAGCTGGAGTGGGCAATGCAGAGTAGACCATTCTATGATCAGATTTGATAAAACTTCATTAGGGAATGAGAGACCACACAGCACACAGAGTGGAGATGTGACATGGCAGGCCCTGGGTTCCACACTGGCTATGTGAGCCTGATGAGGTTGGCAGGGGAGAACAGACAGAGATTTGGGGAGACTGCTGTTTTGATGCATGTTCTGAATGAGTCTGGAGGAAGGGAGTAAATGAGGAAAATGGGATATTTCTTGGAGGTTTTTGTCATGATTGAGAGGAAGGAACCATGGGAAGCAGAAGATTGTCAACGTGGGTTTCTCAAGTCCCTTTGTGTCTGGGCTTATGCCAAGCTAAGGACTGCAGTACGATGAGTTTAGATGCTATCTGCGGAGGGAGGGGGACTGGAGTAGAGTGGAGGATTAAGGACTGATGCTCACCCAGCCTGATGCCATTCCACAGCCATGTGCTTTTCTGGGCAAATCCATCACAGCACAGGCTGGCATAGGTCCAGCAAGCAGAGCTACCATTTAGGTCTGAACTTATATATGGGAGAATTATCGCTTATGGATTGAACACTTCTCTGATTGCCCTGTCAGTTTGGAGATGTGTTTTCATGACCATAACATTTAAAGTTCATCCAGAAGTTGATGAACCTGGCAGGGCCTAGCTGGCTGACTGTTGTCACAGCTAATCTCACCATGTCACAGTGGTCTGATAATCAGGAGTCTCCACTTATAGTATAAAAAGAGGGGTTCTTGTTTTCATGTGTCAGCTTATTTACTTACTTTGTAAGAATGGTAGAATGTCTGCATTTATTCTGAAATTGCTGCTCACTGCTACCCCCTACACCATCCTTCTCCTGCTTGCCTGCTTCTTCAGGAGAAGCCTCCACTGACGACAGTAATGTCCAAGGCACTAGTTTTCTTAATGTAATCATGATTAAGTCCTGCCTTCTTGAGTTATTCCTAAGAAACCTTGTTTAATTTGATTTGACATTCTTTAGGGAAGGCCTACTGATTGATTTTTTTTCGTGTTAGATCCTCACATTTCTTGTGGCAGCATAAGCTTGGCTTTTATCTGGGGCTTCTGATAGATTTTAACAGTGTTTTCTGTACCTTCAAAAATGCTTTTGAGCTAGGGATGTAGTTCCATGGCAGAATATTTTCCTAGCCTACAACTCAACCAGTGGGAGAAAAATATTTTAATTTCTCATGCTTAAAGAGATACTGTACAAAGAAAGAAGGTGATTATAAAGCTTGGCCCCTGGACCCAGTGTGCTACTAAAATGATTATAATCTTTATCTTTCTTTATTCTCATCTGAGTATATAATACCCAGTAACAGAGGAGAAAAGTGAGGTGCCCAACATTAAGTACCTTATTCTAGGTTTGCATTCTTGGTGGTAAAGCTAGATTGAAGTACTATTAGTAATCAGCTGTGACTTTCAACTCTATTGTTGTTACTTCATAGTATTTCTTCTTTCCAGTAGGAAAGAGATGGGTGTTCCACGGAGCAGAATTTACACTGCTTGCTGTTTCTATTAGTGATGATCGTGAACATATTTTTAGCTCCTTCTTGGTACCAGATCTTTCTCATAACATTTTGTGAATCTGTATTATATTTTGGTAACATAAATAATTTTTAAAAATCATGTGAAAAAGTTGATTAGGTCCAAAGAATTAAACTGTAGATACCCCAGCAGCAGGTGATTAAATGTTCTGACCCCACCCCTGATGCCCAGGGTCAGATGGCGGGCCAGAACTGGAAGCAAAGGGAAAAAGAGATATAGAACTGTCAATAATAGAAAAAAATGACTACTTTCCAGTAAACTGAGGTCATAGTACAGTACCTTTTATAAAAAGTCAGCACATGGTATTTAAAAACTCAAAGCTTCAGAGAGATGTTCAATTATCTTCTTTGCAGCATATTGCTCTGTGTGATCATTCAGGTAAGATGGAGTGAGTAAGACTTAAATGGACACATATTGGCTTTGTCTCTTCAGTTCTTCAGCTGGTGTATAACAGGCCTTAAAAATGCCAGAATAGCCAGACAGTGGTGGTGCATGCCTTTAATCCCAGCACATGGGATCTACCTGTCTTCACTCTGTCTCCAGCACTGATGTTACAAGTGTATGCTGCCATGCATAGTTTATCCTGGAGATATAAACTCAGGTATTCATGCCTACACAGCAAGCTCCTTATCCACTGAGCCATCTCCTCAGCCCCTCAGAGAATATCTTACATCACAATAAATCATTAGGCTCCTGTTGATCAAAGTATTCTATTACAGGACTGATAGAATCGTGCACATCCTGGTAATTATTCTGTAGAAATCATCTCCTCTTTAACAGAGAGCCTTTTTAGAATCTAGATTCAGTGGGACTCTGGTTTTTAGTGTATAGACGGCTGTATTTGAATGACAGCAAAAAGACAATGATCTTGAGACCTCAAAGAGAGGATCATCTTCCCTCCCTTTCTTTTTTCCCTAATTTTAATGGATTTCAAGAACAATTGAAGTTCCTGGTGGGAGTAAGAGTTGCCACTTGATTGAGCATGATCATGGAGAGATGTAGATTTCAGGGGAACAGATATAGAAGGGGTTTTGTTGTAGGTAAACTTTCTCAGAGCAATTGCATACATAGTTCAAGCTATAGAATTGTTGACTTCAGATTTGGCAGACTTAGAAGCAATTTGGACTAACAATAAAGGCAGTAGAAGAGTTGTTCATCATTTCTTGACATCTTGGCAGGGAGTTTCTACTTGAGATCATCCAGTAAGCTCACTAGCCTGGAAGCTCCGAGGGTGGGCCCTGGTAGAGACCTGATTTCTAATCAAACCATAGCCTGTGACACTGAGCCTCGGTCACCTTCTCCCAACTCTAACTTTTACAAAGTGCTACTTATTATCCATCGTTTCATTGAGCTTTGGTCATGGGCCTCAGAAGAAAGGAACTTGCCAAATTAAATTGCAGTTTTGAGTACTTCCTAGTCTCTAGATTCAGTTTTTACATGTGAGAGAGACAACAAGGTAGTAACCGACTAAGGAGTTTCTGAGACCTTGTAAGGACCTAAGGGTTTCTTACAATGACAACATCCTAAGAAAGCTACCCCATAGTAAGCATTTTACATGGTCAGTTTTCATTTTATCCCATTCTACCCTTTGCTTAGCTTTTGCTAATCAGATACCTTTTGGTATCTGATTCCATTATGGGAAATATTAAAAAATGAGGAGCTGCCAACTCTCCATGCTCCTGTTCCTCTCATCCTGCTAATTCTCCAGTGGGACCAGACCACATGCCCAGGCTCTAGCTGCCAGTAATTCTCTTCAGCTAGCCCTCACAGTGTCTGGCTCTCTTATCCCTCTCCACCATTGGTGGTTCCAGTAACCAAGTAAATCAAAACTCTTGAACCTTATAATTAACCAATCAGGTATATGTATCAATAAATTATCAATTTAAAGGATGCCAATACAATAATTTCAGAGCTAATAATAATAATAATAATAATAATAATAATAATAATAATAATGATGAAAGCTTTATCACAATTATTCTAACCTTATGATATCATTACTACCTGTGACTGGTAAAAGTCACATTGGTTCACATTCACTGCCATCTTGCCTTCTTCTTTCTCCAACTGAGATGCTCTCTGTCTCTGCAACCCTTAGCTCTGCCTCCCTTTTCTCTATCCAATCACAGGCCTCTTCTGCACTAATGTAATTGGACAGGGAAAATCCTGTGACATGATTCAGAGTTCAGTCTCCCACTGGTGATCTGTTTAGAAAGGGGACTAGACCAGTTGTGATCACATGATTTGATGAAGGCCTTGTTTTAGGTCTTTAAAGGAACATTAAGTATAATTTGGACATCTTAGGCAGGAAACTCCCTTCTAGTTACTGTTGGCTTTCCTACAGCTGTGATGGCAATGCCTTGGTTATGGAGAGTAAGAGTCTTAGGTGGTGGTGTCCTGTGGAGAAGAAGGGAATGGCAGGCTTCTGTCAGCATGCATTAGCATCAACTAAGACTTCTAACCCCAAACAACTGGCAGAAAAGTGAAAACTTGATTCCGAATTTGAGCCTCACTGTTGTGTGGTCTACATGAAAACAATCAGGCAGAATGATTTCCATTAGTCTTGGGATGTGTGCATGTATGTGCACACATGTATGTGTATTTCTCCCAACTTTGTTTAAAAACCATGTAAGGAATTATTTTTTTTTAAATTAACTATCTGCCATCTACTTATAATGTTCATGTGAAAACTACTCGTGTGTGTGTGTGTGTGTGTGTGTGTGTGTGTGTATGTGTGTGTGTGTGTGTAAAATGCCCAGGACCAGGACTTGAGCTGGATGAGTCCTCTGCCTACTGTTTTGAAGAGATTAGTGACATCCTGAGACAGAAGAGCTATTTTTTCTATCATTTTCTCCCATCCCAGAAGGTTTTTACCTTGAAGAAGGAGCCTCTCTCCCAGAATACTCTCTGGTCAGAACCTTCACTTCAGGGAGCATAGAGTTTCAGGTTGACTTTAGAATATTAGTTAATTTGAAATAGAGAATAAGTCACCTTCACACATAGGTTAGGAGCAGTCCAGTGATGGTTCTCCAAAAAAAGTATTCTAAACCTAGGGAGGAAAAGGCAGATATGCTAAGCTCTAGAGCAGTAAGGTCATGTTAGTGGTATACAAGGATCCTGTCATACTATTGGGAGTGGGTTTTGTGGACATTTTATAGCCTAAATTGAGAAAAAGATCATATATATGCTTCACAGTATCTTCTACCAATATTATTTTGAATGGGAAAATTCTCTTCATAGTGCAAAAAAATATTCATGAATTGACCATATGAAAACTCGTGGTGATAGGAGTTTAGTAACTTAAGGTTGAATCTTCGAGTCTGCACTACACTAGATATCTAAAGAAAAGTGTGTGCGCGTGTGTATGTGTGTGTGTGTGTATATAGTAGTAGTAGTAGTAGTAATAATAATAGTAGTAGTAGGTGCATATGAACACACATGTTCAAAATCACCATAGAAACTGCTAGGCTTAAAAATGGCCACTTATTTTTTCCTATTTCTTCAAACTCTTTTTAATTTTTCCTTCTTATTGCTTGGCTAAATAACAGATTCTGTATAAACTCCAAGAAGTAATTTCAGATTGTATGTTATGTATATTGTAATATTTTTACTAATAAGAAAATTAGTAAGTATATACTGTAAAAGCAAAATTAATTCATCATTTAAAGGAGTGTTTCTCAACCTTTGTGCCTCAATCCTCAGAGGGGTCACATACCAAATATTCTGCATATCAGATATTTGCATTATGATTAATAACAGTAGCAAAATTACAGTTATGAAGTAGAAATGAAATAATTTTATAGTTGGGGTTACTGCAGCATGAGGAACTCTATTAAAAATAGAGTTGCAGCATTAGCAAGGTTGGAGCCACTAATCTAAAAGGTAATTTGTAACAGAAAAATGGACATTCTTATAGAGAAGAAATCTGACATGTAAATTTTTCAAAAGAGTGTCTAGTATAAAAATCTGATTTATATCCAAGTATGAAAATATTGTATTATAAAATGATTTTTCTCGTTATTTTGGATGTTATATTTTCTTTCCCATACCTTTATAAATGACTTCTAATTCAGTATACGATATGTGTTTACTTTTGTAGTTAAAACAGAGCCAATGAGCAGCAGCGAAATAGCTTCAACAGCAGCAGACGGGTCTTTAGACAGTTTCTCAGGTTCAGGTAAGGAACAAAAATTAGATTTTCCCATTCGCACTAAGCATTGTTTTCCGAGTTTATTATATGACTATATGTGTTTATGTAAGTGAGTATTTGCAGATACAGATGTAAGACACAGCTTTCCTCCAAAGAGCAAATGAACAGTCCCAGGCTTTATATTCCCTCTGACGTGCTTGCAAGTAACATTAGTTTCCAAAGAAGGTAAATGGACTTTTCTTCTCCTCTCTTCAACAAAATTAACTTTATATGTGAATGATGCTTCTCCGTTTAATTGTATCATTTTTTCCGATCATGCAAGTCTGCATAGGAAAAATTTGACTCTTGAAAGTATCCTAAGTAGACTTAGTACCATCAAGCGTGACTGTCATCTGAAGGGGGGCTAGGTTGGGTTGATTCTGTGAAACAGTGTGGTATTCCTAGGTTTTCCTTACTTCCACACTAGCACATCCTCTAGAAAACAGCACCACACTTCATGTCTGTCAGAACGGGAATACTCCGAAGAACTTGATGGTGGCATAACCTCCTGTGAGACCTTTGCCACACACTTGCCATGACACGCAGAGTGGATTATTTTATGAAAAAATGATTTCTGTCAGAAGCAGTCCTTAAGTTGTACACCTTTGTTGTATTGTCTGCTATAGTTTTAAGGTCTGCTCTGTTTTTAAGATCTGTATTTTAGAAGTACTCTGCCTTCTCAGATTTATGACTGATGGTCAAGTTCTTAGAATCATATATTTACAACATACCACAATGGAAAGAACTTACATGCAGATATAAAATTAATTATACATGCACAACTTTGGTAATAATGATATTAGGTGGGAGCAATATGCGTTATGTCATGTTCTTCTTTCAAAACACATATGATGGGATATGGCTCCTCCCAGGCAAGGTGATTGGTGCCATCATAAATTCATAGATATATGAAAATGGTCCCAGTTCAGGGCTTAATGGGATGAACAACTGAAAAATGATCCTAGTGGTTTGACAGTAGCAGAGGGAAGAACCAAGGGTGAAGAGCATCCCCATGGGGATCTGGTAGAGATCAGGCCAAGGTAGACTATTAGAAAGACATCCCAGACTAGATGGTTACACTTGGATCTAGGAAACAAAGAGCAAAAGCTCACATGGAACCATGGGGGTTGGGGGTGGGCACTGACCGATTGGCTACCACATTGGCTGGGTGCACAGCATGGAGGACATGAAGCTGTGGGAGTTGACAATGGCATTCCCTATGGGTACTTTGTGGGCAATGTGGGTGTACTATAGAGGAGTGCTTTCAGAGTCTAAGGAGACCAGCAAGTTTTGCCTGGAGTTGTTTTAGGCTCTACGCAAAGGGAGACACCAAAGGACAGGCTGGCACTTACATTAATTATTCATAGTTATGAATCCAAGAGAGAAGCCAGTTTTAAAGTTTTTCATTAATTTGATTAAGAAATATTGAAGAATTGCGGTAAAATTTTGGAAATGGGAATAGGAACATGAGGGATGCGATACTTTTATGATGTAAAGTTTAAGTCATCTATGACCAATGGCCTTTGGGTCAGTCAAGGAAGACATAGAGAAGTAGAGCTAGGCACACGTGGAACATGTCTTGCCCTGTAATTCAGGGTATGTTGGATGAGAGTACCAGCTACCTGAAGATGCCAGATATACTAAACACTAAAGCTCAAAAAGTTTGCAGGTTGAAACTTTTGATTACACAGGATGGTAAAGTTGAAATTTATTAATGTTGAAGCCAGAAGCCAGAAACCCCCCTACACACACACACACAAACACACACACACACACACACACACACACACACAGCATACATAATACCTTGCAACAGAGATGATTAAAGATAATGTGTGAGTATTGAACTAGAAATAAAAGCGGAGAAGAATTTAAAAGAAACACTGTCTATATGGCAGATTCATTCCTACACAGCTATTATACACGTGTGTAAATATGTACATGCATAAATACCTATATACAATGTATATATAGAAACACACACACACACACACACACACACACACACACACACACACACACACACATATACACACCCCCCAAACAAACAAGATGGTGACCTGATAAAATCTTAGTTCTATGAAGTGAGGGCAGCTTCTATAGAATACAATCTTGGGAATCTATAGTGATACATAGCTTTAGTCCCAACACTCAGAGCCAGAGGCAGGCAGAGCTCTGAGTTCGAAGCCAGCCAGGTCTACAGAGTGAGTTTCAGGACAACCAGGGTTACACAGAGAAAGTCTGTCTCACAAAACCAAAATAAAATAAAATAATAAAAAAAATAGTACTATCTTTAGTGTGAGCATGGTTTTATTTTTAAAGAAAAGCAACTTCTTCCTTTCTTTCTTTCTTTCTAAATATTTATTTATTTTATTTATACGGGTACACTGTAACTGTCTTCAGACACACCAGAAGAGGGCATCTGATCCCATTACAAGTGGTTGTGAGCTACAATGTGGTTGCTGGGAATTGAACTCAGGCCCTCTGGAAGAGCATTCAGTGCTCTTAACCACTGAGCCATCTCTCTAACCTGAAAGGCAATTTCATTGCAAGAATGTGTTTCTATATATAAGATATAAGAGAACAAAAATGGTGTTTGTGTCTGGGTAGCAGGATACATTTTGAATTTTTTTTTTTTTTTTTGCTATTGTCTATTTTCCAGAGTTTCTTTATTGGATGTGTGTGTGTGTGTGGCACTTAAAGATTTAAACAGTAGTGTTATTAACACACAAATTAAACAGTCTTACTAGAGAAAGGTAACGGAATTTAAAGAGATTCTGCCCCTTGTTAGCTTTGTATTTTCAATACCTGTGGCAGACCACTCATCTTTGCTCAGTAAAGTAAGACATGACTCCGTGAATCATGAGTTCAGTCTGTGCTTTCCTCTGGAGAGTGGGGATTAGTGAGACCCGTGAATCTGCAGAGTTGGAGGAGACAGAGAACGTGCTATGGAGAATAGGAACACATGAGGAGGCAGCTTAGAAATGTAAAAGAGGGCAGACATACAGTCAGAGGTCCAAACAAAGCTGGAGCTCTTGAACATGGACTATGTAGTCACCCAGTAAGTAAGTGTTCCCTTTAAAGCAGTGGTTCTGAACCTGTTGGTTGCAACCTCTTTAGGGGTCACATGTCAGATACATGTCATACCAGATATTTACATCATGATTTCTAACAGTGACAGAATTACAGTTATGAAGTAATAGTGAAACAATTTTATGGTTGAGGGTCCCCACGATCTGAGGAACTGTATTAAAGGTTCTCAGTGTTAGGAAGGCTGAGAACCACTGCTTTAAAGCTTAGCAACCCAGGTTTCCAATCAGAGAAAAGAAAAGCCATAGAAGGCAGGGGCTCTATCTTGAAGAACATCCAGGACAAACAAAAAATACACAATGTGTATAGGAGTCCTGAAGTCCAGGCTGCTTGCATTGTACCAGAAACAGCTGGGCATGAAAGCCCTAGCCTCCTCGAGTCCTCTGCTAAGGAATTTAGTTATTCCTTGAGTAATGTGAGTGGCTACAAGATTGTGAGCTATAGAGGGATATGGAGTGACTTCACTGAAGTACTGTCTCTGCGGTGGCAGGAGAGAGGGAGGGTAGAGGGTGATGGAGACTGTCCCTAAATGTCCACATGGCTGGCTGCTGTAGTCATCTCAGTGTGACATGGTGAGAAGTTGAAGCAGGGCTGTGTCCTAGATGAGGGCTGGGTGTGCAAGCCATGACTAGAGAAGCAGGCTGCTTTAGGATTTGGGATGAGTGAATGGAAGAAGGACATGAGATGGTGACTGAGGTTTCCGGTTTCTATGTAGACTATGAGAGGAGTGTGTGCCTTGAAGGTAAGATGCCATAGGAGATGGGTTCAAAGGTTGGTGTGCTTGTGTCCCCAAACCCCATCTTCAAAGATGTTACTTCTATGTATCCTGAAGACCTCATATGTAAACCATAGGTCAAAAATTCTACCATTTTCTGGACAGCTGGTGATTGTGCTTATTATAGAGGAGAGGCTGGGAGAGATAGCTCATTCAGTAAAGTAACTTTGTGCAGGGATGAAGATTTAAGTTTGATCCTATAACCCACCTTAAAAAGCCAGTCATTATGACCCATGCTTGTATTCTTAGTCCTGGAAAGATAGAGTCAAGCTGACCCCTGGTACTCGCTGGCCACTCAGCCGAATATGTGACTTCCAAGCATGTCAGAGACCCTATCTCAAAAAATAAAGTGGTCAGAGTCTGAGAACAGATACCCAAAGTTAGCCTCTACTCTTTGCCTCCATATACACCTGCACACACATGCACACACATGCACACATGTACACATATACCATGTCAATAACAAGAAGGAGGGCAAGGTTAGGGACTCATGGAGGTGAGAATCAGAGAAGATTCTTTATCCATATAAACATTGTATGAACCACTTCCTGTGAATCATCCCAGCCTTCACAAGGCTCCTATGAGGCCTAGCAGTCAACCTCATTTGTGGAAGCTGGGGGTGAAGGACTTGAGACCACATATGAGATTTGAGACTTGATTTGAGCTGAAGTTAAATTATGATTCAGTTTCTATACTTAGATTCCACACCCTGTAGCCCCCAGTTCTCATTACTTCCACGTGCATGTGCGTTCGTGTACATACACACACACACACACACACACACACACACACACAGACAAACATATGCAAAATGCATATACTTGGAAAGCACATTTCACAGACTTACTGTGTGATAGCCAACTGTATCTCCCAGTGGTTTTTTTTGTTTTAAGGAATGGTGACCCAGGAGTTGGAAAACACCTAGATCTAGAAAAGAGTAAAGTGTGTCTCTGCAGTTTCCGTTAGTAGGTGGCCTTTGGCATTTGTTTTATAAACAACTATTTTGAACTCTGATTGTTCAGGGGAGATAGTTCTTTTCAGCCACCTGCAGACACTGTCTACTTTGCCCTTGTCCTCATTTAATGCCTAGAGAAGAAGGGGAGTGGAAGAGCTTGTCCCTACAGGTGTCACGACACCTACTTGGCCCAGACAAGTGTCAGGATTCCCTCATAGACTGAGTGTTTGGTCACCACTTCCTCCCTCCAGAAACTGGAACATTTCCCCAATCTTCCCATGAGGATAACAGGGCATATCTTCCCGAGGAGGACAGGGCATATCTTCCCACGAGGACGACAGGGCTTATCTTGCCAAGGAGGACAGGGCATATGTTGCCATGATTGCTCCTGCAGCATCTTGCCAGGGGGCTTGGGACCAAGTAGGTATTCAGAAAGTACCCAAAGCTATGGCATGTGAAACAGTTTGTCCTGCTACTCCTTTCATGTGGATTCTGTCCCTTCTAAGGTGACAGCAATGATGGAAATTGGGCAGTGTGTGTGGCTAGAATGTACCCAGATCTGTTGGTTGTCCCTAGACCCAGTCTTATTTATTTGAATGGAGAAGGATAGCTCATCTCTCCTGAGATTCTAATCAAAATCTCTTCTTCTCCTAATTACCCATTGGGAAATGAAGTGTGACACACACAAATGCACTGTGAGACAAATGAGAAAGCATGTGACTCTCTGAGTGCATGAGACTTGACATTGAGTGTGGGATGCAGATGCTATGTGACAGAGCCCCTAATGGCAGTGACAAGTAATGGGAGAAGAAAACAGCCATGTCACAGTCTATAAGAACTGCACCGATACTAAGCATTTTAGTCAAGGGGACATTGGGAAATTTGAAGGGGAAAATATGTAGTCACAGATAAATGCATGTTGGTTTATACAGGTAAATTGTCCTACTTATAACAACAGCCAACTTTTTAAACTCTTCTACTACTGAAAATGGGTTTTTGCTTCTTCTTTTTTTTTTTTTTTTTTTAATTTGAATGAGTATTGAAGAGCATTTGATAAAAGCCTGGTAAATTTTTGAAACATCCAGAGTGAAGAAAATCTGCTTAAAAGAAAGTAAGTTTAGCTTTAATGCTGACTGCTTCCTTAAGGAGGAAAAATGTTTGCTTGAACATCCAAGAAGAATACATACAACTAACAGAACAGGAACACACAGGGCAGCCCAAGAACAAACAGGCTTTGCGTGTAGCCTGAGACATTAAAGATAGCTGTAGGAATGCAGATTTACTAAGCTGCATTGTTAAACCAGCACAGGCAAATGTGAATGACTCCCATTTGCCTCCCCAAAGAGATTAGACCATGCTTCTTGCTAATACATGTTGAGCTTTGTGTGTTCCTGATGTGTATGGACAATAGGCAGGGGGCCTATCAGTTTCCTACCTCTGATTCATCCTGGCTTTCCTGTGGGAGGCAGCAGTCTACCATCAAAGCACTTTGAAGAATATTTATGACTATATCTTCAGTTTTAAAAAGTTGATTTAAAATCAGAACCATTCAATCAGCATGTATGTGCCCATCTTTTTAAAGGATCGTATTTATTTTAGGTGTATGGGTGTGTCACCTGCTTGTGTCTCTATACCATGTGTACATGTGTGTGTACATGGCCTGAGGAGGCCATAATAAGGCATCAGATTCCCATACCTGAGTTTACAGATGGTTGTTACAGATGTGTGGGCGGGTGCTGGGGATCAAACTTGTGTCCTCTGAAGAAGTGTCCATGCTCTTATCTGATGAGACATCTCTCCAGCTCCCTTTGACATCCTATATGAAATCACCCAGTCTACAGATCACAGAGGTCAGATACAGTGTTACATTTGTTTGTTTGTTTGTTTCTGGTTTTTGCATGTTCAGAAGTATGATTCCCAGGTTCCCTGAGTCACTGTGTGTGCTCTATGTTTCTTCTCTTTTTCCTCAGCTCTCGGAGGCAGCAGCTTTAGTCCAAGAGCAGCTCACCCGTTCTCTCCACCACAGATTTATCCTTCCAAGTAAGATGTATTTTCTCTTAATCAGTATGTGACTTTTCTATGTAGACTTTACCTTATTCTAAGTCATGTCTTTGCCCATGTTACATCTTAATTTAAGTAGAAGTGAATTTTCTAGAGGCTTAATTAAATGCATATATATGTAAATGTATGTTAAGTACCACCTGGTAGCACTGGAGTCCTTTGAAGTCCTTTGTCAATGCAGTGCAAAGTTTAACTGTAAGAGACTCTTTAACTGGAATTTGTGATGCAGTTGTTCATTGTTACCTTGCATGTTCCCGTCTAATGCATGGGCTTTCTATTTTCTGTCATTCCTGACAAATAGCAGACCATACCCACATATTCTCCCTACCCCTTCCTCACAAACTATGGCTGCATATGGGCAAACACAGTTTACCACAGGAATGCAACAAGCCACAGCCTACGCCACGTACCCACAGCCGGGCCAGCCCTATGGAATCTCCTCCTATGGTGAGTCACTGGACCATTATTCTCATGATGTATTCTGGTGGGCTGATGTTGTGTGCTCAAGTCGTACTTCAACAATGAGGCTGTTGGACCACTTCTCAAAGCGTTGTAATTCTCAAAGTCTCTGTAATTCTTGCTAGTAAGCTTTGTGCAGACAGTGACCTCTTACCATGAGGTCAGAGGTAGTTAACAGGTTGCCTGGGTTGAAGGCCCCTTACTTACCTTTCTCTCTGCTTATATCTGAATTTGGCATCTGAGCACTTGGCTCTGGAATCCAAAGTATTTTTGTGCATATTTGTGATAAAACTTCTATGAATGAAGTCTTTTGGTGTAAAGATCCATTTCCTATTTATCAGATACCCAGCTATGATTAAGGAAGTACATGCAGAATTCAACAAACTCTTGCTTGCCCCAAACCTGGGGGTGGTTACCTGATCAAATTTCAGCATTATCACCCATTAGGAAAAGTGATCTATATATCACCTCCCGCACCGCACTTTGAAGACGAGGATCAGGAAACATTCGAGGCTCACATGCTATTTGCTCCTTCCCACCTGGAGATTATCTTTATCTTGGAGTAATTTAACTCAATTGTGATGGGGCCAAAACCTGTAAAT
Organism: Mus minutoides; assembly: GCA_902729485.2. Classification (NCBI taxonomy): domain Eukaryota; kingdom Metazoa; phylum Chordata; class Mammalia; order Rodentia; family Muridae; genus Mus; species Mus minutoides. Next base: position 1,519,031 of record LR749599.1, read on the forward strand.
TAAAAATAAATCCAGCCAAATCCCAAAGTTCTGTTTATAGAAGACTTCAAATTCTAAATACATTTTCTTCAATGAGTTTTGATTGCAATTTTTCAACCAATTAAATCAAATAAAATATATTAATATGGGGCATTTTAAGAAAAAAAAAACCCACAGAATAATCAAGAAAAATCATGTAAGTACTCACAGAAAGAGACTAGAAGAGTCTCCGATACGATGGATACATTTTGGCACCTGTTCTGTTAGACTTTCATTGGTACACTTTTTGTGTCATGTACTTTCTACCACTCTACTGAAAGTGTGGCTGTTCTAGTAAAGTATTTTACCATTCCTTAGAAGCTAAACAACTTTCTTCCATTCAGCACTGTCTCCTGACCTCAAGTAATTTGACCATCTATTAGTTTCTTTTAAAATACATAGAAATCAAGCGTAACTTACATATGACTCCGAATTCTGTAGATTTACTTCAAAAACTACCAGAACTCAATACCATCTAACATGCTGGGGTTTTAGAAGCAGGCTTTAAAAACATTATTTTAAAAATTTTTCCAAAACTGTCCTTCATTTCTATGACCTTCATTCGGAGTTTTTCACTGTAGTAGATAATAGATCAAGTTTTTTTTGATAATAGTCCTTTAGACTTCTCTGGGGAAGAAGAAAAGCCACAATCTGCATTGTATGCTGTATGCTGCAATATGGATGAAAGCAGTCTTCAGTTTGTGTACTCAGAATTGAATTTGTAGAAAATTGCTTGTCCTGCCCATGGACTTTCCACCTGTGCTGCCAGGGGAAGTGACCCCCTCCCCACTGCCCTCCTCATCTTCCTCTCTTTAGTCTTCTCCCCATGCAGTCACAGTGGGGTGGGAGATTTTCATAGTGAGAATAGCAGATAAGAGAGAAAATAAATTTGTTACAACATAGATTCCCATCTACCGCTCATCTGCCCACAGGCTCCTAGGAAAATGGGTTTTCTGCCCATAAGTAGATTAATGTTTTTTCACCTCCTCTTGCTTCTCCATGTCTGTTCTTGCCCATTTCCCTATTCCAAGTCTCCAAGGGAGAAGCATGTGGCCCAGTTAGGGCTGGAAAAGATTCACCCTTAAGTGGAGACTGAAGGGGAAAATTCCCTACTGGTGGCAACATGAAAATAACAGAGTTTCTAGAACTGTCCAGCCACCTGTCTAGGCAGGTGTGTTTCCAGAGATTATTTACATGTTTTGAGTTGTTCATTGACTTGAAATTACCTGTACATAGTACGTCATATTTTCCCATGTTAAGATTGCACTCAGTTTTTAGTGTTAAGGTCATCATGAAGTATTCAGAAATACTCAAGATATGAAAATAGCCTCTTCCAGCCCAGTCAGGTTCTTCCACTGCCTTAGGATAATTACCTAACTCCATTCTACCCACGAAATTCCCCTAAAATGGAAATAAATAGCCAGACTTCTGTGTATCCTAGATCCTAAAGATATAATTTATCTTCAGTGAAAACCAAGATTTTTGAAAAATGTGAATTTTCTTGGCAGGAATGTTTCTGTCTTCCCTCTGTGGGAATTAAGGACAGTTGTTCATTTGCATGATTGTCTTTAATTATAATTAAGACCAGTGGCCTACTCTGTGTTGCCAGGTCTCAGTCTGGAATGAGTGGACCATCCTGGTGCTTGGAGAAGTATTTGAGGCCCAAAGTAAATTATTTTTCTGTAATTTTATAAAATATAAACTTGCATTTATTACATAATAATATAAATTCAAATGTAATTTAGCTTATATTTAGAAGAATTACACTTAAATATTTGAAAATTAGTGGGGATAAAAGGAGCTACTGGCCACATTCACAGGTTTCTTAATCATTCTACTGTTTTTCAGGTTTAGTTCTTTAATATTCTATTGTCTTAATGCTTCCTTTCCAGAAAGATCTAGATAAGTGGCTCTCCACCTGTGGGTTGCCATCCCCATGAGGGTCACATATCAGATCTTTATGTTACTATTCATAAAAATAGCAACATTATAGTGATGAAGTAGCTATGAAACAGATTAAGGTTGGAGGTCACTACAACATGAGAAACTGTATTTAAGGTCACAGCATTAGGAAAGCTGAGAGCCATTGACTTAGATACTCCCCCATGTTGTTAGACCCTGTAGTGCTTTCTTTGACTTCAGAATGTCTTGTGCACTAGCACCAAAGTTGAGAAACAAGATGGCAATGGTAGGAACTCAGTAGCTACTTCTTAGGGAAAAGGAGATTTAGAACTGAAGAACTGTGGAGCCAACCTTTCATTGTGATTATTTCTTGACTATGACAGAGTGACCTACCCTAGTAAAATAGCAAAATGAGTTATGGAAATGATGCCTCAAGAGTTCTGCTTTCTAGAAATGTAGGAAAATCAGAGAGAATCATGTGAATACATTCAAATCAAGACATTTTTCAAAACTTGACCTTGTGGTTTATAGCATCTAACTGTAAGCATTCATACTTGTGTTTCTGCAGAAGAACTGTGGGCATTTGACTGGGTAGTTGTGGGGTATATACTTGTCTATATTTACCAGCTTCTGAAAATGAACAGATAGATCAGCTGTCACTAACTGATTTAGGTGCATTGTGGGCAGGCATCAAGACGGAAAGTGGATTGTCACAGTCTCAGTCACCTGGACAGACGGGATTTCTTAGCTATGGCACAAGCTTCGGTACCCCTCAACCTGGACAGGCACCATACAGCTACCAGATGCAAGGTCTGTATACCACCTCTAGGCTGTTTCCCTTCAGATGTTACCTATACATTCCTAAAGCAAATGTGATGCTTAGTTGGGAGTTGATGAGGCCAGTGACCTGGGCTCAGAGACAGGATGACAACACATTTCAAATTAGGTTCTTCACCTGCTGCCCTCTGGACCAAGATTTTCATATTTATGTGAAGGAATTAGATGCAATGATCTCTATAGGTGGTACTTCAAATGCTCTCTTTATTTTTAATGCTGAAGTCTCTGCTTTTGTGTCTGCTACCAGTTAGAAAGAGAAAATAAAAAGTAAGGGAAGTTGGCCACAGAAGAGGCTGTGGTGTGGTATGTAGAAGCCCCTGGATTACCAACCAGCTTTTCTATGAGGAATATGGTTTCTTCATTTTAGTGATGGGATAGCGTTAGAGGATAGCACACTCTATTCTATAAATACATTCTATAATGTGTATTGACTCACTGACCTACCAAAGAACAAATCGAATGAACACAGATCCCATTACAGCTACCAAATGAAGCCTCAAGAGAATGCTTCCAAGAACCAGTGTTTGGGTCTCTGTTTGAAATTGCAGACAAAACATGGCGCAGATACAATTCAGGTAGAATGGCAGCTCAAGAGTGGCTTGTCAGAGCCTCTTCAAGACTAATAGATAGATAGCACTTGTAATTAGCAGGTTGTTACCTTCCAATGCATCCATGAAGTACTGGAGAAAAAGGTTCTCATAACTAAACATTTTTCTGATACTTTTTAAAAATACCAGACATCAGTTTCACAAACTAATTTTGGTTTACAATGATGCAAAGATAGTTAAATTGACTCCTCATTCCTGCTTCCTGACTGAAGGATTTGTTTGGATGATTTTCATTTCTTATGTTTATTATGTAGTTACTACATTATTTGTTGAGGATAAATTAGAAAATATCGAGGAGCAAAAGTAATTTCAATCATCTATTACAAAAAATTCTTACCATTCATATATATGTACATATACCATAGGCAATTGTATAAACACCTTTTTACATCAATAAGTGATTTTCTAAAGCATCCTTTTCTTGGCTGCATGGTACTCAGGGGCACTGCATTTAACCCCTCCGCTGTCTGGGCATTTACAGCAGTGCTCTGCATACCTCAGCTATATCTCTGATTGTTTGTCTTGACAAGTACAAGTGTGAGATTTCTGGGGAAATTCTTTTATGCTTCCTGAGAATGTCTTATATATTTTCACGGGCAAAGATGCATCATAGGTGTGTTAGCTTTATGATGTTTTATGTGTGTTTTAATATTAAGGAGAGAAAACTGTTTCTTCTACTCACTGGCATTATCCATCTTCCTTCAATGCTTTATTATATTGAGGTTCTTAATTTTTTGTACAATTTCGTAAGTGTATATATACATTGTGATTTTTATTGGTTTAGTTTTTACCATATACCAAGTTAAAATTCTGATGGTCAAGATCCAGGAATTTTTCCCATTTGTTTTTGCATTTAGTATACAAAAATGGCTTGAATTATAAAGTTTTAATATGTTTAATGGCTAAAGAATAGAACAGGGGAGGGAGAGGGCATAGGGGATTTTTGGAGGGGAAACTAGGAAAGGGGACAACATTTGAAATGTAAATAAAGAAAATATGTAATAAAAAGAGAATAGAACAGTTTTATAGGAGACAGGACTTATTGGTAGAAGAAAAATACTTATTTGCTAGACTCCAAAACCTCTAAGTTGTCTTGGAACAGGTTGTACACATACTGAGTTTCAACTGAGTAGAGACAGAGGAGGTACAAAAGGAGGTAGAGACCTCACTGATGAGTTTCCCAGACCAGGAGCAATGGAAGACGTCATGCAGCAAAGCTAGAGAGACAACCAAATGCATTCAGGCACTGTGGATGCCTCCAGAGTGTGAGGAAAACAAGCAGGGTATGATGGGGTCCCATTGCCCACCAGGCGTCTGAACTGGATAGAGCAGGAGCAATGTCAAGTGGCAGAAATGAAACGTCCTCTGAGCAGGGAAGCTGCTGCAGACTTCTAGAAAGTCTGCTGTTAAAACAAATGATTGGTTTTTTTTAATCTATTTAATTGTATAGTCTATATGTGGGTGTTTTACCTACATGTATATATGTGTACCACTTGCATGCCTGTTGCCCATGGGGGTCAACAAAGTGCCTTAGCTCCCCTGGAATTGCAGTTATAGATAATTTGTCTGGGTCCTGTCCAGAGTAACAAGTGCTCTTAACTGCTGAGCCATCTCTTCAACCCAAGACAAATGGTTCTAAATGTATTATTATTTTTTTATTTCACTCTTCTAGTCGTATGACCTTAACTGTGTTTTGCTTCATTATCAATCAATAAAGGATTAGGATGCAGAGCACCCAGCCTTGGACTTAGATACTTTGAGAAATAGTGATTTGAACGTGTTTACCAATATGCGTGAGGAAAGAAATATTTGTACTGTCAGATGTTTTGGGGTTTTAGGGACATTTCACACACACACACACACACACACACACACACACACACACACACACACACACCATAGAGAGAGACTGATGGTAGGGACAAAAGCCCATACTAAGCAGGAGACTTAGTATTCTGTGCATGTGCATGTGCATGTGCATGTGCATGTGCATGTGCAGCTTAGCTCCAGGGAGCTGCCTGCTCATAGCCCCAGAAGTGCTGGCATCACTCCAGTGCTGGCTGGTTTTATGCAGGTGTTAGGGATTTTAACTCAGGTCTTCATTATGCCTGTGCTGTGAGTGCTTTAACAACTGAGTCACCTCAGCCACTTCCAAGTGCACCCCTATTAAATATAGCATGGAAACCTCTGCCATTGATTTGTGATATTGCATGCCTGCCTGTGGAGTCTCTTGACTTTGAAGCATCTTTTCTGTTTTTTTTTTTTCCTTTTAAATTTTATTTTGTAATACAACCTTACTATATAGCCCAGGTTAGCCTCAGACTTGACACACATAGCCAGGGTGGTCTTGAATTCCTAATTCTATTGCCTCAGCCTAAGTATTGGACTTACATACATGTGCCACCAGACCCAGCTCATGTATCTTCCCAATACATTTTTTTAAGATTAAAAATTATGTATGTGTCTAGGTACATGTCTGTGTGTGGGAATGTACATGTGGGGTAGAGGGGATGGTAGCCATGGAGTTCAGAAGAGGGCATTAGAAACCCTGGAGCTGGAGCTACATGTGGCTGAGGGTTCCCCAGCATGGGCACTGGAACCAGCTTCTGGTCCTCTACAAGTACAGCAAGTTCTCTTAACCACAGAGTCTTCCTCTCCAGTCCCCCAGGACATGTCTTAACAGTATGTCTGCGTCACCTATAAAATGACTTTCAAATTCCTCAGATTGTATTAAACCATAAAGAATAACACTGCTCCTTTGTTTCATTTTTTCTTGGGCTGGGCATAGATTGGATATTTGCCTGACCCATGGTTTAATTCAAAAAACAAAATTTTAATCTGCCAGCTAGAAGATGAGTCCGAATGTATTTTGGCAATCTATGGTGACTTGTTTGTTTGTTTCTAGTTTTCTTCTTCAAGAGGAGCTTTTTACTCTTTGAAGCATAGGGTGGGTACCTAGGGTTAACTGCTAGTCCCCAGGGAAAACATTTCAGTAGTTTAGGTGACTTGAAGAGACTGAGGGGTGGTGCCTGCTTCATCTAAGCATCCTGTTGACTGACATGAAGAGAACAGATACCCATCACCTGTCCCAACATGTTTGGATGCAAAGAGATAGCATAAAGATGAAGTTAGAGAGCTTTGACCCTGGTTAGAGAATATGGTTTTGGAGCCAGACAGCCTCCTCGTGGTCCTAGCCCTGCCCTCTGCCTCCATTCCTCTTTGCAGACACAAAGGAGATGGTACCTCCCATGGGAACAAAGTAAGATGGAGTTTAGATGTAGAAATTACTCTGAGCCATGTGGACCTCACTATGACAAGTCCTGTGGTGACTTCTTCCTTACTATTTCCTCTGTGCTGGTGAACAAGTGTTTGTTGATGATGATGATGATGATGATGATGGTGGAGGAAGGTAATGATGATGATCCAAATTTTGTGGTAATTCCAGATTATGAAACATCATCTATCTCGTTTTCCAAAGGGGTAAGGTGTACATGTGAGTTTGTATGTGTAATGTATATTTTGCATAATATAGTTCTATATATGTGAATAAAGTATGATTAATGTTTAATGTATTTAATAAAATATATTTTCAAACTTTTTAACCAACAAAAAAATCCCAATAACACTATAACCAAAAAGCACAGAAAAGAAAGGAAAAAAATTTAAACAAGAGCTAAATCTATATAATGTTTTAATATGAAGGGAAAATTACTAAGAAGACAGGGTGGTGTATGATTTTAAAGGGGGGTGGGAGTGGGCAGGCAAAAGCAGCAGGAGCAACAAGAGCAAGTTAGATAGAAGAAAGATTGTGCTAGTGACTGTGGTGATGGGTGCTGGCAAGTGAGAACAGCAGGGAACAGAAGAATCATTGGCAAAGAAGGAACTTCAGCCTTCCAGTTTGAGAAAGGAGTCAGTCATACTGTCCCCCACTCACCCTTGACAGCCATACTGTCCCCCACTCACCCTTGACAGCCATACTGTTTCACACTCACCCTTGTCAGACATACCGTTTCACACTTACTCTTGACCTCATGTTTCTACATTGAGAGCAAGAAATGATTGGAAGGAAACAAAGCAGAAGATGATAGTCATTTAAACATAAAGTTTTCTATAGTTCAGATGCTTGGGGGAATCTGTGTGTGGCAGAGTGGGCTTATAATCCTAAGACTAAGGATGCCAAGGCAGGAGGATTGTCCTGTTGTGGCTACATTGTACCAAGGCTGTATATCAAAGCTTATCCTAAAATAGGCAAGGGAAAATAGTTCAGGAAAAAGGCAGGATGTGACATGCTCTGCCACATGGAAGACATTAATACCCACACAACATAAAACTGAAACAACATTTGTTGAGCCCTTTAGAATAGCAAGTGCTATTTTCAATTATTTCACATATACTGTCTCTAGCTTTCCAAAAATTCTGAGCATCTTGCAGAAAGAAGACTGAAACTCCTAAAGAATGTGTTAGCAATTCATTCAATTAGTATATTATGACTAACTTCTCAAAGATGGCTACTTAACGTCACAAGGGAGAATGATGTAGCACTGTCTGATCCTGCCTCAGGGTAATCATGTCTACAGGAGAGGCTTTTGCAATCACATAACCCTAAATATGGCTGCCAGAACTCCCTGTGTCTTCTGAAGGTAGACTTGGCCCTGAGAGCAGAGACACATTGCCTATAACTAACTGTATAGTCAGTTCCTTCTCTGCTTAGAATTCTTGAGAAACATTTTAGAAAAACTAATTTCTGAGTTCTATCTGAGTTTGAACCCTTCAGAGCTGCCAAATAACACATTACTTCAGCAATTCATGGCCTTCTCTGCACTGTCCTTCCTGGACGCCATGCTCTGATACTGCTTCTGTAATGGCAATGAGCTTCAGGGAATCTAGCACTTGCGAACTTTAGGCATCAACTATTGTTTTAGTGTACATCCCTCATTAAATATGTCTCTGCATTTCAGAAATCTGCTTTTTACCTTTGCAGAAAGATCACTAGACAACTTTTTCCTGTTTAATTATTTTGGTTATGATTTTTTTTTGTTAAAGATTATAAACTTAACTTCAACTGAGGGAGACAGTAACATCCATACTCTCAGTCACTGTATAGTTCACCCCAAGAAAGTGAAGTCTTTGTTTTTCCCTTTGTTTTCTTTCTGCTCCCCAGTGTTCTCTTGTGTTGCTGAAAGAATATTTTGAATGGTCTCAGGAGGCTTTTCTCCCATGGAAACCATTTGTGGTTGAAGGGTCGGCTGGGCATCAACAGGGACTAGTGGCCAGAGAGCCTTGGCTTAGTTGTCCAAAAAGCATGGGGAGAGTTTTCAGTGCTGCTCAGCAGTCAAAAGACACTGACACCAGAGCAAGGGGAGAGTCCTATGAGGGGATTTGCATGTGCACATGCGAGTCTATACAGGAGTAAGAAAACCACTGAGTAAATCTACTCACCCTTGGTTCACTGATCAGTCTCCCCGACTCCTTGCCAGCTACACCATAAACCTTTCTGTGTCTTTTATATAAAAGAGGCAGCTGACTTGCATGCAAGCATTCAATGTATATATGTATTTAAAACAACAGTACAGAACTATTGCTGCCCTTGTTATCCACATAAACAGCATAGATCACAGAGAATATTCACTCCATCTAGCACTCCAAAAGCTCTGTTGGAGGGAATGTGGAACTTCTCTCTATTAGAGGTAAGGAAGCATAGAGTTGAACAACCAATCATTTCCAGGCACACATAAGAACAATGGAAATTAAAATAATATGACTTAACTGATACCAGCTCAGCTGAGAGGAAAGCCACCTTTCCATGACAGCTTAGTTCTGTGGATCATGGACTGTCAAGGGCAACACCCTCTTTTTTCATATTTCTATCCCCAGTGTCTAATATTAATATGTCTGAAACATGCATGGTTTGTTGGAATTGGAGAGATCTATAACCCAATGAAAGTTAGAATGTAATATCTATAGTCCATGATAATTTATAGGGGGAAAGATTTTGGAATTCCATGTGGTAATTTTTCATTGAATTTACCATCATAGTATATATTTAAAGCAACCTGTGTCCTTATTAGTAAATGGATTTTCCTGAACAGCTGTCAGGGTCATCATGGTAGATATATACAGTGCCTCCTTGGGATTTCACTGTTCTCTAATAGCACTTATATTATGGGATATCCCCGTCATTCCACTCTAGGGCAGGTTTCAGAATTTTCCAGGAGACACAGGAGGCGCTATAGTGAGGAAAGCCCTGAATCCAGTGTTTGCAGAAACTGACTCATTTCTTTGGATGCACTTGCTTTGATAAAGAACTCTTAAGTTTTTCTTTGCAAGCGGTGTTTGTTTTGATAAGGGGCTGAGGTTGAAACTAGTGAGGAGAAACAATATGTGAAGGCAGAAGCTTGCGAGGGGCACACACACAGTCCCACCTCTCTCCACTTGTCCTGCATGTGTGAAAGAGGAGAGCGTGGGTACATGTTCACATGGGTCTGCTGTACATGGCTGCATGTGCACAAAGGCCCATCCCTCTCCACACATAGAACATGTGTAAAAGAGAGCGTGGGTACATGTTCACATGGGTCTATTTGTGCATGGTTGCATGCGCACACAAGCCCATCTCTCTCCACTGTCCTGTATGCGTGTGTGCGTAGGTGCATATGAGCATGTGTGCACATGCGTTTGGGTGTGTATGTGAGCAGGGTGAGGTGAAAATGGTGTAAGAACGTTGCTGCTGTCTCCATTCAGTTCTTTTCGAAGGCTCTTCAGATGTACAGATAAATTGTTCCAATTTACCTGATACTTGTAAACCCATAGGTTTTCTTTATTTATACTTCAAGTTATTTGCTCTAGAAATCGTATTCTCCAAGAGGAACTTTATCAAAGATACAAAATTAAGAAAATTTACAGTCAGTCTTTAAAAAGAAAATCTATTAAGGTTTTTGAGAACTGTATTTTCTGGCTCATTGACACCAGAAGGTTATGGTTGGATCATAGCCTTATTTTTAATTTTCCCCTTAATTGCTTTAATTACTATGCCTGTCACCTCATACTTACTTTAAGTTCTTGGCTTTTTTACATCTATTTTTTCCTAAGTTGCTCTTTTAAAAGGTAACATTCCATTTGAGCTCTTTGGCATCTTGTGTTATTTCAAGTGTTGGAAATTACATGGAAATCCCTTGAAATCTAGCTTTAGCCATAATTTGTGACCATTACCAATTTTATTGTCTATATGAGTTGTTTTTAGTTAAAATATATAGAAACTTATCAGGAAAGATGAATGGATTACAGCCTTTATTACCTAAGTAAGAACTTTTCTTTGAAAATAGACTGGAAGCCAAGGGGAAACGTGGTCCATTAAGCCCGTCCTAGATGCAGGAGGCGGCCTTGCTTCCCAGGAGCCCATCTGGCTTTGCAAAGTTTCCCCATGGACTTGTGCTAACTTCTGCCACAGAGATTGCACCCGATGACGGACATAGCCCATGGCAAAAAAGGCTAGGGAAGGAAAGCAAATGACATGTAAAAATACATGAGGGACAGACGGCGTCCTGCTTCCTGAATAAATGCTAGAAAAATACTCCAAAACATGGGAATTATGTACAAGTCCCAGCAGGTTCAAGCAGGTCCCAGCATGCTCATGTTGGCTGGATTCTGGTTTTAATGTGAGCCCTGTTCTCTGTGAAGTAGACCCTTGACCTTTGTGTTACTTTGTTGTTGTTGTTTTTAAGCTTTTTGAAGTTAGAGATGGACATCATTCTCCCAGTGAAATCACACACAAAATATAAACCAATACAGGCTGTGTTCTTAACTGAGAAAAAGTAGTAGAAACATTTTAATGGAAGTTTTTTGAGGGATGGTGAGTTTTAAAGGTACAGTTGTTTCACACTTACAGGGCCAGGGAAGCCAGACAGAGTCTCCCAGAAATACTGTTTCTTGTTTGCTATGGTTGACAAAAGTTCCACCCTTTCTCTGTAGGAGCCTCTGACAATGGCAACAAGAAACCAGAAACCTATCTCTGGGTGACTTCTATGGTGTGCCAGCCTAATAGTGAGCATCACGCCTTTTAGGAATGAATCAGTTTGATGCCAAATTTCTCTATTAAATTTCCTGTATGTCATTTTCTCTGTTTTTGTTGTATATATGATTTTTGTCTAAACCAAAATTAATTTCAATCTTTTGACTATCTGAGATCATGCCACCATTATTGATTCTGAGAGTTTGCATGGTAGATTAATAAACAGTAACCTGGAGCACGGCAGTAATGGCTATTCTCTAGCAGAGAAACATCATCCCATCCCTTTGCTGGATGAAGATGAAGAGCCTACACATTGGCTAATTTTGGAAATAACTCAAGATACAAAGTGGAAATGTTGAAATATAAATGCACTCTAGAAATAGGATGTGGGAAAAAGGCAGTCTTAAGCAAATTCAAGCAATGTTGGAAGTCATCATAATACCG
>LR749599.1:1530944-1652703 GCA_902729485.2 Mus minutoides
GATCTAATAGAGACCACAGACTTCAGAATACATGCAGAGCTATAGTGACCATCTACTATAGATCTAATAGAGACCACAGACTTCAGAATACATGCAGAGCTATAGTGACCATCTACTATAGATCTAATAGAGACCACAGACTTCAGAATACATGCAGAGCTATAGTGACCATCTACTATAGATCTAATAGAGACCACAGCATTAGTATGAAGTCAAACACCAGTGAAACAGAACCAAGAGCCCAGAGGCAAATAGTCAACTAGTTTTTCAGTAAAGGTAATAAAAATATACATTAAAAGAGGAGTGTCTTTTCCAGTAAGTGTCATGGGAGAAATCAGCCCATGCAAAGGAATGAAGTTCCATTCTCTCTCGCTGTATGTAACAATAAACTCAAAAATGGAATAGAAACATAGGCCAGGCAGTGGTGGTGCATGCCTTTAATCCCAGCACTTGGGAGGCAGAGGCAGGCAGATTTCTGAGTTCAAGGCCAGCTTGGTCTACAGAGTGAGTTCCAGGACAGCCAGGGCTATACAAAAAAAACAACAACAACAACAAAAAGAAAGAATAGAAACATAAGATACTTTTGCATTCTAAACTTGAAGCTTTTAATATGCAAGCAAAACATTTTCATCAATACATGTGTGATATACAGCAAACATCTAACTTAGAGTGAATAAACTCTTGGGTGTTTGTCTGTACTCTAGGTTGGTGTTCTGCTATGCTGCTGAAAGCTGAAACTACAAACTCTCCCTCATATGCATATACACCCCCACAAGATCCCACAGACTTTTGAGCATGCACGCACGCACATCACATATAGATACATTACAAAAATAAATAAAACAAATGAATTTAAGAAATTAGGCACAGGATGTAGAGATGAAGAAAAGTTTGCTCAAAACTGGTCTAGGGAAGAACCCATGATATCATTTATTAGTGAGCCAGAGTTCTCAGAACACAGTCAATATACACAGGAATAGTCAAGATTATTGGAAAGACAAGGGTTGCCTAGACCTTGAAGAATGGGGAAAATAAATGATGAAGAGAAGCATTAACTGAGAGGAACAGGGTCACAGGAGGCTTTCAGAACTTTTTGACCACATTCTGGATAATTGACATGGTGGATCATGAATGGAGGGCCTTCGGAAATAGATTAGATCTGTCCTAGCTCCTCATTCCAGCTCTACATCCTAAAGCCCAGCCCACATCTCCAAGCCCAGATGCAGATACATACTCTAATATTTGTTGTAGCTCCCTTATTCTTCTCCATCTTTGAGAGGAGACTCATAACAACTCCTGGTCTTGCGTTGCTAATATCAGCATTTGAGCTTTAGGAGTCTTGGATTTCCCCAATGCTTTTTCTCTTCCTGTGTTTTTCTTTAAGAAATGATCAAGGGGCCCCCATCATACATTTTCACCTTCCCTTCCTGTTTCTCTATAAAGCTTCCTTTTGCTCTCAGCTCTCTCTGGGCAGGGTTATGCTTCTGTTCCAGGCTGCATAGTGGCTTCAAATCCAAGGTGAGCCCGCTCCCTGTCCAAGCTTCTGATGTCTCCTTCCTCAATGTAAACTAACACTTTTCTCCATTGTCCTTGTGAGTTTGTGGAATTTTTAAGATGTGTTGATAGAATAAAACTTGGTTTTGTGATAATGGAGATATAATCTGTTTATTCAATAAACAGCCTAAACTTTAAAAGACTACTGAACAGGAAAATATGTTGTCTTTTAGAGATTTTTCTGAAAGAAAATTTATTTTCTACTGGTTCTGATGAATCTCTTCTCCCACGACAAAGAAAGTGTGGTTTCTTGCCAAAGTAAACTCTTAGTAGAATGATTTTCTTAAGCTATTGAGTAGACGGTGGCCCCTCCACACTCTCCTGAAGTATAACTTCAATACAGGGGAACGCCAGGGCCAAGAAGTGGGAGTGGGTGGACAGGGGAACAGGGCGGGGGGGGGACTTTCAGGATAGCATTTGAAATGTAAATTAAGAAAATATCTAATAAAAAATATTGAAAAAAAAAAAGAGTCACAGAAAAGTCACTTGAGCCCATCTGTGCCAAACTTCTCAACCAAGATGGGTTATAAGAAAGGATTCTTTCCATGCTGGTAACTTTGATGGTTTTATGTAAAATAAAACCTAAAGCATTTGACCATAGAATGTTTCTGCTGCATTTGACTTATCTGGAATGTCTGGGAAGTCCAGGGGAAACGTTGCTACTGCTGTCTGGAGATACCATCATGGGGCTTCCCAGTCTTTACAATCTGTAGCTCAGCTCAGGCTCAGCTGAGCTCAGTCCAGGCTGCTGGGAAGGTGCAGCAGGTGAGGGTGCTTGCTGCCAACCCGATGACCTGCGTTCCATCTCTGGCATCCACCTGGCAGAAGACAGTTGGTTCCTGCAAGTTGTTAAAGTTGTCCTCTGACCTCTACATAGGCACTCAGGTGTGCACAGGTGATAAATAAATACATAAATGTTGAAAAGGTTTTGTAAAGAACAACCAATGCCCAACACATGTTCTACAGATGCCAAAGAGGATGGCTGTTTGCTTTGTGCATTAAGACAGCTCATCTTGGTTACATGGTTTTGAAGCACCAGTAGTGAGTTCAGTGCTAAACATGTAGTAAAACTCAAGCACTGTGGTGTTTTGGTTAACATGTAGGCTTTGAAGTTATACACTAACCTTTTACCTCAACTGCTGGGCTCCTGGATCTGGGGAAGGACTCAGATAGGCACCTTTCAACAGAGCCTCCAGACTACTCGGAGGCCATTTATCAATCATATTTTGATTGTCAGTTTCAAGCATAAGAAAGCTCTCTGGCTACTCTGATAGTCAGTGCACTGTCGCCACGAAGGGCTCCATGTTTAGAACTAGTGGCTTGGTGAGATGGAGTCACAGCTCTGCTGCACCTGTTATAATGCCAGGTGTTTTCTGCCTGTGTAAAATGGTGTGTGACTGTTCCCTTATGAGGAAGTAGGATTGAAAGAATTAAGTAGGAACAGTTTCTTGGTTCGGGCACCATGGAAGATGAACACTCAGAGACTCAGATATGCCATGTTAGCCTTTGTTTCTTTGGTAGAAGGACACCCCAGGAATATTTCAGTGAGTTTCCAACTATCCATGAAACCAGACAAAAAAAGAGGCAGGAGAGCACTGACTAGATTTTAAAGGCTGGCAGGTCTCTGTTTGAATGTCACTTGGACCACATGGAAGCTATGGTACCTTATTCTAATTATCATTATTTTATCTGAAAATTAAAATATTAACCTTGCCAGTTATTGACTAGCAAGATGTCTCAGCAGTAAAGAAATTTACTGGCAAGTCTGACAACCTGAGTTTAATTCCTAGGTTCTACATAGTCAGATAAGACAATGGACTTCCATAAGTTGTTCTCTGATATCTGTCTCTCACTGTAATAAAAAATATCAAAATTGTGGCATATTAAATCATGGTGAAGATGAGCATTTACCAAACAGGGTACAGAAAAAATGAGAGTTGCCTACTTTAAAAAAAAGTTACTATACCTTATCTAGATGTTTTTTTATATGTTGTGTGTAGATACCCCTGTGTCTTTATGAACTCAAATATGTATGTATACATAACATTTATGCATTCCCATCTTGTAGAGAAAGGACTAACAAATATAACTACTACTTGTCTGTTTATAGATAAATTAGTAGTAATTGACCTAAAATACAGACAGCCATGAATGTGATCCCATACACATACATACTTGCTACAAAGACAGACTCATTCATAGGTTAAAAAACAGTAGGGAAGTGAATGGAACACAGAATGATCTAGATTTATACAGAAATGGATGGAGAATTAGATTGGCAGCTTTCTGAAGAAGCAAGTTTCTAGACAGTGCAGAATTAAGTTTGATAGAACTTTACTGCAGAAACGAGCTGTATAGAACAACATTCAGAGAACAACATGCTAGGTCACTAGTTGGGCTGAAAAGGGCATCTGGGGTATGGGGCTGGGGCTGCTAGAAAGAGATCAAACAAATCTAGAAGATAAATAGGGACCAGACCAGCTAAGACCTAATAAATAAGCCTCATAAGGAGCTTGGCTTTATCCTGAGGCCAACAGGGAGCCACTAACAGTTACTTTTCAAGTCAGGGGTGACAGGATCTGTCATGCTCATTAGAGGAAGCTTAGGTGCCTCCATGGGAAGAGAACAGGAGAGCACTGGGCAGGGAGGAAGGGAGCTAGCAGAGCCTGGGGCTAACAGTTAGTGTTAGCAGTCCCAGACTAGAAAGCAGCAGTATTTACCCAAGCTCTGTGTGAAGCCAGGTAGAGTAGCCCTGAGATCTTGCTTCTAGCAAATCAAAAATGGCCCAAGACCCAGGCTCTAGGAGGTATACTTCTCCCTGAAGCAAGTGAGATCCTTTTGGAAGTTGCATTAAGTCTCCAGGCCACTGGGGTACCATTAAACTCCTGCTTCAGCACGCCGAGCGGAATGGAATCTCAGCCTGCAAATGACTCTAACTGATGTTGCCTTCCAGCTAGTGCAGAGTTTTAGAAGCAGCATCTGTCTGGAAAGTCACTTGGGTACCATTTGGAGTAGTGAACTGTGATTTACTTGGCCCTGCCCTAGTGGCCTGTATGTGCCAATATAGCTTCCATGGTCTTTTCTACTTTGTTCCAGCGAATAACTTATAGAATGAAAACATCCATTTAAAAATATATATTTCTATATCTTATTCATTTTCTTGGTGAGTGGGGATTATAGAGGTCCATATTTATTGCCCAAAAATGTGTCATTTAACTGAAAGTAGCAAGTCATAACCTAAAAATGTATAGTTTAAATTAAAGTAACAGGTCGTAACCCAAAGTATTTTTTTCCTATCTAATGTATATAATAGTGAAAGTTGAGAAACGTGTACTCTTATACAGAATAAATTTAGATTGATTTCAGAATGGATTTTTAAGTGCTCACAATTTTTGTTTTTTTGTGTGTTTTTTGTGGGGCTTTTTTTTTTTTTTGGTATATCACTATCACTATTAATTACTCATTTTCTGACATACAGATATAGAAAAAACTCATATCCCCAGGAGAGCTGATGTTTGAAAAGCAAAATAAACTTGTTGCTAGCATGTAGCTCGAGGCAGAAGCAGGTAGATCTCTGGGTCTGAGGCCAGGCACAGTGAGTTCTAGGCTAGGCAGGAGGTTGAAGGAGGAGCAACATAAAACTGGCATCATGCTGATAAGTCCTGTGTGGTGACAGTTTATATCTTAGTCATCCTTATATTCCCACAGAATCATCAAAGTGAGCCCAGTATTTACTGGTTCATGTGGATATGATTATCATATGTAAATCATATGCAAATGATATCAACACGGATTGCTCGTTGGAGCCTCATTGTGTGGAGTATTAATAGTGTGAACGAGTTCCTTGGCCAAGAGAGATATTCTAGTGACTTGGGAGAATGGCTGTTTTTAAAATGTACAAAAGAGGAAACCTCAAATATGAGTCTGTGTGATAAGTATATTGAAATTACCTTAGGAAATATTTCCCCTGTTGATAAAAAAAAAATAACAAATTCTTGGATCTGACTTTTAAGATTCATAGATGCTTAATAAAGAAGAAATAATTTTTTTTCCCTTGTTCCAGTCGACCCCGCTCGCTCCCGCCTGCTCCGCTCGCTCCGGCCAGCCCCACTCCCTCTCGGACGCCCCCCCCCCCCGTACGCCCCCCCCTTGTTCCAGCCGGCCCCGCTTGCTCCAGTCGGCCCCGCTCGCTCCGATCAGCTCCGCTTGCTCAGCTCCGCTTGCTCCGGTTGGCCTGGCTCGTTCAGGCCATCCCCGTTCGGCTCCGCTCGCTCCGGACAGCCTAGCTTGCTCTGGTTGGTCTCTCGGGTCCAAGGATTCATTTCTTATTATTCTTCATAAGTACGCTGTAGCTGACTTCAGACGCACCAGAGGAGGGCGTCAGATCTTGTTACGGGTGATTGTAAGCCACCATGTGGTTGCTGGGATTTGAACTCATCACCTTCGGAAGAGCAGTTGGGTGCTCTAACCCGCTGAACCATCTCACCAGCCCGAAATAATTTTTAATATACAAAGAGATGAAGTATTTCTCTCATTTGGAAAAGTCAAAAGAGGGAACAGGTGCATAAATAGAGTGGAGAAATTTGTGAGTTCTGGGATAAACAATAATGCCTCCCTTTTCTGTGTGTGGAGGAACCGTTTTGCTTTCTGAAATATTTGTTCACTTGTTTGCGAACCCTCTTAAGATCTGAAGATTAGGAAATCACAGTTTAGAGTCGGTTAATTGTTCAGAGTCAGGCAGTTCTTCATCCATGTACCAAAAGCTCTGATCTGGCCTGGGAGAAGGCTCCGTCCAGCCATCCGTAAAGCACTTGCCTAGCAAGCATGTCTCCCGAGTTTGGATCTTTAGAACCCATATAAAACATCAGGCAAGGTGGTGCACTCTTGAAATCCCAGTGATGCTGAGACTGGAGGCAAAGATGGGAGGACCTTTGGCTTGCTCTAAAACTAGCTTGATCTATGTGGCAAAGTTCTGCAGACCCTGCCTCCAAAAGCTGGCAAGTGCCAGAGGAATGACAGTTGGTGTTGTGCTATGACTGTCATGCTGGCACCTCCCCAAATTAACACCCTACAGCTGTGTGTTCTGACCATTAAGCCAATATTTAAATGTTTAGTAAGTAAATAGTTGGAGAAGCAACCACTTGTGTTAGTCCTGAATGTACGTGTAAGCCATGAGCCCGCCTCGAGGACTCTCCTTGATCTGCCTATACATTTGCTGTTTAGCACACTCATTTGCCCACACAATTTTATTCTTTCAAAAATTGCTTTTTGAAAAGAGTCCTAGAAACAGCATGAGCTATGAGTCCAAAATTTAGAAATCTACATGAACTCATTTATTATGTGTGTGTATGCGTGGGGGTGAATGTGAACTATAGCACAAATGAGATAAAAAGACAACTTGCCTAAGGCCGGTCTATCTTCTACTATGTGGTCCTGGGGACTGAACTCTGGTCATCAGGCTTGTCAGCAAGTACCTTTCCCTGCAGAGTCATTTCTTCAGCCCAGTTTTTGTACTTCTTAACATTTTCATGTTTCCAGTGTTTTTAAAAATAAGATAATTAAATGTATCTTTGTTGGTTTAGTTTGTGCTTTTATAAAATAATATGGAAGAAAATCTCATGTGACCAGCAGCACTAAGGATATGAGCTTGGTTTCAGAGCAGCGCCCTTGAAGGGCTGGGGCTCCTCCGCTCTGACGTTGAAAGCGGTGAGGAGGCATCTTTGCTAACGAGCTCCCTAAGTAGACTCCTCATTTCCCCTAAAGTAAATTCTTAGCAGTAAAATTCTCTGTTCTCTGCTAATATAGATGTAGCATGAACAGTGTACTTCAGTGTATAACACATCTTTAAGAACACATAGTTGTTTACTTCCGAGCTTAATCATTTTAGAAGTGCTTGCTAGTTAGACCACTGGAAGACTCGTGTGTTTTTATCTGGCACAGCTCAGCAGTAGTGTGATGAATGACGTAAGGGAAGAACTCAGAGATGTGTGTGCACAGCACCTACTGTTCCTTATTGAACAATGTGGATACCCAGTGTTGCTTTCAGCCGCACCTGTGGCAGTAAATCTTCTCCTTTAATCGTCTTTGTACTAAGAATTTCAAGTGCTGCCATTTATTCTCCTGTGAAATAAAATAATGAGAGCTTTCTCAAAGGCCTGTTATAATGGCCCCATAAATAAGGACATCAGGGCACATTATAACTCCTTAGAAGTAGCAACACAGTTTCGGAGCAAGCAAGAACCTTAATAATGCTCATCTAATATGATAACTTTATTTTAAGGAGGGAGAATGGACATTTATTAAAACTGACTAAGGGAAGAGAGTGGAAAGGGCTCCAGGGAAGAAATGCTTCTTTTATATTTTGCATATTTTATGTAAAGACATGAAAATCAGTGTGTTTTACAGACTAAAATGGAAAACTTACTGGCTGGTATTTTTGGACAAATGTATACTTTTGACCTTAGGATTTTTTCTGAATTACTCATACACTCTAAAATTTAAACTAGTCTTTCACAAACACATATAAACAAGTACAATAGTTTACTACAATATAGTACAATTGAAATGGACAACCATATTTGTAAATATTTAATTTGTATTGTGGTGTGTGTGTGTGTGTGTGTGTGTGTGTGTGTGTGTGCATAAATATAGCTACTAGAGGAGACTGGACCCATTGGATCCCTTGAAGCTGCCATTATCTAATGCAGGTGCTGGGAACTGGTTATAGGTACTTTGCTAGAACACCAAGTGCTTACCCACTGGGCCATTTCTCCATTATTTTAGGGAAGTAAAATGTTATTCATGACAGTGGATTCTAGTGCATCAGGAAGGCAGAGCTGGCTTCAGCCCAGTCAGGTGGCAATGGCATTTCCCCAGCTGACTGAGTACGTCACTGAGAAGCTTTCTGCTCTGTTTCAGGTAGCAGTTTTACCACATCATCAGGATTATATTCAGGAAATAATTCACTCACCAATTCCTCCGGATTCAACAGTTCACAGCAGGTAATTTAATTAGGCAATTCAAGTTCTGAAACATTTAAATACAACATGATTTTATTACATAAAAGAAAATTTGTTCGTGTTAAAATGTGAATGGATACTTTCTTAAGCTCTTTAAACATTTTTTTTTTCTTTATACAATCTCTGTAGCAGCCATTTCTGGTGACTTATGGTTTTCAGATGGGCTTCCTTTTTTTGTACCACGGCATAGAATGGGAGCTCTGAAGAGTGTCTGCATCCTTGCCTAAACTTTACTTGGAAGCCTGAGCTCACGAGTAGATATGTACTTGTTTATATGTGTTTGTGAAAGACTAGGAAGCATAAGCATTTATGACTTTACTCTGCAGAGCAGGGAATGAACTGCAGTCCTTTAACAGACCCCTCTCCTATGCTTTGATTTGGTAGGACTATCCGTCTTATCCCGGCTTTGGCCAGGGTCAATATGCACAGTATTATAACAGCTCGCCGTATCCAGCACACTACATGACAAGCAGTAACACCAGCCCAACTACACCGTCCACCAATGCCACTTACCAACTCCAGGAACCACCTTCTGGCATCACAAGTCAGGCGGTCACAGACCCCACAGCAGGTAATCATGCATCCTGATTAGTCCTGGCTGGATTCTCAGTGCTTAACTGTATTTTCTGAGGTCATAAGCTCATGCTGTAGGTTGAACCATTTTGGCTAGTTTTCATAAATACTGAACTGCATTGAACTGCACAATTGTGGCTGCTATTGCTATTTATTCGTTGGGAAATGTTGATATCAGGTATGTGAACTCATCAAAAGAATGAGAGATTTTATTTATTCATTCGACAGTTTCTCATTTTTCAGGATATGGTATACATAGCATATAGCCTTTAGGCATATACTTAAAAATAACTACTTGTTATTAATAACTAATAATATCTAATGAAAGAATAATACCATACCACATTTAGAATATGAAAATAAATTATCCTTTTATAATTTAACATTTTTTATCATTATGCGATGTTTTCTACCACAGCACTATTGCTGAGAATTGAAAAGAAAAATGTCAGATAACACCAAAAGGAAATTGTGCCAACCAATAAGTTGGCTCTGTCCTTCCCTGCTCCAGATATAGTGTGAATTTTTTAACAGTGTGTCCAGTGGGGGCAGTTTTCATACTTCTGTCCAAGGTCCAGCAAACAAGTGCTTCTCCATCCATGGATCATTTCCTACCTTGTGTCTTATTTAGTTTCTTTCCCCCACTGACTCATTCTTTGTGGAACAAATCACCACAAAGCATTATATGTGTAATTCCCTCTGTTAATCTTCTATGTCTTGCATTTTCTCCCCAACTTTACCGTCTTGTCCTAACTTTAAAACTGTTAGCCTTCATTTCATGTGTTCTGAGAGCAGCTGTTCCCGCAGAGTCAGAGCCTCTTCCTGTTGCCTGTTCCTAGAAGTAGAAGCTACTTGATTGCTACAAGTCAGCTTAAACAGTGCTGTGCCGTGTCCCAGCACCCTCACATACCCTTAAACAGTGCTGTGCCGTGTCCCAGCACCCTCACATACCCTTAAACAGTGCTGTGCCGTGTCCCAGCACCCTCACATACCCTTAAACAGTGCTGTGCCGTGTCCCAGCACCCTCACATACCCTTAAACAGTGCTGTGCCGTGTCCCAGCACCCTCACATACCCTTAAACAGTGCTGTGNAAAAATATTCTCTGATAGCTTTTGAGATAGAAGTAAGTATTGAAGTTAATAAATATATACTTTTATCAGAACCATTTCAGGTATAGTTTCTTTTGAATTGAGTAATCCATTGGGCTAAAGTGAGTATTCTGTAACCTGGGAAGCTGTACCAGCTTCTATTGTATGCACTTGGCCTTTCTATATCCGCAGCGGCTGTTTTTACCTTGTTCATTGAGTGTTTTGTGCAGTGAACACAGAAAGGTAACTGATAAGCTTTTTTTGTCACTGCTGTTGTTTGTTGTCGTTTTGTTTTGGCAAACATGTAGAGAGACCCAACTTTTTCATACTGTACATTTTTTAAATAATATTTTTATTCTTTGTGAACCTCACACAACTGCACCTTTTAACAGATTCATCCAGCCCGTCTCAGATCCATCTCCCAGCCCACCAATCTCATATTCTGTATCTCTATCTCTGCCATCTCTGTCTTTATCTGTATTTCTATCTCTTTAAGTCCTTCAAGTATAATTTGTATTGCTCAAATACTCTAGGGGGTGGGGCCTGTCCTGGAGCATAGCAGACATAGCAAGGGTCACACCCGAGGTTATGCGCTTAAGTAAAACTGACTGTTCTTCTTCCAGCAGCAGTCAAACGCAAATACTCCTCAGGTAGCAGTGGGACTTTGTGGCCCTTTCCCCCACCTCTTGATGGCATTTTGTCTGGTTCCAGATCGTCCAAGTCTTCTGCATAGTGTTACAATTGCTTGCAGTTGCCCGGTGGTGTCTGGAAAATGCTGTTTCCCTGTGGCCACCCATTGCTTCTAACTCTTACGGCCTTTCTGCCCACTTTTCTGCAATGACTCGTGAGCCTCTCGGAGAGAGTTATGCTATCTTTGTGCCAATTAGAGCTGAACGCTCTCCAGCTGTTTATTCTCTATATGCTGACAAGCTGGAAATACAAGTGTTTGTGTACATGTAAGCTTTCTTCTCTTTTTTTTTTTTTTTTTTTTTTTTTGGTAGATGTTTAGAAGTATGGTTCCTAATTATATGCAAAGTTATGGTGAGTTTTGGTAGAAATCATGAAGCTATTTTTCACGTGACTACTATTTTGCATTCTCACCAACAATATTTCAGTTGCTAAACGGAGGTGTATCACACTTCATGGTGTTGATATGTTGGATTTTGGTCATTATCACTGCTGTGGTACCTTGTTTTAATTTGCTGTTCCCTAGTGATGCATTGAGCAGAGCGTGTTTTCATATGCACAGATCCTGGGGTGATCAGAGCGTGTTTGCATATGCACAGATCCTTATGTCTTCTTTGTTCTGGTGTCTCTGAGCAATACTGTTTGCTGTCTGCTTTAAAATCAGGTCGTTCTCTGAATGTTTCAGTTTCTCTTTATACTTTGCCTTCAAGCCTCCTGGCACACACGGATTTGGCAAATATTTTTATCTAGGACCTGGGTTTCTAGTAACAGGATTTATCACAGAGGAAGTTTCACTTTTAATGAAATTTACCACCTTATCAGGGTTTTTTTTTTTTTTTTTTTTTCTGAATGACACCTTTGATGATGATGTAAGAATGTCTCCGTTGCTATGGCCTGAATAATTCAGAACTCTGCATTTCACATTTAAGGGTTTTGTGCAAAATGTAGGTGAGGCTGTAGATTCCTTTCCTACATGAAGAGCTCTAGTTGTTCTGGAATCACTATGGAAAGATTTTTCTCCATTATATTGCATATCTTCTCCTTGTCATATTATCAATTGACCATTCTGATGTGCATTTCTGAGCTCCATATTCGATTCCTCTGATTATCTCTCTCCAGTATATGCTGTCTTGATCACTGTAGTTCAAGAGTAAGTCCTCAAGTCAGAAAATATATTGTGATTTTACTCTTCTCCAAATGATGTTTTCTTTTCAAAGCTTTTTGCCTCATCTGAACTTTGGAATATGTACATAAATGATTCATAAAGTAAATGTCAGAGCAGTGGTTCTCAACCTTCCTAACACTGTGACCCTCTAATACAGTTCCTCATGTTATAGTGATTCCCATAACTATAGCCTCACTCTGGATGAAAGAGGATCAGAGCAAAGGTTCTTTCCTTGATAAAGGCCATTTAAAGATAGGGACAATATTCACATTTCACTGGATGGCCTTGCAGCCAGGAGTACAAAGACAACACAAATTGGAGCCCATAACTGTACTTTTGCTACCATTATGAATTGTAACATCAATATCTGTGTTTTCCAACAGTCTTAGGCAACCCCTGTGAAAGGCTCATTTGACCCCCAAAGAGGCGGCAACCTCATAGGCTAAGACACAATAGTCTAGAATTTCATCTATAATTCAGTGGAATTCCTAGATCAATTTGCTAACAAGCTGGCATCTTGACAGTGCTGAACTTTTCTATCCACAAGCCTAGAATATCTCGTGTTTCTTTCATGTGGGTGTTACACTTTTCCTCATATAGTTCTTGTACATGTCTGCAGCCTCTCTCTCTTTCCTACTGTTCTCTCTCCCTCTCTCCTGCTGATGTAAATGAACATGGTAAGAAAGCAGTAATCGTATTTCTGTTACTTATTATGTTTTACCCTGTATGTTCACTAGTTTCAGATGTTTTTGCCTCTCCCATCTTTAGGGAAGAGAGTCATTCTTTAGTATTGGTTAAGAGGACGGCTGTCATTTGTAAACAAAGAGTTATTTCTCCCACCACAGATGCATCTCTGGGTTTGCTTTTGATCAGCTAGGCTTCCCAGTGTAGTCCTGAAAAGGAGTAGGAGAGGGGTTCTCTTTTTCCTGTCCTTAATCTAGGGAGAAAGTGTCTAGTTTCCCACTCTTTCTGTATGAGATTTACTGTATCATTTAAAATATATAAATACTTGTATTAATTTGTGAAGAATTCTATACATTAAATTTTGGTCATTTAATCTCAGCTAACTCTTCTTCCTACCCATAGTCACTTCCACATCTTCCAGGCTCAACTACATGTCTAATTTTTTCTTTTTCTTTTTAAAAATAATCCATTGGCTCCAATTTGTGTTGTCTTTGTACTCCTGGCTGCGAGGCCATCCAGTGGAATGTGAACATTGTCCCTATCTTTAAATGGCCGTTATCAAGGAAAGAAGCTTGGCTCTGATCCTCCCTCATCCTGAGTGAGGCTGTCGCCTTGTGTGGAGGGCTTGCTCCACATCTGTTGAAATATGTGTAACTCTTCTTCTTTAGCATGGTGATGTGATGGATTGCTTTCATTTCATTTTCCAATGCCGACCAGCCTTGCATATGTTCAATAAATCCCACTTGGTCATAGCGTATGGTCCTTCGTGAACATTCTTGGACTTAGTTGCTAATGCTTTCCTAAGAATCTTCACATTTATATTCATGAGAGATTCTTGTCTATAGTTTTCATATCCTGAGAAGCCCTTGTCTGGTTTTAGTATTAGCATAATGCTGGCCTCATTGCTTAAGCTGGGAAACATTCCCCCTGCATGTGTTTTCTAGACAGTACAGAGAATTCTAATAGTTTGCTCATTAAATATTTGATAATAGATAATATTTACTGCTAGTGAACCTGTATGGGTCTAGTGATTTCTCTTTGAATCTGTCTTTGAATCTGTCATTAGTTCATATACATGGGGGTCTGTTTAAATTATCTCCTTTATGAGAGGTTCAGCAAGCTACTTCTATGAAGAAAAGGGTTCCTTTCACCTAGTCTACATAACTTGTGTACAAAAGGTTGATTATAATATTGTGTTTTATTCTGTTTAGGTTTTTTTTTTTTGAGACATGTAGCTCCAGCTGGCCTCACACTCTTGACACTTGCCTTATCCTCAAGTGCTGTAACCATAGACATGTGTTCTTGACTTAAAATAAGTTTTATTGTCATCTCAATACTTATAGAATTTTCAGTGGTGTCTTTCTTTCATTTGTGTTTTAGCAACCTGCACCTCTCATTTTTCATCATGGTTAGTCAGACTGTGTTGCCGAATCAGTAACTGATAATATTTTAGAAAAAGGAAGGCTAGCCAGGCGGTGGTGGCACACGCCTTTAATCCCAGCACTCGGGAGGCAGAGGCAGGCAGATTTCTGAGTTTGAGGCCAGCCTGGTCTACAGAGTGAGTTCCAGGACAGCCAGGGCTACACAGAGAAACCCTGTCTTGAAAAAACAACAAAACAAAACAAAACAAAACACCAAAAAAACAAAAAAAAACAAAAAAAAAGAAAAGGGAAGGCTATTTTGTTTTTCCTCCTCCTCCTCTTCCTCCTCCTCCTCTTCTTCCTCCTCCTCCTCCTCTTCTTCTTCTTCATTATTATTGTTATTATTATTTCATTAACTTTCTTTTGTGATTTTGTTGTTGTTGTTGTTGTGCTTTTGGCTTCAGTCTCTCTGTTTTCCTTGTTATGATGATTGATTTCTAGCCTTCTTCAGACTTGGATTCTTGAATACCATAACATTTCAGTTTTCTTTTTTAATTTACTCCAAATATGTTTACACAATTATCACTCCTATTGAAATCCTTTCTTTCAGTGAATTTATAGAAAGTAAAATCTGAGAATTTTGATGGTATACAATACTTTCAGTAACCATGATCATTCAACTATTTCTCTCTTCTCAATTAAATGGCTTTCTATCATTAGAAGAAGGATATTTATAAAAATTAGAATTGCACTATCTATTAAAGAAAAGTTGAATGAAATCAGTTCTGAAGTTTCCTGTGCAATTCCAGCCATGAAACAGTGTCAGAGTTAAATCATGAGTTTCTTACCTTTAAAATGATAGGCCAGAGTTAAATCATGATTTTGTTAACCTTTAAATGATAGGCCACATTTGTTTTTAATTTCTTTTTTTTTTTAAATTAATAGGTCAATAATTTCTTTCAGTTTAAAATATATAAAGATGGACAAGAAATTTTAAGATATTTTATCTTTTGCTAATATTAACACACCATCTCTTAGGCTTTGGGATATAAATTATGGTCTTATACGAAACCCTTAAATCAACATAATCAAATGTGTATATTCAAAAGAATGCATAAAAATAATTTAGCAAATTGGAAGTATTATCACAAAGGAACTTTTAAAATAAGCTGACTTTTCTTAAAGAAGAACCTAAACCACAAGCCATATATATCTTTGATCTCTACCAAGGCACATGAAACTAGAGCAAAGGACTTGAAGAAAGGGATAGAGCTTGTGCAGAGTCCAGAATTCTGTGCTTCTGAAGGGCCTCTATGTGACAGAATAAGAAATGAAACTGCCAGGCATCTCCCCTAAACCTGGGAGAGGCAATCCAATGTGACAATACGTATATATACATATATATTTATATGTGTGTGTGTGTATATATATATATATATATATATAATCACATGAATCATATGGATATAATTTGCAACCCAGCTACTATTCTTGGTTAAGTCATTTGCCTTGAAAACATATATTTAGTCCTAAATCTCTTAGAACAGTTCCTACAAAATATATCAACTATTATCTTCAGAACAATACATAATCAAATGTACTCAAGTGCAATTCAGGGCTTATAGTTTTAAGTTCATTATTATACACAGCCTTGCAATGTACCCTGAGGTCAGTTCTATTTTCCCCCATCTTATAGGTTAGCCTAACTTGCTTTTGATGAGTTACCAAAAGTCAGAATGTATTAGTGAGTCAATTTTGGTACAATGGATTCTGAAGGTACATAGCTATTTAATGTTCAATAAATATCAAGTAGTAAGATAAGAATTTTGTGGCTGAATTCTTAGGAAAAGATTCTTGTCATTTTTTTTTAACTGTTATAAAGCAAATCAAAGTGATAGAAACTGGTGTGTGGTGAAATACAAATTTGAAGATAATGTGAAATAAAAGCTAGTTGCTTATTTATTAAGAGTGAATTTTAGTATGAACACCACAAGAAACATAAATTCCTGCCCCACTAAAATTGGTCCAACTCTCCCTTTGCTCTCACTGACTGCTTGGAGACGAGTTAGCAGCTAAGGTGATGTGCAGGAACCTTGCCAATATTAAATTTCAAGTGACAGAGGAAAATTCAGTGTAAGAGGGAATTCAATATGCATGGGAAACCATTTGTTCCCTCTGCCTCTTTGATCCCTGCCAAGGCACAAGAAACTGGAGCAAAGGACTTGAAAAGGGGGATGGATCTTGTACAGAGCCCAGAAGTCTGTGCTCCCGCAGGAACTCCTTGTGACAGAATGAGAAACGAAACTGCCAGGCATCTCCCCATAAATGTAGGAGAGGCAGTCCAATGTGGCCAAGCTTGGGGGTGCTCACTGTAGAAATGAAACTGAAGTTTGCAATAGCATGCATCCCACTCCCCACATGCTGGCCATGGCCTGAATGATTGGAAAATCTACAGGCCATACTTGCTCATTTTCACAGATGCCTGTAGATGCTGGAGAAGTTTGAAATTTGTTCAGCTCAAGAATAAACCATTTCAGTGAAACAAACTCCACTAACATTTTTGGAAACATTTGTCAGCAAAACAAATGTTTGTATCTAAAATTGCCAAGCCATTAAGATGTGAGAAAGAGAAACAGATGTTTTTTAGGGGTTGATGGATTTGTGTGTCTTGATGGCATTTCTAGTTTTCCTTTCTGCTTCCCCAGAAAACATGTAGCATCACCCTTGATGGGACTATACACTACATGCAAATAAACTCCACTTTTTGTTTTATGATGTCAAAATATAATAAAAATGGGGTTTATCACTTGCACATTTTACACTTTGCTTCTAAGAAGTGCAAATTCAGATAGAGAAATTATCTGCTTCCTGATTCACTTTGACTTGTCTAAGTTTTTTGATGAGTTCACCAACAGTCAGGACAGCTTACTGAGTCATTTAGTATATTGGAGTCCAGTAACATCTACAGCATATTTATATGTAATATATGTCTTAGACATAAAATATCAAAAACAAAGACATATATTATTCATCTAATTAAATTAATGACCCCAAACACTCATTATTTCAGCTTTTCTCACAATGGCTTTCCTAGTTGAAATATCATAAAATATTCATCATTCTGTTGGACCAACACAGATCCACGCTAAGTAGAGATGGTTAGTTAGAGGACAGATGATTATTTGTGCTTATCATTCCTCCACTTCCTTTAACTAGAATAAGATAGTTTAATACTGAGGTTTGTTTGATTGTTGAAGTAGTAACAATCAGCCCAAGGGCTAAGCAAATGCTCTACCACCAACCTAATCCTCATCTCAGGAAGTAGATTCTGGATTAAGT
Source organism: Mus minutoides (assembly GCA_902729485.2). Lineage (NCBI taxonomy): Eukaryota > Metazoa > Chordata > Mammalia > Rodentia > Muridae > Mus > Mus minutoides. The sequence goes on from LR749599.1 coordinate 1,548,416, forward strand.
GTTAATAGTATGATTGATAGGTTAATATCTAAACTTGCAAACTCAGTAAGTTTAATGATTTTTTTTTATTACTGAGCAGCAATAAGCATGAACATAGCCCAAAGTGTGAAAGACACAGTGATATTTACAAAGAAGAGTGAGTGTTCCCTTATCTTGTATAATCAGCCCCAAGATTGCTCTCACCTAATATAGCCACCACTCTTCCACATTCAATTCCTCCCCCTGAACACATTAACTTAATTAATACTCACCCACATATATGCAATAAGGACAGTGTAGACATTTACCAATGTTTCACAGATGTCAGAGAAAGCTAAGATGAAGTCAGTCCACATCAATGGGTCAAACCAGCTCAGACCTGTCCTTGGCTTCATGTCTGTGTTCCTAATCAGTTAAGCATGCTGCTTCACAGAGCAGCCAGGGCTGAGTACTCAAATGGGCAGAAAAGTGAAAAATGTAACCACAGAGCAAAGGCTGTAGCAATGTTGCAGTTTCTGGAGTCATTCATAGCACTCAGCAGAGTCACATACACTGGGGTATTCAGTTAAATAGATGTCACAGGTTTGCACAAGTAGCTACCCCAATGGGATAGGGCAGGCTTGAAGTTCTTGTATGTTTTGGAATCTCAGAATCCTAAAATCATTGTGTGTGTCACTTGAGGATTTTTTCACTTTCTCAAGTGTGTCTGCTCCATTGTGGGCCTGGTCTTGAAGGCTTTGCCAGACGCCGGTCCAGCTTGGGGTGCCATCATCACTGATGGGTCCTTATTCCTGCTCCAGCTCAGCTAGTCTCCCACACTGAGGGAGCATGGTGTTGGGCATTTTGTTTTTGCTTTCCATCCCCTACTTCTTAACCCAGCCTGTCTTGCTTAGCAAACACTTTGTCATCTTTGTATTCTCTTTTTCCCTTTCCCTTCATCCTTAAGAGTGCCATGCCCTACCTTGCCCACTTGAATTTTTACTTTTAAAATTTTTATTTATTCTCTTTCAGGTTATGGTTGATGATCACTAAGTATAGGAATAGCAAATAATCATATCAAGTAAAATGGAAGCCAACAATTTTAGGGTGAAAGTAGGAATCTTAGGGTTCTAAATCAGTTTTCCAACACTTTTTAAAACATTTTTGACTCCTTCTGAAACTTGATTGACTATCTTGTCCTAAAATTAAAATCAATTTTTCTTAGTGCCATTCTTTAAGAAATTTAACTGCTTCTCAATTCATGCTGCTACTTAGGGGTATACTTGTCTACTACTTTATGTTGTGTGTACCATTTTCTTCTGAATTATAGGTTGGTTTTATGACCATAGATTGATTTGGAAATTATATCTGTCATTGTTTTGTGAGAAAATCGATTTTGTGTTTTAAACTGATTGAAAAATATCTTGAATGTAGGTGGATTATAAATCTACAACAATCTTGTACCTATAAATCCACTTCACAAATTTCACATGAAGTAATTGGACAGTTTACTGACTATAAACTCAGAACTGACTCATCAATTCATTTGTCTAAGGTCATCTGTCACACTATTAGATGCATATGGAATCTAGAAAGGTTGAATTTTCACAACATCTCAGCCTGTCATAGGCGAAGGCTCCTGAGGAATGCTGAAGTGGCTGCCTCAGGGAAACAGAAGGGCATGACTTGATCTTTCCCACATAACTCATCCTTCTCCTAGCATTGGAGATGGGTATTCTGTTGTTCCTGCAAAATCCCAAGGTAAAATAGGAACATGGGTTACCAAGTCTTATAACAGATCTTTCTGCTTTTCTGGTTTCCTTCTAGCCCTTTGACATAATGATGCTCACTGAAGATGAACATAGTATACTTTGCTTCCCTGATTATGATTGTCTGAGACCCCTCTTTTCACTGACCCCACACCTCAAGAATATCTCTAAATATGTCTTGGGCATCAGACCCCCGAAGAGGTCAACACAGAGAAACTGAGCTAGAAAGCAGGGATTGGAGTTGGGCTAACCATCTCTGGATTGAACCCTGCTTCTGCCATTTGCTCTGGGCAGGCCATGAGCAGCAGATCTCTTGGAATTAAGAATAGTGAAGCTTGTGCATTTCTTACATAAAATTATTGAAAGCAGAAGTATTCTAGACTTGACTTTTCAAAATGTTGAAAATGCTGCATTGCACAATGAGAAAGCATGGAAATAGAATATGTCTAAGATGGTTTAATATACTCCATATACACAGGGTATGAGAGTGGTTTCAAGTAATGTTTTAGTGTGTCTGAAACCCATCACATGAAGTTATGGTGGTATTTTCCATTGGTGGATCACGTTAAAAATCAAAATATCTTGGACACTTGGAAAATTTTTAATTTTTTTGGATTGAAGTTCTCAAATTGGAAGCTTTTCATCTGTGGTAAAAGATAACTGCACCAATAAAATAGAACAATTAACCAAATATCTGGCATGTCCCAGGCCCTCAGATATTCCCTTCCATTCATATGTCTAGTGGGGATTTGCAAATACTTATGTGACATACCATGATGCATGCTGGGGATAAAGAAGTGACAGGATAAAGAAATGCTAATTCAGATCAACAGTGGCCTCTCCCTGCCTGCAGTTCACTACTACTATACATCATGTCCATCTGTCCGTCTGGTAGTTGTGTCAGAGAAGCCTGCAAAGTGGGACTTACCTGTTTTCCTTATATAGAAAGACTGTGGGAATTGAAGCCACATGTGGCCAATGAGGTTATCCACAGAGCATTAAACAGTAGGTAATAGATGTACTGCAGAGAAAAAAAATGTTTTGTTTAGTTACTAGATTATGACTGAGGAATTAATGACTAGTTGAAAACCTCAACTAGTGCCTGTGTGAAAAGGGCACCATGGTTACAGAATACAAATAGAAAAGTCATGGATGTCCTCCACAATTAACTCAATCAGCATGGATCTCTGAACTACTAGTTTATGATCTAATGCCAGTCAACAAGTTGGGATGGTTCCCCTTCATGGCATTCAGAGTTTATGGGAAGTTACACTTCTGGCTACCCAAGTTATGAAGATTTCTTTAAGTCAAGTACCTTTTCTTTTTGTTTCATTTTGGTGTTTGTTTGATAGGAGTGTATAATTGATGTGCACTATGCATATATGTGTGGGGTATATTCATGCATATGTGCTTGAGTATATATGTGTGGAGCCTAGAGGAGGACATTGGGTATTCTGTTTTATTCTATCCACTTTGTTCCCTTGAAATGGTGCCAGTAATCATAACCTTGAGCTAGACTTATTATGGCTTGTAATCCCTAGTGATTCATGCCTTCCCCTCCTACAGCACAGGTAGCCACATTTTTTATATGTGTGCTAGGATCTGATATCAGGTACTAGTGCCTGGGTGGTAAACACTCTTACCCCTAATCTACCTTTCCTGTGCCAAGTCTGATATTTTCTGATAAGGTAATATTTACTGGGAATCAAGAAGGAGGAGGAGGGGGAAGAAGAGAAAGAGAAGGAGAAGGAGGAGAAGGAGGAGGAGGAGGAAGAGGAGGAGGAGGAGAAGAATGTATTCAAGGCTTTATGGAAGTCCTTTTCTTTTTCTGTCTCTTATTTGTTTGTTTCTTCCTTCCTGTTTACCAGGATATAATAAAAGGAAATCTCTAAGTTCATATTTTTCTTGGCATACTGTCCCAGGTAACTGTAAAGGTTAACAGCCACTAGCTTTGGCCACCCTGTCAATCCCAAGTCCCTTTTGAGGAACATCACAGGCTCTCTTAGGCCTCTGACCTTCTGCCTGGACTCTTCCTGGCAGTACCTTGTGAATTTCCTTAGAGAATATAATGTGTCTCTCAGCATGGCTAACTCCAATGTCTCACTCAACCCAGAAACTCATAACGGCATTCCAGGTAACTGCTTAGGCCCAGTGAGATAACTCAGTGGATAAAGTACCTGATCTGAGTTCAGTACCTAAACCACATAGTGGGAGGAGAGAACTGACTCTTCAAGTTGTCCTCTGGCCTCCATATGTGCCTTTTTGTTCAGTGTAGACTACAAACCCCGTGGCGCAGAAACCATAGTCCTCTGGCGTTCTTTCCCTTTTCTACCAAAAAGGGGGAAGGGTGGGTGATATGGAGATGGCTATGTCAGTAAGGTGCTATGAGGGCTTGGATTTGATTTCCCAGAATCTAAGGAAAAAGATAAGCATGGTGATGCACGTGTGCAGTCCCAGGACTGAGGAGACCTGAGTGTGGTGATGCACGTGTGCAGTCCCAGGACTGAGGAGACCTGAGTGTGATGATGCACGTGTGCAGCCCCAGGACTGAGGAGATCTGAGTGTGGTGATACACGCGTGCAGTCCCAGGACTGAGGAAACCTGAGTGTGGTGATGCACGTGTGCAGTCTTGGCACTGAGGAGCTTGGGGGACATGAGAGCAGGAGGATCCCTGCGGTTCTTGCCAGTGAGTAGCTCTTGAGGATTAAAGCCTGGGCTTGACCTCAGGCCTTCATACACATGCACATTTGGATCTTACATTTATGTGATCTAATATTTAGTAGGTAGGGTATTGCCAACCTTTTTTGGAAAAGTAGGATGCCAATCATTCAGAAAATAAAGTTAAAAATTAAAATGTTTTATCCAACAGTCACAGCTTACAGCTTTGAGACTGAATAATGTGACCTCTTTGGATAATAAGCACGCAGACCATTTAGCACATTCACATATGTTAGCCAGCTTCTTGTCACCATAGCAAACTACCTGAGAAAATCAACACATGAAAAGGTTTACTTGGGTCCACAGTTTTGGCAGTTGTAGTGTAAGATGTGTTGGCTTCATTGCTATGGGCCTGCAGAGAGGCCACACATCATGGGTGGGACATGTGGGGTAGCACAGCAAAACGTACTCTCCCAGGAAGGGAAAGAAAGGAGGAAAGGGAAGCAGTGCCATAGTCTGAAGGGAGCTCCCAGTAGCCAAGAGCCCATCCCTGGAAGGTTCCCATCCCTGGAAGGAAGATTGCAATGATGCTACAGATGTGGCTCAGGATTGAGCACTTGTCTGACTTGTGGCTCTGGAATGGTTTCCCAGCACTGCAAAATAAGAGAAATCAAAAGAGTTTTCACTAGTTTCCAGTAATGCTAGCCTGGGGACCAAATCTGTAACAAAGAGAACTCAGGAGACACTCAGTATTCAAACTACAGCACCACCAGTTGTAGCCTCCAAGAGCACACACTATTCCATCCTTTCTTTATATTCAGAGCCCCAAACCTCCTTAATTTAAATTCTTTATTTTTAAAAGTGCATTGACTGTGATAAAATAGATCCCAAATGTAACAACTGAAGTTTATGTCAGTTTTATGTCACCCCACACTACCTTTCTGTCCTTAGTGCATTGTGAGATCTGTGGGATTGCGTGGGGTCTTTCTCTTTCAGTATTCTTTAGGGCTTTCCCTGTGGCACCTGTTTCAGAAGTTGTCCATCTAATCGTCTCCCTAGACTCAGCTTCTGAAATTGATAATGGCTACAGTAAGAGACTGGATTTCCATTTCCCTTGAGACATATTCAACTGTGCTATTAAATCCCATTGCTCTGCTCCCTAACATTAGGGGACATAGAAAACACTGTTTTCTCTGTGGAGAAGTATGATTATGCATCAAGGGGATTGGAGTACAGATCAGAGGTTAAACACTTGCCTAGCACAGGTAGGGTCCTAAATTCAGCCCCTTGTGCCCTCCAAGCCAAATAAAAAAGGTCAGAGGGAGAAGGAGAGAGAGGGGGGGGGAGGGGAGGGAGAAAGGGCAGAAGGGAGGGGAGAGGGATAGAGCGGGAGGAAGGGAGGGAGGGAGGGAGGGAGGGAGGGAGGGAAGGAGGGAGGGAGGGAGGGAGAATGTGCTCCATCATCTCATGAGATCAAGTTTTCCTTGCTTGCTTTGGATATTCCATTGGTTTGGGGGAGATAAAGAGCTTAAGAGGTCATGCTCTGACCTCAGGAGTATTTTATCAATATAGAACATAGCCATGTACTTGATGAACCTAAAAGAACTTGAAATGTTGTAATGCAGTGCTAAATGGAGCAACAGGGTCCTAAAAAGAGCCTGTACTGAGATGTCTCATAGAAGGTATTTCAAGGTAAAATTACCTTTCAGATAAATGTCCTCTTTGAGGTCTAATTGTGAGACAGACAAAAGGCAGAAAGGAGAGATAGGTTTCAAAGTAACAAAATAGAGCATTTATAATGGGCTCAGAGGCAGGGCATTTTGTCCAGCAGAACATGCTTGAATTTGAATTTCATTGAAGGTTGAAAGGAGTTCTAACTGAGAGATCACAATATCACTGTCTTTACAAACAACATAGCCAAGCCCAAGTTGGTGGCTTTGAACAGATAACCTGACAGTAACACTAAGGAGCTTGAGCAAAAGTATTTCCTTACATGTATCAATTATGTCATATCTTTACAATAGTATTATCTCAATTTTGCTGTTGAGGGAACTTGGGATAATACAACATGCAGATAATCATTTCAATCTCAAGCAAGCCTTCTCTGGAATGTATACAGACTGGATACCTTTTTATAGGTTATGTTGTGTATCATAAAACTAAAACCTTAAACAAATCAGTTATTCATATTCTGCCCTGGGTTTGTGTCCTGGCTGGAGTCCATACTAGCTGGCAGACTTTACATCTTACTAACCAGAATCTATGAGGATACTAACATATATATACTTGACCAGTCTGGTAGAAGTAATCCTGAAATCTGGAGGAAGGTCCTGTTTCCTCCACTCCTCCAGGTCCGAACTCCAACACAACCTCACCATGAGTGGGTCAGGTCTCCATCAAACTCTATACTCTTAGAATCCGCTGAAGTGAGAGGCTGGAAATGAATCTAGTACATTTGATTGATGTCTCCTGGCAGCTCCTCTTCAAATAGAACGGAGATACATCAAGCAGTATTTACCTCTGACCTATTTCTCAAGAAAATAGTTAAATACACTTTCGGGGGGGGGGGTATCAATGATCAGGTGCATTTTGGTGTGTGAACCACGGACAGTTCCCTGCCAAGTTGTGAAAATGATGTGGTTTGAACCTCGATAGTTTCCAGGCATAATTCTGGATCCTAGAGCCTTGGCAGTGTGCAAAAATAGAGCTGTGGCTCTCTGGGGCATCTGTTGGTGTAGGAGGCAGGAGAATACAATGAGCTGTAGTCCTGAGGGCCTGCAGGTATGAGCAGCTGGGAGAGGAATGTGGAATCAGGGCAGACAACCTATCTGGGAAGACTTACTGCCAAGGTGATTTTAGCCAAGACCTGACATTGGAGAGAAGGGAACCACCTCATTATCTTGGAAAAGGTATTCTGGGAAAAGGTAGTGGGGTGTAGAAAGGCCTGGAAGGAAGGCTGTATGTGGAGGGCTGAGAATGTTCCAGGAAGTCCTGGGTGAAGGAGACTAGTGGGATGAGGTTAGGAAGGTAGAGAGGTCGTTAAAGTGGGAAGTGGGATGGGAAACATTTGAGAGAATTTGCCATCGGCACAGATGAGCAGAGATGGAGGCATGGGAATTATCTAAAACATGAGAAGGGAAACACTTCAGTGATATGTAGAACCCACAGAGAACAGGGTCCACAGGCAGGCAACAGATTTAAGGACAGCCCCCATTCCTGTTGTCAGGGGACACAAATGAATACCAAGCTGCGTATCTGCTACATATCTGTGTGGGGCCTACATCTGGTCCGTGTATGCTCTTTGGTTGCTGATTTAGTCTCTGGGAACCTCCAAGGGTCCAGGTTAGTTGACTCTATTGGTCTTTCTGTGGAGTTCCTATATCCTTCGGGCCCCTCTGTCCTTCTCCCAGTTCTCCCATAAGACTCTCCAAGTTCCACCCAGTATTTGACTGTGGTCTCTGTATCTGATTCAGTCAGCTGCTCACAGCCTCTCAGATAACAGTTATGCTAGGCTCTTGTCTGCAAGCAAAACAGAGAATTATTAATAGTGTCAGGCTCTTGCTTATGGTATTGGTCTCAAGTTGGGCCTCTTATTGGTTGGCCATTCCTTCACTCTCTTTGTCCCTGTATTTCTTATAGAAAGAACAGATTTTAGGTAGGTTTTGTGGATAGGTTGGTGTCCTTATCTCTCCACTGGGGTTCCTGCCTGGCTACAGGAGGTGGCCACTTCTGGTTCCATATTCCCACTGCTAGGACTCTCAGCTACAGTCCCAGAAACCTCCTCCATCCCAGGTCTCTGGGACTCCAAGAGATGCTCCAACCCTCCACTTCTCTCCTCTCCCATCCTTCACTCTCCCAGCCTTCTTCAAATTTGTTATTTCCAGTACTAATCTTGAAGACCCCCCCCCGCATTCTTCCCTGTAACCTCTCTTCCTACATTGCACCCTCACTATTCTCAGTTGTCAAATCACAGACTTGAGCTTTGACTTTTTCTTATCTTCTTAGTGACTGATTTTGCCTCCTAATCAGGACTCGGATCTCTGGCTACTCTTTTGCCACAACCTGTGTCCAGACCACGCCCTCCCTCATGTAAAGTACTGAATTATCTCTTCCTTGGTCTCCTACTCTTGGGTGTAACTTGTCTTTAGCCTCTTGCCACCCAAGAGGTAAAGTTTCCTCTCCCTGGCTAAATTCTTCACTGTCATCCAGCTTCCTTGTTCCTGCTAGGCCCTCCATAGACCCAGATCAAATTGTTGTTATTTTGTTCCCCGCCCACTGCCATGCCACTACCCGGAGCACATTTCTCATTTTTGATTGATTGATTGATTGATTGATTGATTGTATGTGAATACACTGTAGCTGTCTTCAGACACACCAGAAGAGGGTATTGGATCCCATTACAGATGGTTGTGAGCCACCATGTGGGTGCTGGGAATTGAACTCAGGACCTCTGGAAGAGCAGTCAGTACTCTTATCAGCTGAGCTGTCTCTCCAGTCCCCCTGGAGCACATTTCTATTCTGTCTTTACTAGCACACTTGTCCTGTTAGAGTTGTTTGTGTGGAGGCAGAATTCTACCTTTCCCATGCCATAACCTTTCTCCTTAATTTTACCCTCTTGTGTTTACTTGGGTGTCCATGAATTTTCAGCCCTTAAAGACAGAGCTTTGTCCAGTTGGTGCAACCATGTATTGTAGCTCCTTGGTGCTGCAGCTAGGCCTGTGAACACAACCTGTAACCAGTGTTTCTTAAAGGAAAGGAACTCTCTTCAGAATATTTTCACACCCAGAGCTCAGTGTGGGTGAACCTGAACAATTGCAGAGGGTTTAGGGAAACTTGAGCAGTGGGTGTTTTTTAGAAGATTAAATTAGCTGAGCTGTTTGAGTGGTTGGTGGTTTAGCAGATTAAATTAGCTGAGCTGTTTTGCACAAGTTGCAGGAAGAAGACATTAGAATCAGTAGAGCTGGCTTAGAGCTACAAGCATTTAATTCCACCTCAGAGAACACGAAGAGATTTTTACAAAGCTAGCTTGCATCACTTTTAATATCATATTCTTCTAAATTTCTAAGTTGTGAAAATATACATATTTCAATATTTAAAGATGTCATACTATTAATCTTTTAAAATCATTTTCTTCTACCAGGAGAAAAATTTTATATAAAGTTTTTTTCTGTTTTGCTCAAAGAACTCAGTAAATCATATTTAACTATAGTTTATCTTTTAAAAAAATGATGAAACATTTTCAATTGTAGTTTGTATTTTAGAGACAAATATACATCAAAAATATAATGTAGTGAACAGTAAAAAGTGTATGGTAATAAAACCCAACTTATATACAGATTTTGAGGACAAAAAAAAAAGCATTCTGAAAATCCATATATAGAAGTTACCATGTGACAAGATGCAGCTAGATGTCTTTAGCTCTTCTCAGATAGGCTCTTCCCAAAGCTGGGGAGTCCCAGGTTTATCATTGCTTTTACAGTGAAGGACTTAGACTATAAGATGCATCTAATGCCACCTCTTCAAAAGAATGCTTCATATTGAAGCCATGGTGGAGACGGCCACATGTCCATTAGGAGGGGACCACCCAGCTTCCACACATTGTGGAATGTTTCTTAAAATGGAAGGCTAAATTTTCCTCGAAAATACAACTTTGAATCTGTCTGACTACTTAAAACATTCATTTGGAGCCCATTGTTCTCCTTGCTTAGACTTAAACAGAGGGTGTGGCTGCCTTGATATTCTGCCTTTGCAAAAACAGAATGTTAGTGTTGACTTGAGTGACAATTATATTCTCTCTCTCTCTCTCTCTCTCTCTCTCTCTCTCTCTCTCTTTCTCTCCCTCCCTCTCCCTCCCCCACTCCCATATATATGTGTGTGTATGTATGTATGTATGTGCATTGGGTTTTATTACCATATACTTTTTTACAGTGTGTCCTTCTTTATAGAGACCTAGTCCCCATGTGCTTTCATGTCATAGATTTTGAATCTAGGTTTTATATGACAAAAATATGCAAAAATTTTTCTAAAAATTCTTTTTAAATCTAGATTCTTATGGCACAATAATCTCCAGTTTCATCAATTTTTCTGAAAATGACATAATATTACTCTTCTTTATGCTTGAGTCTAACATTTCTATGAAATGAGTTAGCTTAAAAATTAATCCTAAGCCGGGCGTGGTGGTGCACGCCTTTAATCCCAGCACTCGGGAGGCAGAGGCAGGCGGATTTCTGAGTTCGAGGCCAGCCTAGTCTACAAAGTGAGTTCCAGGACAGCCAGGGCAGTACAGAGAAACCCTGTCTTGAAAAAACCAAAAAAAAAAAAAGAGAGAGAGAGAGAGAGAGAGAGAGAGAGAGAGAGAGAGAGAGAGAGAGAATCCTAAGCAGATCTGACAAGAGGCCTTGTTTGGACTTTCTTATGAAAACAAATGAGTGACTGGCTTACAGGTCACACTGTTGGCTTCTGGGTAGGAAAGTCCCATAGTGCATTTATATAAGGTCACACTGTTGGCTTCTGGGTAGGAAAGTCCCGTCGTGCATTTATATAAGGTCACATTGTTGGCTTCTGGGTAGGAAGGTCCCGTCGTGCATTTATATAAGGTCATACTGTTGCCTTCTGGGTAGGAAAGTCCCCTCTTGCATTTATATAAGGGAGTTCATCATTCTATTTGTGGTGAAAAGGACACACAAGTGTCTCTGCTGAGTCCTGGTGATCTGCTGAGTTACGATTTAACAAGACATGCAGAGCAGGTTCAAGTGACTGAGAGACGGAACTCACTTGTGGAAATCTGCTGCTGTGGATCCTCTCTCACAAAGATCAGGAGAAGCATTTTTCAGTTTGGAAACAATGTTGGTGCCACGTTTTGACCTCAGAGGACCTGGTTGTGGATAAGGGTAGACTTAGGACTCAGGATGTACTAGCCAAGGCTGCCAGGCTTTCTGTTGCCCTTGTACTTTTCTGTCTGGTAAATTATGATCAACAAGATCACCGTGAGGAAGAGTTATTCGTATTAAATAGAGAGCTCCTCATCTTTATCTAGTGAAGAAATGTGGCTCTGAGCCTCGTGGGGAGAATCATCACAGGGCCATCTGGACCTTTGGCAAAGTGGACATTATCTGATGGGAGTCCTGACCAGAATAGGAGGCGAAAGTGGCAGGTTTGTTCATTCTGCACACGGGATAAGAATCTTCCTCAGAGTCTACAGCACCTGCTCAGCTATTGCTTCCAGCCTTTTTGGAATTGCTCTTCATTTTGTGGTTTCTATGCATTTATTCCAGTGGTTTCTCCCAGTTAGCCAGATGAGTAATTTTAATGTTAGGCCTGGTGTTAGATGTTTGCTTTAAAAAGGCTATGACCCAAGAAGAACCCAGGTGGGCACTGTCTGAGTCTGCTGCCTGCCTCTGTTCCTTGTCTTATTCTCACATACAATGAGGGAGAAAGTGCTGATTTTAAATGTTGGAGAAAACATTTTTCCCTATGACTCAGATTTCCCTGCCCTGAGGCTGGCTGGCTGGCTTTTCATCTCTCTCCATGAACCAGAATCCTGCTTGTAACTGGGGGAGCCAGAGCTGAATCAAATATCAGGTTCCCAGATGGCCAAGAGCCATTTATGGAGTCAGGGTGAAGTGGTACAGACCACTGGGAAGGGAGCAGTGGAGATCATCCACTGGGAAGGGAGTACCAGCTCATTACACAGACCCCAGGAAAACAGAGGCAATTCAGGACAACCTGCTGTCCTACAAGCTTAGTTAAAGTTGAGTGGCTTATGATCACGCTGTACTTTCAAAACAAGTCTTAGATTCTCACATCTCCTGAGCTATTTCCTAATGCATGTAAAAGATAACGTTGGATTTAAGCTAATTGGAATGTAACTTCCCTGTGAATTAGGCTGTTCTTGGCACCATGGTAGCGGGACTTGAAAGTTCTTCTTATGTTCTTACAGAGTACAGTACAATCCACAGTCCTTCAACACCCATTAAAGAGTCTGATTCCGATCGACTGCGTCGAGGTTCAGATGGGAAGTCACGTGGCCGAGGCAGAAGAAACAATAATCCCTCCCCTCCCCCGGATTCTGATCTTGAGGTATGACATTGACTATGCTAAAATAAGAAACAAGGTGTCACATTGCTCATTAATGTATCAAGAGAATTAACCTGTGAACATCAGGGAGGAAGTACCCCCAACACTCTTGTTATTGCTTACTGCATGTATTAAAAAAGTAGACCAATTTTCTCTCTTTCATATTACCTGTCTACCCATAGTTTCATAGCTGATGTGGGTCGTTAGTAGATATTCTTGCTGTTGTTCTGAAGCCCTGGAGATGGAACACAAGATCTCAAACAAGCTACATACGTGGACACCACAGGATGTCTCCCCAGCTTTATATAATTCTTTACTTGTGTATTTTCCTTCATAATGTATGCACAATATAGCATCTATTTCTTTGTTTCTTTCTCAAGAAATAATAGTAGCTAGGTGTGGTGACACACACATGTCTTTCAAGCATATGGGAAATTGAGGTAGAAGGACCAAAAGTTCAAAGTCATTCTTGGCTCATTGTGAATTTGAGGCCAGCCTGGCTGTGTGGCTCCCTGTTTCCCCGCAACAAAACTCAAAAGGAAACAAGGCAGTTCTGCCTTAACAAAGTTATAACGCACTGCTCTGTGTCACTACCATGCCCATTAAGTAAGTGTGATCCTGAAAGAGCACAGGCAAAGCCACTTTGAAAGTAAAGACATGGCTGTGTACATGGAGAAAGAGAAAAATGGAATGTTCTAAATTGAAATGGTAATCAGCTACTGAGAACATGTTTTGATGAAGTTCAAAGGCAGGGGGATTAAGCAAGAACTGACAGGGTAGCAGATCTCATTGCCTCAAAGCCACAGCAATTAAGTTTCTGCTTTTTGCCAAAGTAAAATCTGATGGTGGAAAACTTGATTTTTATTTTTGCAGAGAAGATGGAGATTTTCCAGCAGCATCTATGTGCATGAGTGTGCTGGTGTGAGGAGGAATAGGAGGGAGAGGAACAGGCTACGGAGATGTCATAACATCTCAAAGAACTTTTGGAAATGAACTCCAAATCCAGTTCAAAATACCCCCTGAGTGTCTAAGAGTATGTGTGGGGTGGCTGCTTAATTTGAAACCTGAAAACAACCTGATCAAAAATACATAGTTTCTCCTCAATATCCACAGGGGACATGTTCAAAGATCCCTCCTGTTGATACCCAAATTCCCAGGTGTTCAAGTCCCCCATATGCAACATGCTGTTCACACATGCCCTGTGTAGTCTCCCTGCTCTTTGTCCTGGGGACTGAAGCCCAGTCATGCTAAGCAAGCACTCCACCACTTAGCAGCATCTCTTGTCTCTCAACAGTTGAAACCATGTCTAGACTACTCAGAATACCTAATAAAATGTAAATCATATATAAATGGCTCTATCCTGGGCTTTTTCTCAGATAATATGTGTACACATGTGCCATGAAGATAGCTTGTTTTTCGAAGTATGTCTGTTGCTGCATGCAGAACTCAGATGCTGTGAGAGCCAGTGCTATAACTCATCCTTATGATAACTGCCTGATTGCTAATGTGACATAAGTAAACTATTTAAAGCTTCAGTTTCTTCTTGAAATGATTGATATCTAACTTGCTTAGAATAAGTCAGGAGAGTTACTTTCAACTTCTGTCTCTTCTGTCTCTTAGAGCTTATAAATAGAGCACTGTCAAGTCATGGTCTATCTCTTGGGGGAATGAAATGGAGACATTACTATTGACTAGAAAAGCCTCTTTTCTACATTCACATTGACTTTACTAACACAACTTTCCTGTTCCTCATCCGAGATTAGACCCAACAGTTGGGAGATGCCCTTAGGAAAGGCTGAGTGTGGAAAAAGCATAAATTCAGATCTTTTATTGCGTATACCATTCCAAAACTTGCACATCATGTCAATATTAACTGATTAAAGTTAGCAAGCAAAGCCAAGGTGCATTGACTCGGCTCTTCCCTCATAGAGAGTGTTCATCTGGGACCTGGACGAGACCATCATTGTTTTCCACTCCTTGCTCACGGGGTCCTATGCCAACAGATACGGGAGGGTGAGTACACCAAGCACCCATTTTGAATTGCTCTAGAGTAAAGGTGCCTTGAATTTATTTATTGATTTCTGTCCAAGGAATGGCATTTAAGTTTAAGCAATGCATTTAATATTTAAAAAAGAACATAATTTATTAGTGTGGCCAAACACATAAGTAAGGCAAAAGTACAAGTGGGGAAGAGGAAAGATTATTTTTATGGCTTAAAAATGAGACAGATTACATTCAGCTTATGCTTTGTCTCCCCGCACCAACCCCCACCATGGGAAAAGTGATTGGACATTTGATAACATATGTAACATGATAATTAAGACTTTTGGTTGTGCTTTTACTATCTGCTCTGTCTTTTATTCTTAAAACATTCAGTGGGACAAGTGTCATTCATTGTTGTCTGCAGTGATTAGCAGGGTTGGTATTCTGCTTTTAAGGCATCTGCTATGGATACTTTTATGTGACCCTTTTCAGTTGGGGCTAAATTAATGTAAATAGTATATGATAATAAGCTCCTAGATGACAGTAATATTAATACTCCCTTATTTAAGTTGTTTAATCTGTCTATTGTGGTATTAATTTTGGTGAATTGGTAAAGAATGATATCAGAGATCGTTTCCCATTGTTATAGTATTTGGGTTTCCTGAAACCTTAGAAATTGTTTGCAGTGTGTTACATGTTGATTTTAAAACACCTTAGCCATGCAAAACCATGTTATTTAAATTAGACATTGGTATTTTCTAAAATTACCATATACATATATATATATATATATATATATATATATATATCATATATACATATAACTTTTTAATGGCTAAAGAAATTATGAATCCTAGATCCTTAAAGCTACGACTGGTTTGGAAGCCAAGACACTAAATTCTTTTATCAGTGAGACCAGAGATTTATCAACATCAAAACTGACACTGTAAAAGGTAACAAACTCTGATTATAGATATGATAGTACATTCATTCTTTTAACAGATACTTATTTCAATAAAAATACATTTAGTCCCTGAGGTTGACTTAAGTCTGGAGATGAAAAAGAGACATTATCCCTTAAGATTCACAGTCCAAGTTTCAAATTATTAGTAAGAGATCTAATTATAAAAGCCTTGAAGTGTTTGTGCATATACATGTACACACACATTCCTATAAGAGCTGGACCATCCCATCATTTGAGTTTGTATTCAGTCATCTATGTGAAGCCCCATATAGCCCATCTTATGCTCAAATACATTCCCTGGGAGAAGACAATGAAAATTAAATCAAATAATCCATCAGCAACCCCACACACCAGAAAGAAAGAAAGAAAGAAAGAAAGAAAGAAAGAAAGAAAGAAAGAAAGAAAGAAAGAAAGAAAGAAAGAAAGGAAAGAAAGAAAGAAAAGAGGGGGAGAGAGGGAGGGAGAGAGGGAGGGAGGGAGGGAGGGAGGAAGGAAGGAAGGAAGGAAGGAAGGAAGGAAGGAAGGAAGGAAGGAAGAGAGAGAAAGAAAGAAAGAAAAGAAAAGAAAAGAAAAGAAAAGAAAAGAAAAGAAAAGAAAAGAAAAGAAAGAAACTTGTACTAGGCAGTAAATTCTAGCTGGGTTGTTGGTGGTGGTGTTTTTGTATTAGGTACAATACAAAATTGTACTATAAATGTATCCCTATTTTAAAAGCTACTACATAAAGCTAACTATAACCTATAAATAGTTAGTAGAGCCTTGACAATCATCTTAACTAAGTCACAGGGTGTTCTCAGTTACTCCCAAGGAGGAAAGCTGGTGGTGAGTGGAGCTCATGCAGGAGTGTTGAAAAGGAGGAAAGCTGGTGGTGTGTGGAGCTCATGCAGGAGTATTGAAAAGAGAAGCATTTGAAACCACACAGAAAGTCACAAACCTTTATGTACCACACTGATAGACACAGAAAGTGGCCACTATTTTCAGAGCCACAGATGGCCAGTGTATAATAAAGTGGAGGCACCACACAGCCTAGTGACCTTCTGGCAGCCTGTGGCCATAAGTCATTGGTTTGCATGTGGAGTTTCCACCAAGATTAGGACCATTGGCTTAAGATTTTTTTCTTTCAGTTCTTAGCAATGTAGACAAAATGTTCTACCAGTAATGCCCTGTGTATTAGAGGGGTTCTGAAAGTGTCAGCCATTTGTATTTTGAGACTTCATCAAATAGGATTCAGTCTCTTTTCTTTTTTTACTGTTATCGTAGTAGTGCACATGATATAGTTTACTTTTTTGTTGATTTTTTTGTCATATTAATTTCATAAGTCATATGTATACATTCTGTAGACTAGGACTCCAATTGATTCCTATACTGACACATTGATGGGGTTTATGCTTTCAGGAAGCCCATTTCGTTTTTTAATTTTTTGTTTTTATTGTGTATGTGTGTGTGTGTGTGTGTGTGTGTGTGTGTGTGTGTGTGCATACATGGCATGAACATGAAGATCACAGAACAACTTGTGGGAGTCAGTTTTCTACATCCACCATGTGGGATCCCAGGATAGAACTCTCCTGTTGAGTAGTCTTATAAACACCAGGCAATACATTTGAGGAAAGTCTTCCTGCATGTAACTTTGCTTCTGAAGCCAGCATGGCCTCAGGTCACTGTGCCCACCAGGAGAAATGGTTTTAAGCAGAATATCAAGTGCAGGACTACAGAAGCATTTGCTGTTTGAGGGATGAAAGGGCTTGAGTAGCAGTGTAGCATTGGAGATGGAGCCTTTCTAAAGTTGTGGCCAGGAAGAAGAGCAAAGTTCACACAGGGTCTCCCAGCCATCTGCATTGAAGACGAATTTCATTATTAGAAATAAGGAAAGTCATTGGTGGGGATTTGCAGGGGGTCCTCAGTAGAGAAAGTGATTTAAAGCTTTAGATTACTTTACATGTGAATGGATAGTTATTGGCATGGGAAGAGAAATGATCTGGTCTACAATCCGTCTAGAGAGAATGAATGGGTGGATTTTGGGTAGATTGTGCAGTGAGTAGTGAGTAGAATGTAGACTTGGACTGGGGCAGAGAGGACAGAAGAGCAAAGTAGATGAAAGAGAAGGTGATTTCTGAGCTGTATCCTTTGAGACTGAGAGAACAGTCACACATAAGATGAACTGCTTGAAAACCTGGGGATGTGGATGTTAGGGGAATCTTGGATAGTTTTGACATGCTTCTTAGACAAGCAAGAAGGCAGCTGGCAGGTAAACCCAGTGTTCTTTGGAGAACTGGCCAGAGCTGTGGGCACCGTCTTTAACATTAATACTGTGAAGCTTAGATCTAGAAGCATCGCAGCTCCTTGACTGATACCTCCCAAACATGTGTCTAGCATCTTCTCTGTGTTGGATGCTATGACCAACCTGTTGTCTTTTTGCTGGAGATACGTTCAGGGATATTTATTGCTAAGGAAACGAGAAGCAACCAGAACTATGCAAGAGGACTTACCTAATATTACTCTCATTAGGGGACATTAGAATTGGGTAGAAGTTGTTCTCAAATTAGGTGATAACTCCTTGAAAACTATGAGGTTTGTTCAGAATTCTTCCAAACAATGATTGTAACCAAGCAGATTGGACTAGCTTGAATCCCTTTTGTTCCCCACAGTCTAAAAGTAGCTTAGTGGCAATCTGCCTCTTTGGAGCGCAGATTTACTTATGTTCTTGGCCATTGTTGGGGAAGTATGTGGCTCCGCCTTCCTCTAAATGCATAGAAAGAAATGAATGCTGGACAAAGTGGTGGCTGTTTTGTCTCTATGGGAACCAGATACCTGAGAAGGAGCTTAGTCACAGTAGCTTAGGCAACTAAATGAGTGAGCCATTTAGTAAGGGGATACAGGATCTGGTAGATAGAATGCAAAATTAGGGCATGTTATAGCAATATATACCTCCCTCCAGAGGTTCGAGAATGTCCCACCTTCTGTGTAATCCTAGCTGTGGGAAGAAGGCATGCTGGGAGTTATATGGAAGTGTTGTTTTGTAACAAAGTTGGTAAGGACAAAAAGAGGGTGCTCTGTACAACCTACCAAGGCAGAAGAAAGAAAGAGCACTTGTTAGCAGGAATGTGGACTCTGTCCTTAGTTTGGTTCTAGAAATCTGTATTCTAGCCACTTTTGATAACTGCATTTTTTAAAACTGTTTCCAAGCTAAATCAAAATTCCTAAATTTTACTAAAAATTTAGGTCCCTTCCCCCAATAGATTGTTCTCCTTAAAACAGACAATATAATCCAATTTTCAATATTGAATTATAAACCCCAAACTTAACAGTATTCACTTCCTTTTACATAGATGACTCAAGCAGAGTCCTTGCTCATAAGTAAATGTTGTATCTTTACCCAAGTACTTTGATTCCTCAATACTTACTCTTTTTCTTTTCATGCTTATAAGAAACAGTGTTTTCCTTTTATTAAATGCCTATTTTAATCAATCAGTTAATTAATTAACATCCCAAATGCTGCCTTCCCTCCATGTCCCCCTCTCAGAGCTCCTCCCTTCATCCCCCATGCCCTTTGCCCCTTTGCCCCCTCCTAGTTATTCCTCCCACCCTGCTGCAACAAGTCTCCACAGGATTAGATGTAGCCTTTCTCACTGTGGCCAGACAAGGCAGACTCTGCTACATATGTGTGGGGAGAGGGGGCTGGACCAGCCCACATATGCTCTTTGGTTGGTGGCTTAGTCTCTAGGAGCTCCCAGGCATCCAGGTTAGTTGACACTTTTGGTCTTCCTGGGGTTGCTATCACCTTGAGGGCCTTATATAGTGGTCTCTGACCTCTGTCCAGTGTTGTGGGTATCTGCATTTGTCTCAGTCAGCTGCTCAGTAGGGCCTCTCAAATGGCTGTCATGCTAGGATCCTGTCTACAAGCACAACACTCTTTATTGCTAATTAGTATCCCTCATTCCTGGAGTTTTGGTTAGTGAGGAAATTAATAGTATTACAAACTTCACTTAGACAGAAAAGGATGGCAGAAAGAGTAGCAGGTTTAATTATGGGTCCTCCTCACACTAAACTGTCTGATACTCACTGAATTCAGTAGTGGTGCTGTTGAGCTCTCTTTCCCGGCTAATAAGCTGTTTTGTTTATTTGTTTGTTAGCTTGTTGTTGCTGTTACTATTGATTGAGACAGTCTTATGTAGCCCTGACTGACCTGAAACTACCTATGAAGTCAAGGAATACCTTGAACACCTTGATCTTCTTGCTTCTACCTCCCAAGTGCTGGGATTGTTCCTAAGCTTAATTTATAGATTGTGAATCAACAGGATTTGAGGTCACACACAAAATATTTAACACAGAATATTATACCTGGCTTATATCAAATGATAAGTACATATATTTGAATATAGATGAGACTTTATTGTTAACTACAACTGCAGCAGCAAAGCCCTTGCCTTAAGTATCAGAAAACAGCAATAAAATTCTTGAATCCCGGCAAGATTGCCAGTGAGTAATATGGTGGCAGTGGCTTCAACCTCATGAATTGCAGTATGTGACATGTCTTATGGTATGGTAGAAATTGGAGATTTAAGTTCAAGTATATCTGTCTCAGTTCCAAGTTCATATTCTGATTGAGAGTCAACTGCTCATCCACCAAGCTTGAGCTTAATGCTTGGCTTGCAGGATTACTCCAACACCTACACCAAGTCTCACTGATAGCAAAAGCCGATAGGAAGAAAGGCTTATGATCTGCTGAGCTTCCAGCTGCACTTTGAGTGTTTGTGGTAGAATGTGGCAAGGTTCTAAAAGACTCTCAAATGTCATTGTGACCTTATGCTGCCTGAGCCTCTCTAGTGGGAATAAGCATTTACTTCAAGGGGGTGGGGTAGTGGTAAGAGCAGTTCTGCTAGATCATTTCCCCTGGGTATTCCGATTGGCCAGTGATGATAGTTGCTCCATCTTCCTCTGTTTGAAAGACAATGCTAAATTCCCAAGAGGGTCTAGACACTTAAAATTGTTGCCTCCACTTTGGAACTAGACCAGAGTCACAATCATGGCATAACTATCCCACTCTTCCCCAACAGTGCTCAGGCAGCTGGGGATGGTGCAGAAACAAACATGGCCATGTTCCAAGAAAACCAGATCTATACTTTTAGGATTTGTATTTCATGCAATTTCCACATTTCCCAGTTTTTCAGCATTTAGACCAGAGAATGATAGGCCCTACTCCACAGGCCACATATGCTCCACAGCCTGCTTTATGCAGCTTCTTTAAGCTAAGAGGCTTATTTCATTTTTGTAAAGTATTTTTAAGACCAAAACAAGAATATGTGCCACAGGAAATGTAAGCCTGAAATCCCGATTTTTCAGTCCCTTAAGAGAAAGGTTTATCCTCTCCTCTGAGTTAGTTCTGATTCCTCTTCCTCATCCCTTTGGGATATGGGGACCACAGCAGCACTGTGGCTGGCTGTGAAATCAAGCCATGTAAGCATCAGCTATATGAATTTGGAACCTAGTGAAGCTTAGGCCAGCAAATTCATTAGAGAGGATGCACTGCCTTCTAACAAACAGTTTTAATAGGTAATGATGCAAACACAATTAAACTTTTCTATTTGAGACATGGTCTTATGTAACCCAGGTTTGCCTCACACATTGGAGATGACCTTAAACCTTTAATCCTTCAGGTTCCTCCTCCCAAGTTGTGGGACCATAGGTTTGGGCAGTGCTGGAGACCCAAGTATGCAGAGGTCTCCCATGTGCTTAGCAAGAACTCTACCAACTGGGCCATATCCCAGTTCCATGATATATCACTTTTCAGCCCTCTTGAGTGCATGTTCCAGGCTTTGTTTAAGCAAGGTTTGGTGATGCAAAGGTCAGTGTATAGAGATTTCTGGGATTCTTGACATCGTCATCGATCAGTCCATAGAGAGGAAAAGCTGAGCTGCCTGAGAGAAGGCTTCGTAGACAGCACTAGAAGTTGCACACAACTCTGCTCTGACGTCTCTCACTGTGCACAGAAGGAACAGACCATGAGTTTAGTGAACATGTAGCAGTCACAGAGCTAGTTCTCAATTCTGACCTGTGCATGAACCCAAATCATTTCTACATTCCCTGAGGGCTCTAATCACCCTAACAAAGCGCCCCAACCTGATGTCTGGGGACCTGGAAGAAGACAGATATCCCAAAGGATTTCTTCTTTGTATGTTAATGCTAAATTGGGTCAAAATGAGAAGGTAACATATGGTTCTAAATACAACCTGCAGATGCTGTGGGATGGCATAGAATAGAAAACCTCAAAACAAGCAGGGCAGTGGTGGTACATGCCTTTTTACCACAGCAATTGCGAGGCAGAGGCAGGTGGATCTCTGTGGGTTGGAGGCCAGCCTGATCTACAGAGCTAGTTGGAGGGCAACCGAAAAACAAACAAACAAACAAACAAATGAAACAACAACACAAAACAAAATAAAAACAAACCTAGATGAAAATATGTTTCTTGAACATGAAAGACATGCCCGACTGACTGAATGAACTTCCTCTTCCTTTGTCATCACCCTTGTCCCAATGCCACTGCCTTTCCCTTTATTTACCATCAACTTCCTCTTAGCTCAGGACTTCAGGTACTCAGAGCACCCACAGGGGCACATTAACTGGCTGCCCTCATCAGGGCAGCCTGACTTTGCTTGCTCACCACTGCAAACTGGAATGTAGCTAAGGAGCGGAATCACAACAGCTCCCCACCATTGCTCTGGCATGCTATCCCCAGCCGGCTCCTTTTCCCTGAGGCTTTGCAAAAACCACCTTGGATCCCAGTCACTTCTGCCTCCTTGGTGACCCCATCTAAAATGTGGAAGCGATCTTAGATGTTGCTGGAAAACAATGCAAAGCATCCAAAAATGTACTTACTGATGGAATTGCCTGTCTGAAACCTGCTATTTCCTGTTCTGGGGTCCAGCATATGTGATGGGTGGCCCTGTGTATTTTGTTAGAACAAGAATACATACCAAACACCCATATCTATAAAGCGTAAAGGATCATCCTTGGAGAAAATGAATGGCAGAACCTGTGTCAATATGGTAATAAGGCTGATGAAGCTTCATCCAACTTCTAAGGCTTTCAATGAAAAGAATTTGCAGGGATTACTTAACATTACTCACAAACATAGTCTTCAAATTGGTCTATCACCCTCAAAGGAGTGTTGTGGGCAGAATATAGTGTGAAGAACTTACTCCGTGAGCATGGGGATGCCATGAGATATATCACGCGATGTACCAACACAATGGAAATGTACAGCTGAGACTAATCTGATAGCAAAGAAAATCATTGTGCAGTGCTTAGCATAGGAAGGAAAATGGTCTAAAGAGTGGCTGTAACACTAGAAAGGGGAAAGAGAGATAGGAGAGTAGTCACAAATGAGATCTTGATAGGTCCTTTGATTGGATTTAGCTGTTGGTCTTGCCCTTGGCATCTGTGGGCTCTGAGTGTGGAGGCCAATTGGCTGGGTGTACACTACTGTTCTTCCTTTTCCTTCCTCTTTATACCACTGTCTTGGCAATTGTCCCATGTTTGGGATTCATTGGGTTTTCTCCACAATTGAAATTAATCTTTACAGTGGTGAAGGTCTTTCTCTTAATTCTCTACTACGGTATTATTTCCTTGATGTTGAAAGGGCATCTCTTAAGTAAGAAAAAAAAATGAACACAGGCTAGGGTCAGGTAAAATGACCTGCTTAACATTATTGGATTTTCTGTGTCCAACTCAACCAGGCAATAGTTCAACCATGGTCTGCTTTTCGAAAGTGTGTAAAGCTCTCATGGATTATTTCCTAATTGACAATAGAATTACGTCCAACACTCCAAACAGCATTTCACCCCAGCTACCCAGTGAGAGGGCCTTCCTACCCTCTACAAAGGCATCACCCCCTGGGTGCCTGTCAGGTAGGAAGAGAGACTTTAGGGGAACCTTGGGACTTGGTAGTAGACCTTGCCCCTTGAGAAACCTTCATTGTTTTGTAAAAGAAATAAACATCTCACAATATTTTTTTCCTCAGATAAGTAAGCAATTTACAATGCATACCATCAAACTCCATCCACTGAACAACGGCATGGAGCTTTAAAAATAAACCACTTCAGTACTCAGAAGTGCCCATTCCTGTTTTTCAGCCTCCTTTTCTCTCAAAACAAAAGCTCCTGAATAGAGGGAATTTTTAAATGACAGGCCCTGTTTGTGGCTGTAGTGTTAGCATTCTAAATAAGGTATTGTTTAAGGGGCTTAAACAAATATTTGTTTCCTTACATTTGATTGATATCCCCCAAAGATTTGTGCTTAGTTTGAGCATGGTATTCACATTGAGCTGACAAGCCCTTGTAAGCCTGCTCATGTGTCATCAGTCAGCAGTGCTAGGCTTTGCTGCCCACATAGAACCAGTGAAGATAGCATTTAACAGCCCCAGGTGCACTTGCATGAATAAAACATATAAATACCATATCCAGAGCCCCTGCTTGTAATTTCTGTAAAAGTTGAACTGTCTTGTACAAGCTCTCTTCATCTTAGGTTGAAGATGAATAAATAGCAACGTTAAGAATGTGATATGCTTTAGATACACTTTAATTTGCCCTCCAAAGCAACAGAATGATTGCTAGGGATTGGTGTAGCCTTGATTTTGAAGGAATAGTAGGGTACATGTATGGGAATGAGCTATGCAATAGACAGCATATATTTTAAACATCCTTGTACATTTAAAATGGAAGCATGATAACAATGTAAAGAGCAAAATTCAGTTTTTTTTTTAATTTTGATTTTATTTCATTAACTTATGATTTATTTGGTAAGTTATTCTGGTTTTTAATTAACCATGCTTTCTAAGTCAGAAGTTCATCAGAACTGGAAGAATTTTTCAGGTTCCCCAAACAATGAAAACTCCTCACTAACATTTCTATTTAAAGATAATAAATTTATATTAAAGATTTTTATAATAAAACTGAAATGACTTTTGGACTGCATGAATCTACTGTGATGTTTGGCCTTTATTCAATCAAAACTTAGCCCAGTGAGTACCTTTTAAAATGCAGTTTCATACAAAGTTGTGGTGGTTGCTAGAGAAATGTCTAGCTGTAAGCTTTGTAGATGAAGGAGAAAGGTTGTTTTGCTATTATGTGCAGAAAACATTCAGTATCCCATTTGTAAAGCCGGAAAAAATAAAATTAAATGGGATCTCCTTCAAGTTTCCATCTTTTGTTGAATCTTGAGGAGCAGCAAGCACTGAGCCAAAGTAGTTGTTTTATTTTGTTTTGTTTTTCTCTTTGAGAACATGAATAAAAACAAATTTCTGAGGGGTTGTATTTACCACTAAAAATAGAGTGTAGTGTGGCCTGAAGCCAGCTGGTGAGGAGTGTTACATGTTTCTTGCTTTGGCTGTTTGTGACCACAGTGTCCAGTGTGCAACTCTTCCATCTCCAGCGGTAGACAGGACACTCATGGGCTTAGCTGAGACTCCACCGGTCTTTTGTGTATTTGCCTCAATGTGCTTGATGAATGTCCTTTCACTGTTCTGGGCATGCAGGAAGTTCCAGAAGAGAGAACCCAAACTGACCAAAGACAAGTAGCAAAGAGAATGAGGGAGAGAGCCCTCACAGATGCTCTGACTGCTCAGCAGTGTTGAATCCTGTGAACTGTGATCAAGCAACACAGGCCAGCTGGCTCTGGGTAGTCCTCCGGGTATACAGGGATTACATTGCCACAGAGATGAAGCTGCCAGTGTATAGAGAAGTTGTGTATACTTGCACAAGGCTATCTATCAGTAAGATGAAGCGTATGGCTGCCCGGCTTGGTTATTCCTTTCAAAAGCACTGAAGTCTGTTTTCTGATCATTTCACCAAGCTGCGCCCCTCATAGAGTGACCAAGCAACTTCACGACATCATTGCTCAGCTGTTCACTCAGTAAATTAAAGAGCTCCTGTTGGCTCTTACCCTTGGAGTCTGAAAGCTAATAACAGCTGTGACATAAAATAGTATAACTTGCTGATAAAGGCAAGATAATTAGAGATGATGACTTGGCATCTCCAAACAGTTTTTATTTACACAGTAGTTAAGTTCAAATACTATGTGAAAACAGTAGAATTTCAGCAAGACATAAATAGCCAAGATGGGAGCAGGGACTTGATGTTAATCATCAGAATCCAATGTCCATCGGAACAATGAACCTAATATCCTCTCTACCCCAGAACTTCAGGTTTTACTACCATGTGATATCTAATGCTAATATCCTGTTAGGGCTACCTAAACTTTAAAACTCCAGTGAAAGAATTTGTCCAAGTAGAAATAGTAGATGTACCCAATGGTTCTTCTCCCTGTGTCATAGAGTTAGTGATCAATAGTTAGTGATCATTAAAACATCCATGAAGTAAATCAGAAAATGGGACTACATATAAGTGGCCTTCTCATAAGCATAGACAAAAACATCAGGGCTATTGCTACTGTGGTACTGTCTTAGTCAGGGTTTCTATCCCTGCACAGACATCATGACCAAGAAGCAAGTTGGGGAGGAAAGGGTTTATTCAGCTTACACTTCCACATTGCTATTCATCACCAAGGAAGTCAGGACTGGAACTCAAGCAGGTCAGGAAGCAGGAGCTGATGCAGAGGCCATGGAGGGATGTTCTTTACTGGCTTGCTTCCCCTGGTTTGCTCAGTCTGCTCTCTTATAGAACCCAAGACTGCCAGCACAGAGATGGTCCCACCCACAGGGGGACCTCGCCCCTTGATCACTAATTGCGAAAATGCCTACAGCTGGATCTCGTGGAGGCACTTCCCCAACTAAAGATCCTTTCTCTGTGATAACCCCAGCCTGTGTCAAGTTGACACAAACCTAGCCAGTACAGGTACCTAGAACACATACCTCCCCATGCCTCTATTTTGTACTATCCTAGTCTGAGATACTAGTGGCCTGTATAGGTATAGGCACATAATCATAGTATTTGCCCCTAAGAAATTTCTTATAAAGGTGACTTTTGCCAAAGGATTATTAAAGCTTCACTAATCTGCTATTGGTGTGAAACGGAACTAGTGTCACCACATAACTGGTAGTGCAGCTGCAGAATGCGCCAGGTTGACAGTAGCAATGAGGCATGCATCCCGTGTCCCAGGGTTAGCCATGAGAAGGACGTCCTAGAAGCTGCGGATATCTGTGCAGTGTGAAATGCCTAGTAACAGAGATCAAATGATGACTCTGGCATCGTGGACATTGGGGAGAGTTGGCACTCAGGGTCTTTAGAAGTCTGAAAATCAAAATCAAAATGCCAGGGGCCCTAGTGAGGCTCACTAGTGTTACTGTGGTTCCTGTAGTACACTTAGATTGATCCTCCGCAGCAGGTCGCCCCTGCAGTGTGACAATAGCATTGTAAATGAATGAGATGAGACCCCATGGCTTGAATTACACATGTAATTGCACATAGGCATTCCTGTTTCCAGGGAAGAACACTATACAGTGAAGCAAGCCAAGTTAACAGAGAAGACTTAACTCCTATGCTGTGCTAAGCCTTTCACTCTGGGTACAGATTACCCAAGTCTCAGCATTCTCTTTTTCAGGAGGTTTTTAAAACCTTTGTCAAATGGCCTTAGGTGTGATTAAAGATTTTTAAAAGCCTTTTCAACCCAAAGTGTCAAAAGCAAAGGGAAATCAAGACTGTCCAACGTCCTGGCTGTTGTAATTCTTAGAATTGAAGCCATTTTCTATGCATCATGGGCACTAACTACCTTGTTACCAGGTATAAGAAAAATTCTATTTTTTTCTCATTTTCTGGATTGCCTTTTAATTCAGTTGGCTGTGCCCTTGAACACACACACGTGGTTCTAATTTTAAGGATGGCAAATCTTTCTGTTTTCTTTTGTTGCATGTTTGATGTCACATCAAGAAAGTGTCACCATATTCGAGGACTTGAAGGCTTTCTGCTAAATGAGTTACAGTTTAGGTCTTTGACTTACTGTGAGTTAATGTCTGTATGTGTTAAGGTAAAGACCCAACTTCTTTCTATTGCATCTGGCTACACAGATGTAGTGGAGACTATTGAAAGGACTTAATACCAATGCCACAAATAGTTTAGCTATATGAACAGGGACTTATTTCTGGCCTTTTCTGTTCCACTAATACAAAATTATATTTATTTTGAAAACATGTTGCTTTGTTTACTGTGGTATTTATTTATTTATTTATTTATTTATTTATTTATTTTAGATATTTTCTTTATTTACATTTCAAATATTATCCCTTTTCCTGCTTTCCCCTCCGAAAACCCCCACCCCATCCCCCCTTCTCTTGCTCACCAACCCACCCACTCTTGCTTCCTGGCCCTGGCATTCCCCTGGGGCATAGAGCCTTCACAGGATCAAGGGCCTCTCTTCCCATTGATGACCAACTAGGCCATCCTCTGCTACATGTGCAGCTGGAGCTATGAGTCCCACCATGTGTTTTCTTTGGTTAGTGGTTTAGTCCCAGGGAGCTCTGGGAGGGGGTGGGGGGGTACTGATTGTTCCTTCTATGAAGCTGCAAACCCGCTCTAGCTCCATCATTGGGGTCCCTGTGCTCAGTCCAATGGATGGCTGTGAGCATCCACTTCTTGTTTATTGTATTCTTATAATATATTTTAAATTTTAATAGTGTAAGACTGCTGATTCTGTTAGGTTTTTTTCATGATTGTTTTTGACTACCTAAGTTCCCTTGAGGGTTCTTATACATTTTAGGATGGTTTCTTCTTTATTTATACAAATATAATGACTGCTAGATAATGGATTAAATTTATAAATCACTGTTTTTTAAAATCTTGATGTATCTTATATCTTTGAACATGGAATTATTTTTATATGCATTTCTTTTTTTTTACTTAATTTTTTCTTATTTTCAGTTTATACTTCATAAGTGTTGTTTCTTTTCTCCTTGGTTTCTTCATAGTTACTTGTTTACTTTAATAGTTGTTATTATAAATGAAATAATTTTCTTTGTTGCTGTCCCTGATTGACTATTAGTATATGGAAAGGCAATTAATTTTCATGTAAATGTCAATCTTGAAAGTGAGCTGGCTCTTAGGCTCTCATCTCTAGCTCTCCTTCTCCCTCTCCCTCCTGTCTCCACATGGCCATGGCTGGCCTCTCTTTCTCTACCTTCTCTCTTTCTCTCTGTCTTTCTACAATTAAGCTCTAAAATAAAAGGAAGGAAGGAAGGAAGGAAGGAAGGAAGGAAGGAAGGAAAGAAGGAAGGAAGGAAGCTGAATGTATTATTTCTAGTATTTTTCATGCTATTTGGGCTATTCTCCATATATAAGTAAGTCATTGCAAACAGATCTTTCATTTGTCCTTTTGTATAGCTGCTTTTCTTGGGCCTTCCAGTACTGTGGTGAATGGATGTGACAAAATCAGTGTCCTTGTCTTATTGCTGATCCTAGAACATTTCTAGACATTAGCCATTGAGTATAATGTCAGCTATGAACTTAAGGGGTGTTACCACTAAGCCCAGGCCATTCTCTTTGACCCTTAGTTTGTGGGGTGTTTTTTGTTAAAGGTTTCTATTTATTTTTACAGTTCATCCTATTTTTCTTGGCTTTCAATCTATGTATACCTCTTATTTTTCGTGAACATGTAGAGATTTCATTGACATGACTTCTTTTCCTAAATTCCCTAGATCTCCAGGTTATTGGACACCATTGCCACTATCCTTGAGTTGTGCCATCCATACACTGATAAACAGCTATGTGCCCTAAAGTTTGGCTGGCATCTTTTGAGAGAACTCATGGCGGTCCCTCCTAAGGGTGGTTATGCTGAATATCTCAACTGAGCTTCCACTAAAACCAGCATTCTCCTGAGTAGGCTCTGAAAAACATTGCTAGTCTCAAAAATATTGGCATAAAAAGTTGTGTAAAAAAATTATAGAATGTGCCTTGGTGTAATAACTACAATAGAATTGAACTTATGATTCACTAAACATTAGCATTAACTCTTATATGTGGCCATATTTCTCAGTTTTCTAACACTGCAACAAACCCCTAGATAATCTGTTTATAAAGAAAGGGTGTATATTCTGGTTTGTGGATTTGGAAGCAGCCATCCAAGAATGATTTGCACTACTGATTTGGGTAGGCAGCACATCTTAGTAGGGGAATTTAGCAAAGATAAGCAAGTCTTCATATGCCTGGGAGATAAAAAAGAAGGGTCACACTTTCCACTTGAAATACATACCTAACATACTTGAGAACTTCCTATTGGGACCAACCTATTAAAGGTTCTACTATTTGTCTTCTAGCATACAACCCATGGATGAAGATTTTACCATACAACTTTAGAGGACTCTCAAGGTCCATAGAAATGATTCATTGACTTGTGTCTATTGAAATTCAGAGGATGGGCCTTCTTAGAATAGCTTTCGCTTAAACTTCACATTCGGATTGAATGTAGAATATGATGTACCTCTTGCAGCCATGACCTGCAGTTCAGTGTTTGGACAATCACACAGCTGTGGCTATTATATTAGTGGTGGAAATGACAGCATTTGTCAGAAAGACCTTGGCTGCTTGTAATTTGTCACATACTGGTCTAGAACTTCACATGTATTTCCAAATTTAATTGGCAAATAAAATGGTTTTGCACCCACATTACTGTGGAATCTGTGTGAGAAAAAAAACAAATAATGTTGAATCAGGAAGAAATAGTGTTCAGGAAGGGCATGAAAAGATAGGTTGATCAGAGAACAGAATATAATAATGTAGGAAAACTCTGGGAACAGATCCCTTGACGGAAATTCCTTTGCCTCAGACATGGTGAGAATTTTCATCAGAACCACTTGCTTTGTTATTATGCAATAATTAAATCTATCTAAATACATTACACCTTCAAATTCATATACATTTATGTATTTGAATTTATCTCCATCTGAATTGATGTATTTAAGTTATATTTATAGAACAAATTAAATATATATATATATATATATATATATATATATATATATATATATATAATAGTTAAATACAGCCATAATAGGTATCAGTCTTCTCACAATCTTTTGAAGAAAGTATTTTGTGACAAACCAAAAACAAGGCGTACACTGGAGAAGTAAACATAAATAAGACATTTATGGGGTTTTTGCTTAGGATATAATGTTTAGATATTATTTTTTAAAAGTGGGGAAAGAGATACCTTAAGAGATAGATCCCAGTGATGAATACAATGATAAGACCCATGGCTGAAGCAAAACCACAAAGTAAAGATGTGGAAGAAGGTAGGGAATACAGAAAGGTCAGGTTGAAGCATTGTATCACAATGCTATGATTGGCCTGTTTTAGGGATGGGATGCTGTTTATTAAAATGCCACAGTCTGAGATTAGTAGGATGCCACTCTTGTAAAGAAGGGATACATCCGGCATTGGGAAGTATGATGAACTTGACTTGACAGACATTGAGATTCAGGTGCTTTATAGCCAGAGGAACAATAGCTGATAAATCTGTGATCCTATAGCCAATATTTCAAGTCTGGTATGATTATGGCCAGGAGGCTCTTTGGGTTTCATGGTGGCCTGAATTGACTGTAGACTAGATGAGGCCCAAGGATGAGTACCAAATGATTGATAGATGATCAGATTCTAACCAAATGATAGATAATCAGATTCTAAGTGCATGCACAGAAAAGACCAATGGTGTTCTTGACACCAGGACAGCAGAAATGTCAAGGCGAGAGTAGATAGCAGTGGTCTTGGAAGCTGAACACAGGAAACATTTGGTAATGAGTTTTTCTTACAAGGAGATGTTACTTGTTACTTCTTACAAGGAGAGGACAAAGTCCAAGTAGTAAGACGGAAAGCAATGCTTTAGAAATGCCCAGAAGAAAGAAGACAGCAGTGATGAGCTCCCCTGAGGGACAATGGAAACATTTGGTAACAAGTCTTTCTTAAAATGAGATATTACTTTGAAGAGAGAGCAAAGCTCTGAATTTTTCATAACTGCAGGCCTGGAATGTGTTATTGCAAGAGAAGTGCATATTTCAAGAAAAGTGAAATTAAGCCAAAGACATGGTGATTTCCGTGTCTCACTTTTGGTCCAAGAATGTGGAAAGTTTGTTTGTTTTGTTTTGTTTCTTCTTCTAAATTTTCCACAATAGCCCATCCAGCTAAGACTGATTAATTAATGGTCCAGGATTAGCTCTCTTCACATTTACTTTACATCAGGTATGGTTTTTTTTGTTGTTGTTGTTTTTTTGGTTTTTTTTTAAAGAGCTGTAATGGTATTAAAATAATATTTATTATGATAGGAAAATAAAATCTGTCCTGAGATAATATTGGCCGCTCAAATTATATAGGCAAATCCAGGCAAGCTGCCTGTCTCCCTTGCTAGTCTCTCTTGGGTGAAGCAATGTGAGGTGTGAGGTGTCTTTGCACTTGATGGGTCAGTTTACATGCATAAATCTGGTCCTTAATATAGCTGGGGTGTGGTGGTGCACGCCTTTAATCCCAGCACTCAGGAGGCAGAGGCAGGTGGATTTTTGAGTTCGAGGCCAGCCTGGTCTACAAAGTGAGCTCCAGGACATCCAGGGCTGTACAGAGAAACTCTGTCTCAAAAAACCAAAAAAAAAAAGAAAAAAAAAAAGAATATTGGGATGTTAAGGAGGAGGGACCTTCTAGGGCTCTACTTTGCAAACTGTAGAGTAAGCTTGGAAAACATCAGAGGATGCTCCAGGTAGCAAGAAGAGGTATATTTTGCCAAACATTTATTTCATTTATTTCTTTTTATTTCTGTAATAGCTGAGGTGTGTCTAGATTTGGAAGAGCGATTAGGAGAGAAGACAGAACAGAGGAGAGAGGAAGGGAAGGGAGGGGAGGGGAGAGGAGAGGACTAGCTCATGGTTTTGTTTGTTTCTTTTAAAGATTTAAAAGATGTCCAAGAATACTATTCTCTACAATCCTCCTTCCTAGTCTAAATTTCTCTCCTGTTTTCTAACTGCCAAAGTGTATTTTTGTTGTAGGAAATGTTTCTGAAACTGTACCATAAAGTGGCAGGTATAAAAACCATGAAAGAAAGATATTAATAACAAGCAAACTGTTTCTGTAATTTATGAAGAAAAGTTGAAGTGTGTTACATGTTAACAAGCAATAGAGTAATTCTTTTGATGTTCATGCAAATAAGCAGCCCTATCTGAAGAAATAAGGCTTTGTAACAGCAGTAGTACTATGAGGTACATTTATTTCACGGTTGGCAATTAAATAGATACGGTAAGTCTCTACCCTCGCCACATAAAAAGACTTGCTGGCAGGGCTCTGTAGCAAGACAGGGTGTTTTCATTGGCCTGAACAACTAGTGCTGTGGTTCTCAACCTGAGGATCTCACTCCTTTGGGTGTCAGCTGACCCTTTCAGAAGGTCATATATGAGATATTTACAGTATGATTTGTAACAGTAGCGAAATTACATGTTATATAGTAGCAATGAAATAATTTTATACTTGTGGGTTACTGTACCCTGGGGAGCTGTATTAAAGGGTCACAGAAATAGGAGGGTTGAGAACCACTGGTCTAGAGCTTCTGTATACAAGTATGATGTTTTGTTTTAGAAACAGCTGTTTGAACTGTCCTAGCTAATCAGTTCTGTTCTGGATATTTGAGTGTTGGTTTCTTCTAGGATATGTATTGACAGAATTCTTGAGCACAGTTTCCTCTAACCCCAAAGTTAATGAGTTAGTTGTCTGTTTCTTTTCCTTATTTATAAACTGTATTTATATCCTTGTACAACATGAGACCTTTCTTAGATATTAGGAGGCGTTAAGCAAGGACAATGTAAGGAAGGTGAATAGTCGGAATGAGCTGATAATAAGTGTGTCTGTACTGTCTTCTGTCTCTTTTCCACTGTCAGTTAATTAGTAAAGCAATGGAGAAGCTAGGGATGCCATCCTTCCACATTTCCATTCCCTACAAAAGTAGGAAGTAGGCGGTGCTGCTGGGTGGCTCTAACAATGTAGGCGGAGCTAGTGAAGTGGGTGGTACTGATCAGAGGTGCTCCGCTCAGCTGGTTGTCCTAAGAGGAGTGCAGAGTCTGGGCCCCATCCTTCTATCCCAGCTTCCTTTTCTCTGCTAGGTGTATAAAGATGGCAGAATCGTGGCAAAGTGAGAAGTAAGACTCTTACTGTGGTTGTTGCTCTGTTAGTCTGTGGGAGAGTAGAGGAAGGCCCTAGCTGGTCCCTCTAGGGCTCCTCTTCTATGTTTGGTACAGGCTCCCAAAGCAGGAGTTGCTGAGTCCTGGGCTGGATCCTCCAGGACATGCTTCACTAAGCACATGAACAGTGTTCAAAGCAGGGAGCAAGTCTTGATATTAGCAACAGAATGTGTAAACAGTGCAGGAAATGCGTGCCCTCCATGTTGAGCAGTAGTGATAGAGAGGAGTGCAATTTTCTTTGAATTTTAGGTTCTTGCTTCAAAGACTTTAATGAGACATAGGGTACCCCCTGCTGCATGGGTGGCACACCTGAAGGAATAATTTGTAGATTTACAATTCTTCTGTTAGGCAGACTCTGTATTTACTCCAAATGTTTATTGTGATAATAAAATATAATTACATGATATTACTATAAGAAATGATTATTCTTTGGAAAAAGCTAAAATAGTATATACAGAGTAGTTATTGGAGAGCCAATAGCTTTAGAAACTTATTATATATTATTATATATTATATCAGCTTTAGAAACTGATTATATATTCCTTCTAATACTTTCTAACTAGGATTTTTTTTTCTACTTATCATAAATGATTACAGCCAGAAAGCATATAGGTTCTGGAATTTCACAGATAAAAAATGAAGACTAAAAAATAACACTATCTCCATCTCCCCCAAGTTCACCAATGCTAATAGATGTTATTAAGGTGTTAGGACAGATGGACTGGCCATGACTTAAAGCATTATAAAGCAGTTAGTGGATTGTCTTGGCTTAGCACTTCCTTCAGTATGGTTCTGGCTATGTGGTATGATGCCGGGGTTGTCACAGCATCGGCCTCCACTGAACATGGTACCAAGTAGTGAGCTCAACCACCACTTCCTGTGTTGAGTAGACTGGAATCTGGCAGGCAGTCTGATTACACACACACATGAGACTTATCCCCTAGTGTAGGGTTTCTACTTGTTGCCTCTCTGAACGTAATCTAGACTTTATTTTCTAATATTTGGATAGTAAGTGCAGATATTCTTTATGGATCATGGCATGAATTCCCTCTACTTCATATGTCTAAGACCCCTACACTTGGGTGCAAGCTATTTCTTTATGATGCTTAGCAGTATACTTGAAGCACCTTTCCTATAGGAGGTCCTTGAAACCTCCACATGGAATAAACGATTCACAACACTGAGCAAACTTCCAGCTCTCCTGGAGTGGCACGTGTTCTCCGCCTTTCCAGTCACTGCCTTCCTATGAAATGAGATGACCGTACAAATTCCTGACCTGTAAAATTCTCCTTTTAGGATCCACCTACTTCTGTTTCTCTGGGACTACGAATGGAAGAGATGATTTTCAACTTGGCAGACACACATCTATTTTTCAATGACCTAGAAGTAAGTTGTAATTTTTTTAAAAAACATATCTGAAAATAAGTGATTGTTTCTGAAAGAATGATTGGATATTGCTCTTTTTTAAACCTATAATTGGAATATTGAGACAAAGTACTTATAGGGCAAGGGGCTTCCTCTTCATGCTATTTAAAGTCGGCACCTACATTATAAAAAATTGATGACAAGATTCCTAAGTATCAAGCATGACTCTCGGAAGCTTTCTAAGTCTTGGTTTCATAAGCACCACTGAGATGTATGTCCTTAAACACTGGCAGGCGTTATGCAACCATCTTCAGTGAGCAGCGTCCCCAGCGATCTCTTGCTGGGCTTTTCTGTCCGGTCTGATTGTTTGGAGATGGTTTGCTTCAGGTCTTTGCTGTTTCGACTCCTCAGACTTCTCATGTCTTAACTGCAGCTCATTTTATTGGGGGAAATGTCTCTAAGTTGTCTAGCTGACTGTGAATGAAGGTGACAGACAAGATCGCAGTTACTTGCATCCCTAACAAAGAATGGCATTGTTCTTACCTATCTCCATCAGGACAAAACATGACCATAACCGAGCTGCCTGCCTCCTTCACGGGACAGTTGTTTATTTAACTCTCACTGCAAAGCAAGCTTGTCGCAGGGCCGCCAGCAGGCATTAATCATCAAGTTGTTGCTTTGCTAGGTTTTGTAAATGTACGTTATTTCAGACAGAGAAGAATCTCAAAGATTCAAATAGAACTTTTTACTGATCAAAGTTAATTGGCAGCAATTGGCCTTTAAATATTTCCTGATGTTTTCCCTCCTCAAAATCAAGCAAAATGCACCTTATTTAATGGAGGAGCCAAAATCACTTGGAAAAAGCCAGCGTGCGACGGAACTTAAATGCGGTTTGTTCAACATCTGTCCTGTGTTTTGATTTCTTTTCATCCACAGTGAAACAACTCACAGGCGAATTGGCGGCTTCCAGTGCAATAAAATGATTTAAATGTACTTGATTTTTTTCCTCTTTCCTTGGAGATATATTTATTTTTATATTTCAAAGTAAAATGCGATTTTTAATTTTCCCATTCTTGAGTGTTTGCTTTCCCCCAAGGAAATGACATGGAAGGAATTGTGATTTCACATGGGGGAAATTTCCTCTGAGTGACAACTTTAGAATTACCTTTATAAAGATTTCATATTCCACACTTTTTTTTTTTTCAAAACCCAGCTTTGATTTGTGGTCATATTGCACGTTGGGAGAGGGCAACACAAAAACTCCATATTTTACCATCCTATTAAAATTCTCTACCCAGATTTCTGTCTCTCTCTAAGGACACTGGCCAGACTGGTGTTTTCTGCTAAGTGGGACCTTGTCCTGTGCTGACGCTCGCTGGTGTTGGTACATGCATCAAGACAAGGCTTTGCTATTGATTCAAAATTCTGGCTTGTGAAAAGTACCAAATGGTGTGAAAAAGGCAGAAGTTAAGCAAAGTAATAATTTACGATAAGATTTATATGGTTTTATGAAAGCTTCCAAACTCAGTTTTGATTTAATACAGATTTTTTTTCTTAGTTTAATTTACATTATTTCCACTGAAGAATGGAGGGAGACTGAAATGGCAGTCAACTATCGTTAAAGTGCACAAGTTCTAATTTAAGAATCTGGGTATTGAAAAAAAATTTTAAATGGTCTTTGAAGCGAATGAAATGGCAGAATCTGCTCTTGCACGTGCGTTATTTCTTACTAGAAGAGCAAAAGAGAATGAATATGTAATTCAACCACATATATAAAATGATAATGAAAATATTTTCAAGCTCCAGGCCTGATGCAAGTAGCTTTCTTCAGTTACTTTATTCAAGAATAATTTGTAGCTGTGAGAGACTCAGTTAGCCCATCCTTGGACATTATTTTCTCTAGACTTGTATATCACTTTAAAATAAATAAATCAGTTCTTAACACTTGTACAGTTTTAACTTTTAGATGTTTTTTAACTCAGCAAACCTGGTACTAGTCACAGCAAACACAAATTTCTTTAACTATAAAAAGTAATAAATATTCCCTTGGCAATACTCTTAAGAAAATCAAAATGATCTTCTCAGGCAGCAGTAATGGGCAATGCCTGATTTCACACACACATTACAGTATAGCAACATTGGGCATTTTCATATACTTACACTCCAGGATTTAGCTTCTGACCTTCTGTGACGTGAGAGATTTTGAGGAGTGACAAGCTCTTGCTGGTCTGCGCTCTGGTTACTGACATTTGCCTTTCTGATTCCTTAGCTGTCCACCCACTGCCCCTTGGCCTGTTCTGTTCAGCTCATAGTTGCTCAATGAGACAAAATGCAGGGAGCTTCCAGTGAC
This sequence comes from Mus minutoides, assembly GCA_902729485.2. Lineage (NCBI taxonomy): Eukaryota > Metazoa > Chordata > Mammalia > Rodentia > Muridae > Mus > Mus minutoides. Next base: position 1,585,687 of record LR749599.1, read on the forward strand.
ATGGCTCGCACCTCAGAGTATGTGCACAGTAACCACTAGGGGATGATTTAAAAGATTTAGGGTATGACTTTTAAAGGAATTGAGAAATATCATCAGGAACTCTAAAGTATAACATACTTAATAGCACTGTTTAGTTCTAAAGTCTTGCCATCTCAGTTAAAATATCAAAATTCACATTAAGCATCAGGAAAATAAATTTGAAGGAAAAGTTTGTATCTTTGTATTGTTAAAAATGTCAGATGTTTAAGTAACAAGAATGATAGGGAGACATAACTATCATGGGATATACCTTCTCCCGCAGAGGTAGGCTGAAATACAAGCTACAAAGCATACCTTTGACTTCCTGATCCCTAGGCGGACTGATATATCACTTTACAGACAGTCTCACATACAATCCAATGGTGTGTATGTGGACGTCATTTTTTTTTTTTTTTTTTTTTTTGTAAATGACACTATGGAACCAGAGTGTTTCTCAGCTTCTTTAGAATGTATGACTTTTTTTTTTAAAGATATTTTTATTGGATATTTTCTTTATTTACATTTCAAAAGTTATCCTCTTTCCCAGTTTCTCTCCCCACCCAGAAACTCCCTGTCCCATTCTCCTTATATGAGGGTGTTCCCCCACCCACCCACACACTCCCAACTACCCGTTCTTAGTTCCCCTACACTGGAGCATCTATTGAGCCTTCATAGGACCAAGGACTGCTCCTCCCATTGATGCCTGACAAGGACATCCTCTGCAGTGTGTGCAGCTGGAGCCATATGTACTCCTTTGTTGATGGCTTAGTCCCTGGGAGCTCTGGGGGATCTGGTTGGGTGATATTGTTGTTCTTCCTGTAGGGTTGCAAACCCCTTCAACTCCTTCAGTCCTTTCTGTAACTCCTCTAGTGGGAACACCATGCTCAGTCCAATGGTTGGGTGCTAGCATCCACCTCTGTATTTCTAAGGCTCTGACAGGGCCTCTCAGGAGACAGCCATATCAGGCTCCTTTCAGCAAGTACTTCTTGGCATCCGCAATAGTGTCTGTGTTTGGTAACTGTATATGGGATGGATCCCCAGGTGAGGCAGTCTCTGGATGACTTTATATACACTTTATCTCCATATTTGTTCCTGTGAGTATTTTGTTCTCCTTCTAAGAAAGATTGAAGCACCCACACTTTGATCTTCCTTCTTCCCAGAAGATGTTCCAACATGTATGTAATAAGGATACATGCTCCACTATGTTCATAGCAGCCTTATTTATAATAGCCAGAAGCTGGAAAGAACCCAGATGCCCCTCAACAGAGGAATGGATACAGAAAATGTGGTACATTTACACACAAAGTACTAATCAGCTATTAAAAATGATGAGTTCATGAAATTCTTAGGCAAATGGATAGAACTAGAAAATATCATCCTGAGTGAGGTAACCCAATCTCAAAAGAACACACATGGTATGCACTCACTGATAGGTGTATATTAGCCCAAAAGCTCCAAATAACCAAGATACAATTCACAGACCACATGAAGAATGTATGACTTTCTTACAGTACAGAGAAAAAAGTTCTCTCTCTTGAATTTGTACTCAAAGACCATCTGCAGACAGGGACAACAGCAGTGATATGGGATCTAAGCTGTGTCCTGTGGGTTCATCTGCTGGATTTTTCTGCATTTACAAGGAAATATTTGGTGCAGTTACTGATGTCTAAATAGGAATGAGGCATTCAGTTTGTTCTGAGCCGTCTCTTGGGGCTGTGTAATATTCACCTTCATGGTAGCTGCCATGCTAATGAGTGGACTCAATATGGTGGCCCTCAGAAATAGGCACGAAAAGACTTCATTTGTTACCCCTGGAGAGATTAAGGCTGGGTGATGGAAACCTGCCCCAACATCTGTGAACACAGCATGTGAGGTCATTACCTACACTCTTCATTAGCTCTCTAGTATGTTGTTTAGTTTGGTGTCCTGGTTCAAAATTTTGTTAATCCTACATAGACCAGTTTTATCTAAGGAGAGGGAACTTAATTGAGAAAATTCCTCCAGAAGATTGGCCATGGGCAAGTCTGTGGAGCATTTTCTTGATTAATGAGTGATATGGGAAAGCCCAGCTCATTGGAGGTGGTGTCACCACTGGACAGGTGGTCCTGGGTGGTATAACAAAGCAGATGAAGCAGGCCTTGGAGAACAAGCCAGTAAGTAGCATTCCTCCATGGCCTCTGCTTCAGTTCTTGTCTTGTCTTTCCGTCAGTCAGGTTAGAGTGTGGTTTGAGAGCTGTAAGCTGAAATACATCCTCTCTCCAAGATTCTTTTGGCCACGGTAAATAAAACAGCAATAGAACTCTAAGACAGGGTGATTTTCAGGTGATTTTCTGCTGTACAGATACATAGTACAAATACTTGTTAGCTTCTTTTTAAAATATAGAACAGAGGCTCTGGCCTCACTAGGCTCTGGGATTGATGAATCAGAGATCAATGTGAGGAACTTGTAGGCAGTGCCTGATAACACCAGAGGGTACAGGGAGATTTGTTCTATAAAGACATGTGTGCGTGTACCTTGGTTTAAGTCAGCCTTTACATGTGGTGTACATTTTATTATTCTAAAGCGTGGGTTATTTGGCAATTATCTTATATCTTATTTAGACATTTATTTTTATCTGGGAAAAATATCTTTCTTCAAACTGTCAGTCATGGCAGTACCGAGTGACTGCAAACGATGCGTGTGGTACTGGCCTCTCATGTGCCTCCGAAAGCATGGAACACTGCATTCAGAAGCTGACTTCTTTGAGTTTGAGAAATATGATTCACTTTTTTCGCTATAACTAGAAGCTCTGGTGCCCAGCAACCAGCTTTGTGGAAGCTTGAAGCCTTGGGTTTTAGCAGCCAGAGAAATGGCTTCTTGGGTACCAATGAGGAAGGCATGTAGAAAAGAGCCAAGCTGGTTTCTGCATTTAGTTACCCTCATGATCCCAAAGTAACTGAAGAAAAATGTGTGGGCCAGCCAGTAGTTACATGCCAAACATAAATGTCCACTGCATTGCACACACACAACTTGACATTTCAGACTTTGGGGTCTGCAGATAATTGTAAGGAAATACATTATTTTGACTCTGTTAACATCCTTCCTGATAGCCATGTATATATTGATTATTAAGTGCCAGGTGTTGATGGTATACCCCATTAATCCCAGCACTCAGGAGGCAAAAGCTGGCAGATCTCTGACTTCAAGGCCAGCCTCATCCACAGAGCGAGTTCCAGGACAGCCAGGGCTACACAGAGAACCCCTGTCTCAAACACAAATAAACAAATAAACAAAAAGTAAGTTTTATTAAGTTGAATTCATCTGCATTGTTAGAACAAAACACCGATTCTTGCTTCCTTCCCCAACAAGATTATTTGGTCTTGTCTATGTCCTTAGTTTAGAGTAACATAAACCCTCTTAGTTTAGGAGAGGACAAGTTTTATCAGCAACAGATGATTGTTAACACAATGAATTATATTGAATTTGTTTTATCTGTATTACAACTAATGGACAACAAAGAGCTTTTATGTTATCCATTATTCTTATTAAAATATTATTTTATTGTTTTTATGTATTCATAAATTTGTCTTTGTTTTATCTAAAATTTAAAATAGACATATAATGCTTTATTCAAATGCTTTGATAATTTGATGTTTATCAAAAAGTTAGAGTCAACATGAACCGTGGCTAATATAAGAGACGATTATTGGGCTAAAGATACAGAGTTCTTGACTACCATATGTGAGTCCATAGGTTCTACTCTGTCACTGCACAGAGAGAGTGAGATAGAACATAGGAGCCCTGTGGGAGGGGTTACCTGGGAAGTGAACTGGGAAGCAGCTGCAATGGTCAAGTGGGAAATCATTCTGAGAGAGAAATGGCGAGCATGGTGGCCCTGTGGTAGGAATGAGACAAGCCAATCATGCATCTAGGACAGACAGGTGCAGTGCACAAGGGCCTTAGAGATTGTGGCGCAGCCTTTGGTAATTGCACTGGGAGGCCACTGGAGTCTTCTAAATGTGGATGGAACGGAATCAGTGTCGTACTTTAAAAAGAAAAAAGAAAACAATTAACCTTCCTTTCAAGTGAAGAATGAATGCTGAGCACAGGGGAACCAATTCCAAACGTTTGCAACCACAGGGGACGGTCACCAGAGCTGGGGCTGTCTCAGTTCTGACCCAGTTGGGTATGACAGGATTCACAGTGCGTCTTGGTAGAAGTGCTAGTGGAGAGAGGACAGAGCCTCTGAGGACTGCTGGGGTTTCTGTTTGTTTTCTTTTAACCTGAGTCTTAGTAGTGTGGACGCATATCTGAGGAAGATGAAGGCTGGCTAGGTCTGCATTGCAGGAGGCATGCATGGGGTGTGGGAGTCATGTCTTCTGCAGAGAGCACAGCAAGTTTAAAGATCTAGTCAGCACCCACGTCAAGAAATGGCAGAGAAGGATCCAGGTTTAGATCTCAGCAGAGAGAGGCAAATTTGAAAGTATAGTTTGAGAAATGGTAAAAATCACGAGGACCAGGTGGTATGTCCCATGGGGGATGGAGTGTAAATTGAGAAAGATGTTTAAGGACTGAGTTGTAGGCACCCTGCCAGCTAGAAATAGGAGCTCCAAAGAAAATTGAAAGGACTAGCCAGAGAGATAGGCAGGAGCATACGGCCTGAACAAAAGACTTGGGGAATCAGGATTCAAGAACTTTCAAGAATAGGTGGGTGTCACTGTGTTATATGCTGCCTGGGGTGTAAGATGAACAGAGTGGTCCTGGTGCCACTGGGAAGTTGGCTGCTAGTGGATCTGATAAGCAGCATTTAAGTGAAGCAGGAAGCTATGAGCCTCACCTGAAAGGTACAGGAGAGGAAGATAAGAAGGCTGAGAGTTTCCATGGAAACAAGATGCAGACATGGTAGCTTGGGTGTGTGTGGGAGGGGGCATAACATCAAGAGATGCCTGCTTAGGTATTTTGTTTTTGAGTGTGTTTATATGTTTTTCATGTTGGTGGATAGATGTGCATATGTATGCACATGACTATGAAGACCAGAGGTTGAACAAGAATTTTCCTCAGTCATTCTCTTTCTTATGTACTGGGGCAAGGTCTTTCACTCATCAATTCAGCTAGTCTAGACAGCAAACCTTTCAAGGGGGGTTCTTCCTCTGCCTCTCAGATGATTGGGCTATAGGCAAACCATCCTGCTCAGCACCTACATGGGTGCGGAGGGCTGCCTCGGTTCTCACAGTTGTGTGCCAAGTGCTTTTACCCAGTGAGCCACCTCCCCATCCTCCATCATATATGTTACATAGAAGATAGGAACCCACTTGGGTGCTTGTAGGAATGATTCAAGAGAAAGGAAAACACACAGGACAGAGCAAGGGAACGGAGGGATGTGTCCAGAGCACAAGTCCCGGGCTGATCACAGAGAAGGAACAGTTCAAGTTCTACAGATAAGCTGGGGCAGGACTCGGCAAAGTGGGGAGGAAGTCTTTCTTGCTACAGAAGTTCTTAGTAACCGTTCTGTGGTTTTTATTTCTGTGTCCTTCTCTATAATCCAGTTGGAAGTCCCCTGGCTTTAGGATTGACTGTCTACTTGAACTCTGAGCTACTTACACAAGAGTCACTACATAGAAGACTCTTTATATTCCTTATTTTCTTCCAATTTTTTTTTACATCAGTTTAGGATGAGGTCTAGTCATGTCTGTGTGATACCAGGAACTCGTAGTGTCAGGTATGTTAGGCAAGGACTCTACAGTTTAACCACATCCTCAGCCTAGCACCTCTCTTTCTATAATATGAAAATCAAAATTTGAAAGGCATTTGTAGGTACATCATAATCTTAAAAGCAGTTAACATTACCCAAAATCCTAAACTGTGAAATTATCCTTTTAAAAATCATATCATAAAAGCTCACTGTCAAAACATAATTTATTTAGAAAGAGGTATGACATCAAATGATAATTACCCTAGTTCTAGTTTAGGGTTAAAAAAATGAAGGTATGCATATAAATATAAAAGGATGTAATTTGTTAAAATATGAGAGAAAATAATTTCTGTAATAACTGATTTGTTTCTTGATAGTGGAATGACAGATTATTTGGTTTTTAAATTTTATTTTCTGTAGTTAATATTTTTAATTGACACAGTGGTACAAACTAATAGAACCCACTACATAGTTCCACACATACATACAGCACACATATTCATCTGTTCTAGGTTTACTACCACCTTCTTCCCGGACACTGTAATATTTATTATGAAATACCTCCCTTTCCTTGCTACAGCCTGTATGTTTTCCTTTCTCCTGAATCATTTCCATGAATACCCAGGTAAATATAGTAATGATTTGACTCACCTTTACTCAAAGCCCTAACATCATATGGTTAGCTTACAGTTTTAGAGGTGTGGATCCTGAATTTACCCATCCTGTACCTACCCTTCCCAGCCATCAAACTGGATGTTAATACACTTCTCAGGGTCCCCATGAGTGCTGTGTGAGTTAGCTAACCCCTGTGAATCACATACAGTGAGCCTTGGCACATAGGAAACACTGACAAGGTCATAAGTGCTATTGTTGTCTATTGCTTTTTTTTCATGAAGAACACTGTTAGCTTGAGAAAAGAGAAGCATAAGTTATTATTGAATAAGGAGCAAGAAATGAAGTGTGTGGAGCACATATGTTTTGTTGACCAAAAAGCTCATGTAGAATTTTAAAGAAACCATACTGGATATACCAAAATTATTACCAATTTACCAAAAATATTACTAATATGCAATATTATCAAATATTGAATATTAGTATGCAAATATCACTTATTCTAGACAGATCACTGAATCCTTCTCTTGCTCCAGCCACATGACCTCTAAGTCATGACTTGCATGAGGGATACTGGTGAACTGTTGGCAGTTAAATGGCTTCTGCACCTGGATTTCATCACCATGGTGAAGATCTTGTCTTCATGGCCAAGGCTGTGTGATTCTTTGTTTGGGCTGAAAAGTTTTACATGTTGTCTTCAGAATTCATTTCTTGAAGGATGGCTTTTGGAACTTGCTGGAAGTGCTACAGCAGGGTGAAGGGTCTTGCGGTATGAAGTCCCGTAGTCAGGCAGAGAGCCCTCCAGGTGGATGTAGTGCCAAGACATCAGGCCAGTGGGATGATTGCCTTCTCAGGTCAATCAAATCATATCAATTGATTCTCCATCAAAACCATGAATGCAACTTTTGCAGTATCTGCAGATTACATATGTGGATGATTGAAGGGGGGTGGATTTGCTCGAAACTACTTGGTTAGGTAAATGGAAAGCTGATCTCAGGGATTTTTCAAATAGCTTTTCACCAGACTTGTACACATCCTGTCCCTGAACCTGGCTCATCAAATTGAGCACAATATGAAGTGAGTGAATGGCCTCTCAGTGCTGCCACAACATGACACGCCCCCCCCCATGCTGCTCCTTCCCTAATGGCTTTGGAAGCTGTGCTTGTTTCTTGCTCTGTCTTTCAAGTCTACAAACTAAAGTTACTCAAACAATCTCATGTCTCTCTTGAAATTACTGGGAGACAGCTCAGTGGACAGACACATACACATTCCCATTGTTGAATATAGAGAAACGTTATTTTAGTGCTTCTGCAATACTGATAAAGTGTTTCACTTTAACTGGTCTTTGCTCCATTCTGAATATCAGCTGTGCGTTGAGAAAATTAAATACATCCAATATACAGGACCACGGAAACATTTTATACTTGCTACTTTACTCTATGGTGGAATAAAATGTCTGATAAAAGTCAGGGAAAGAAGGGCATTTCATTTAGCTCCCAGTTGACAGCCCGGCCCACCTTTGCAGTGGTGGTATATATAGCACAGGAGCTTGAGCTGCCCATCACAGTGCATCTGCCTCCAGGAAGCAAAGGGAAATGAATGCTGGTATTTAGCTTGCTTCTCTGTATTCAGTCCAGGATGTCAGTCCATGGAAAGATGTCACCCACATTTAGGGTCTTTTCACCTCGGGTACCCAGGCTGCATCTCTTCCATAGAGCTGCTCAGAATAGGTAATATTCAATGTTGTCAAGCTGACAATGGATATTCACCAGCACACTTAATGAGCTCCATTTCAAGAGTTGGCTGAGAGAACACAGGCACTACTGTGTCATGTCTGGCCTAAAGGGGGAAAGGGACATTATCACATGTGATAGTGACAGTGGCAAAAGAAATGTGTGGGAGCTTGTAGGGTCCAGTCTCAAAGTAAGGCTGAGAGGGTAGAGAAGTAATATCCCTAGAAAATGACACAGTATGAGGGCATGGGTTTGGGGATCGCGCTTGAGAGGGTACCGAGCACAGAGGCCACCTAGGAGATCAGAACATGGAAAAGAAGAGAGGGTCTAGGCAGGGCTTGTGGGAAGCAGACTTCATGGGAGCCAAGGGTTAGTATTATAGAACTTTTCCTAAGTATGGAGGTAAATTATAGGATGAAAAGGATCAGCAAACTAAGTGGGAGTCAGCAGGTTCTCCTCAGTGATAAGAGAAAGCAAAGGAAGCTGGAGCTGTTCTGACGTCAGCCACAGCTCTTCCTATCAGGTAGGAATCCTAACTTCCAGCCTGACTGAACAATGACATAGACCTCAAAAGAAGGAGCCAGCCTTGCAAAGAAGAGCCTGCATTCAAGTTGGAAGCACTGGCTGTGCAAGGCGTTCCTGACATGTTCAGCAAGCAAATGTAAAGCTCAGCAGAGAGCAACAGGCAGGAAGCATCACCCAATGCATGTCCCAGAAGCAGCACAGCTCAGGGAAAAGGATAGTTACCCCAGGGAAAGGGGTCTGTCCACACTGGTAACTTGGCAACAGAAAATCAGGAACTCAGAGCATTCCTGGTGCAAGAGATTAAATGACAAGGCAAGACAAGCAGAACACTGGTCACTCTAATCAATTAGAGTGTCAAGTAGTCTACAGCACTGTAGCTAACCTTCAGTGAGAGTCTAGTTCTCCTAGGCCATGCTATGCTTCTGTCAGGTAGGACCACAAAAGCAGAGTGCACAATCTGAAGACACAGAGAGGTAGAGCCCTGCACCCCCACTGAGTGGCATTCCCACTGTGTGTCACCTTCACACTGTAGTCTGACAAGGATAGAGGGCAGCAGCAGGAGGGATCAGAGTTAGGCAGTCCTGGCTGGGACACTGACACACAAGTACTCTTGTCAATGAGAGTCCTTTTGGGGGACAATGATGATTTTCCTTCTTCTTCTTCTTTTTTTTTTTTTTTTCGAGACAGGGTTTCTCTATATAGCCCTGGCTGTCCTGGAACTCACTTTGTAGACCAGGCTGGCCTCGAACTCAGAAATCCACCTGCCTCTGCCTCCTGGGATTAAAGGCGTGCACCACCACACCCAGCAATGATGATTTTTCAGTAGCGGGTTCCACCAAGACTGGTTTTGTTTCAAAATTGTCCCGTTAGTGTCTAGTTTTGACCTTTTATTCTGATAGGTGGTGAATCACTATCATCGGGGAGCACCAGCACTTTGTAAAAACAAGTAAACTCTGCTGCCCTAGAGAGTTGGAGTAATGGAGAAAGGAATTCTCTCTCTCCTCCTCCTCCTCCTCCTCCTCCTCCTCCTCCTCCTCCTCCTCCTCTTCCTCCTCTTCTTTTTCTTCTTCTTTTTCCTCTTCTTCTTCTTCTTCTTCTTCTTCTTCTTCTTCTTCTTCTTCTTCTTCTTCTTCTTCTTCTTCTTCTTCTTCTTTAATGTTGAATAGCACAAGAGAAAGCCTGTAATTCCAAGTTCACACACATGTGTTTTGGCTACATCCCTAGGGGGTTCTCCATTTCAGCGTGTCTACAATGGAGCCTCTATTGGGCTCAGTCAGTATTCTAAGGGTGTCTCCAACAGTGCTTTCTAAACCCTCAATTTTTCTCCCTGCTCATTCTCAGCTCCTCTTCTGTAAACAGGTGGAGGGCTGGGTTCCAGACAGAGGATGTTGCTTTTGAACAATGTTCTTTTGCCAACTCCTGTTGCCTCTCTGGGCGTAAGTGACCAAGAATTACCTTCTGGGGTTGGGGTGGGGTATTTTCACAAAGTTAAAGGAAACAGATGTCTAAGACACCATTCCTTTTAGAGATTTAAGCCTCTATTAGTACAGTCCTACTGGACTTGAAGATGAAGTGTTTCTTTAAACAAAAAAGTAAAAGTAGCTTGGAAAGCTAATCACTGAAGACAATGTGTTAGCATGTATGAAGAGCATGCCAGTATTTTATGTAATAGAAATCATTTTAATGTACTGACTGGAACTGACCTTTAAATGTATGATAAGTTATTTAAATTACAGGGAATTAAGGTGAATAACTCATACTTGCAATCATATTCCCAGCCAATGGCTTATAAGCAGAAGCTCTTCTCTTAAAGTGCCTTCTAGAAACTGTTAAGATGCACTTTTCAAAAACTCATGGAAGATGTTAAAGTTTTATGTGGGTTGAAGTAAAAAACAAATTAACTCTGTGGCAGCACCTTTAGGGATACAGATAGAGCAGATGAGTATAGTCCTCTACAAAGTTGATGTTACAAATAAAGGCCCATGGTGTGCCTAGAAAGACAAGAGGAACAGGAAACTACCTAGCCCTCAGGCTTAGTGGGAAGAGCAGTGGTGAGAGGAGGGAGCCTTAGAAATGAGTGTTACAGGCCAGAGTTACACACTGAGCAAACCTGGAGAGTCAGAAGGCTATTATCAGTTAGAAATACCTTAAAAAGGACAGGAGATGAATGAAGGTTGAATATCTGCCTAGCCGTGTTCACTACAGTCACGATCTATGTCAGCCTTCATAGAGCAGCACCTGGGTGACAAGGTTATTTTCAATACTCAAAATAGAATTAGAACGATTGGGCTTGTTAGCCATGCTGCTAAAGCTAAAGGAAAATCTGTCAGCCATTGCTTGGCTTAAGAAATACAAAAAGTACATAAAATGAAATGTTACAATCTTTCAAAAAAAAAAAAAAAAAAACATGGGTATAGTAGATACCTTGTAATCCCAGCACTCAGGAAGGAGAGGCAGGAGAGTTGAGAGTTCTAGGCCAGTCTGGGCTACTAAGGAGAGCTCATCTGAAAAACAAGACTAAAATAACACAAAAAACAAACAAACAAAACACCACAATGATAGAAATCATGATAGCTCAGTGGTAGATCATTTGCCTAGTACACACAAGGCCCTGAGTTCTATCTCCTGCAAGTGTGTGCATGCTCACACATACACATGCTTACAAACACACACATACATATGCTTACAAGCACACACATACATATGCTTACAAATACACACACATCTGTGTGCTTACAAACACACATACATGTGCATAAACACACAGAGGAGAGACAGAGGCAGAAGGACAGAGGTACAGATCAAGAGTAACACAGGTGATTAATTATTGTCACAGGCTTGTCATATATTGTTGAAGGAGGGGAAAGTCATCCTAATCTGGATTTGTTTGCCCTCGTCTGTCCCCTATGAGAATGTAAGCTTCACAGAGCATTGAACAACTTGAGATCAGTGACTTAGTGGAAGGGTTCAGCAAGGGTGAGAGAAGCTTATCCAAAATTATTTCTGACATGTTGAGAAGGAGTCAGTCTCTTTTATCATTTTCCATGAATTTTTGTGGGGGTTTATATCATTTTTACAATCATATGGTAATCTTAATTTTCTAAACTATTTTATACTAATGGTGCTGTACAGTACAGTAACATTATCAATTTGCTTCTGATTAGGTCTTTTCTCCTGACTCAGCCTTGCCAAAACGACCACATGAAAGGCTATGTTCAGCAGTACCAATGTGCTTGGTCCATTGTTAAGTAGTACACAGGGAGAAAAAAATACATAAAGGAAATGGTGTGTTCCCCCACAGAGATTATGATATGGCATGTCACCCCAAAGTTATCCTCAGATGTCTCCATGTTAATGTCTGTTAGATACAGAGTTTTAGGAAGGCTGGAAAGAGTACTTGACAGGATCTTGCCTGTAACAAGGGCTCAATGATGGTGGCTACTGTTAGTCAAAGGGTGAGTTACACGAAGGACATCAGAGGACTTGCAGAAAGAAAGAAATCAATAAAAGCTTAGCCAGGGTTAGGGTGAGGTTAAGTGAGACAGAAGCAATTGGCATTGCTTCCCTAACCCCCATGGCCTGAAGTTGGAGTACAGTATGTGTCCAAAGCAGGGTTACATGAGTATTCTAGCACTGAGAGAAAGATCATGGATCCCCTCGCGTTCTTTCTCTTCCACTATCCTACATGTCTTCTCACTTCTGTGTACTTCATGGCTGGGACATACATAGGCTCCTTTAGACATTATTAATAGCATGCAGGACAAAATAAACAAGAGAATTCAGAATTTATATTCTATATGTACTCTAGTGCTACTGTCATGGTTCAGAGAGAGTATGTAACAAAGCCATTGTTTATTGATACATAATACAGTACTTTTCCTTAATAACATAAACACCCAAACATATCTGTGGCTCTAATTCTGGAGAAGGAGATTTATAGATAGTGGAAATATAAGTATGAACAGACTTTGGCCTCAGTTTTCCTTTCAGGTTGTCAATGATTTGGAGCTCACTGGGCTCCTCATACTGACAAGAATGGATCTGGTGGGGCAGCTCTCACCAAGCCCTACAGACTGTGTCTTCTCACAGAAGGCTCGAGTGGGTCTCCAAGCTCACTGCTACTTGGAAGAGAATGTATTTTATGAGAATCCCCTCAGAGGGCCTACTGCCCTCAGGGCTCACTGAGGGGAGGTGATGACATGCCCCTTCCTGCAACTCACAGGGAACCTCTTTCCCTTTCAAGTGCCTATGTCCGGTTCTGCATATTTTTCTTTTTGGAGTCAGTAATAATTCCACAGCAGAGAACACTGGTTTAAGAATACTGTAGAAACTGGTCAGCAAAGGCTACTCTGATGAAAGCCTGTTTATTCTGAGCCGCATAGTCCCTTATAATCAAGTATTTCTTCCCATTGTAAGATTCTCTGACTCCATAAGCTAACTGAAGTTGACAAACTGGACTCTTTGAAACTTATAGACTTGAAACTTTAGCCCCACCCCAAAAAAAGAGGAAACTTACATGAGAATATTTCTATAACAATTGTATTAACATATGGTTTTTCAGCTAAAAGTGAATCTGTGGACATAAACAGTGAAAAGTACAACTTGCATTTGTTGCAAAGAGCTAGAAAGCATGCAAACTTGCTGCAGGAAAAAGAACACCTTCTTTAAAATATCACCTATTGTGGCTTACAGCTTACCATTTTAGGTATAAACAGGGCAAAGATGCTCTGTGTAAATTAAAGTGTGCTGTAAAACACTTTGTAGATATATTCAGATGGGGCTCATTTTCCTCAGGTGGCAACAGGGGTAAAAAGAAGGTGACTACAGAGAGGGATAAAAGGTCCCCTGGTCTGGGTGTTTTTCCAGACTCTGCCAGCAAGTCTGTGGTGTAAAGAATGGTTCTTAGGAGAGAGTAATTATTCACAGCAAGCCTTGAGTCGGTGTCACTGTGAAAAATTCCTCTCTAGTACATATTCTCAGCAGGAATAATAGATCTAAAAGAAAGGAAACAAGACTTACAAAGACCACTGTCTGCTGCCAGTGACAAATTATGTGTGCAAAAATGATGGGCAAGCCCATTGAAAATCGCAGTGCAGCAGGAAAACAAAGCCTGCACTGAAGAGTGGCCTGCGATTGACTTAACCAGGGGCTTTCATTAAATGTGCACTGAGTCTCTTGTCAAGTGGTGTGGATAAGAATGATTCTGTCCTTGAACTTTTCACTTTAGCCTCCCATCACCATGCTCTGAGTTCCATAATATAATACAAAGTGCATGCAGTAACTACTGACAAAACTGCATACTATAATGGGAAAGATCCAGACACTGACACATCGCCCTGTGCTGTAAAAGGCCACAGCTTTCTTACTAACCGAGTAATAGAAGAAGCTGTATATGGTCATCAGCCTTTCCATATATCCATACAAAATCAGTGCTGCAGCATGGACTCACTGAAACTCCTGGTACTGTCACACAACCAGCTACATCTAGAAATTTGTATAGCCCAGCAGCACAACACAAACATGTGTGAAGTCCCCCAAAGTTAATTATAGATGGATTTTGCACCCAATTGTAAACCTTCATTGAACTTGTAAGGAAAAATATTTTAAGTATTGGCATTATTAGGTTAAATGTAGCTACATCATAACTGTTAATTAGATTCATCCATTAACATTAGAGACATGACATGGAAATATTTTAAATAAGTTCACGTTGTCTTTAAAGCTTATTTTCCGTTCTTTCCGACTTATATTAAGCAAGACTTTTCACCCTAAGGTTGAGAGTATGGATAAAGGCAGATATATTTAATATAATCAAGTGGTAAAGGAGGTATTCATGGTGAGAAGAAAGCCCAGGCCAAGAGAGACATACATGTATTTATTGAGACTGTGCCTCCAAGAAGTCACAATCTTCATGAAATCCCTCTGAGACTTGGAAAGCCACATGCTGAAGTGTTATTAAATTGATATCCTATTTTAATTAGCAAAATTTAAAGGTATTCATACAAAAATATTTAAATTTTAAAGTGTTTTTTCTGTCTTCTAGTTGTTAATAAGTATGGCAATGCTAGCAGGGGGTTTTGATATTTTAATGATCATAAATATCTATCCCAAGTATATCATATACCCAGCACAGAGTTTAAAAGCTTCAACTTATCTTTTGCCTTAACATGCCATCTGTAGGCACTTTCAGTAAATACTTTAATCTCTACGTATTTTATGGCTATTAGTACAAACAGATTCGGAACAAAATAGCAAACAGCTTACCTTTGTTAAAGCTGGTATAAATCAAGTCTTGGGTTTCTAACCCTCATACTGCAAACATAAATAGAGCAAAATTCCCCCCTCACCTAGGTAAGCCCCAAAGCAAAGGGCAGGCACAAATATAGTCAAAGGCTATCCCAGGAGTGCGAGACAGTAAGAAACAGATAGAATGTGTGGCTTGGTACAACCTCAATAATGGATACTGTAGCTCCTCTTGCCAGTTTCTGAGAGTTGGAGTCGTCTGCTTTTTCACTGGCTTGCACACTTGTGCTAACATATTTCTATCAAAACAGTTAATTGAAATTGAAAAATTGATTTAGCATATGCATCGAGGCCAGTGATCTATTGAGTGGATCATTTAGAACAGGAATTTAAGGGTCAATATTTTCTGGGTTTGTTTTAACTCTGTATCTTGTATGTCCACACATTCTCTGACAGGAGTGGAGGCTAAATTTCAAAAGTCCCTTGTACTTCAATGCCTTAGCCGCAGGCAACATGCAAGGAGGCTGTGTCACTGGCATGTCCCAGGTAGAAGCTAGGTAGGTCCTGGCTAGCCAGTGCCTGTATGAGAGGGCTGTTGATCTCATGTCTGTCCTGTCACCAGGGGTTGGACTTGTTCTATGATGCCAAGGTAAGGGAGTGCAACATGGGCTTGGGCACACCTCTGGAAAGCCACTGGAGTTGCATGAGTATCTATAAATACTCAACATCTCAACTGGGCACACTTCTTTTATAGACAGAAGGAGGCAAGTGAGAAGTTGGTTCACCTACTTTCTAGAGCAAAGGACCTCAACCTGTCATGAGATAATTAGAAGCAGGGTCCTTCATCTTTTCCATCTATGGGCTTTTCTTGGGACTACTTCATTCCCTCCTCAGACTTTCTGAATCATAGATGTTCTTGGGAGAGCAGACGTCTGTGGTACTCATTTTACCATGTTTTTCCAAAGAAGTTAATCAAAATATCTAAGGACTTAGAAGTTATTGCCAAAAGTCACCATGGAGGAATCACTTCCTCAAAACCTGTCACTCTCATACTGCCAACACTAGTCAGCCTGAAAGACCATCTCTATGATTCAGACTTCCTCTGAAGCCAGTGTGAGCAAATCTGGGGGGGGGGGGGCTTGTTTTGTGGGGTTGTTGGTTTGATTGGTTTTAAGGTTAAGTACTACTGACAGTTTGTGAAAATACAGCTCAGTGACCATTACCGTGGCTTTCTCTAACACTCCTCACTACATATGGATTTCCATATTAAGAAATTTGAGGAATACTTTTTAGCAACTTTGAGATATCAAAGGTCTCAAGCAAGTGTCCATTTTGTTCCACAGGGAGTTTCTAAGTCTGAACATAATTGTCTAGTGGCAGATAAGAAAGGGACACAGAGGTCAAGGTTTGTTTCCTCAGCCTTGGCCATTTCTAGTTAGTCTCAGTAGGTACTGCTGGTGTCAAGACGTAGTGACATATGGGACTGCCAAGATGGCTCAGCAGTTGAGAACACCTGTTGTTCTGGAAGAAGATGCTGACTTGCTTCCCAGAACCCACATGGCAGAGTACAGCCATCTGTACTTTTAGTTCCAGAGGATCTGAGTCCCTCTGCTGACCTTTGCAGACACAAGGCACACTCTGGTACCCATACAAATGTGTAGACAAGACACAAACATAAAAGTAAAGTAAATATTTCATTTAAAAAGGGGGAAGTAATGATAGCTAGCCATCCAATGACTTCTTCCCTTTTAAATCCAGGCAGGAAGGTATTGAAACAATTAGAAGGTATGACAGTTGTCTGTTTTCTCATGGTAAATTTGGAACATTGGCAAACACAATTGGGGGCCATAAGAATGTGGTCATGGTAACTCAACTTCTCTGAAGACAGGCTCCTACCATTCTCACACCTGTGCCTTTTGTGACTGCCTCAGCACCCTCTTAGAGCCTCCGTTTATTCTAGTGCTTCAGATTTAGTCCAAGTTTGTGTTTCCAGGTTCATGTTCAGAGGTAGAGAGCATCGGTGTACAGCCAGTGACATCATCCTACTTGGCACTGAGAATAAGGCCCATTGTAACTGTCTTAATTCTCTTTATTAATTTTCCTAAACTAGCTTGAACCATTTGGTGCATTTTTACATAATTATGGTACAGGCAAAAGGCTTGAGGGGACAGAATAACCACTACAGTATCAAAGCAGAATAAATATTTGCAGAAAAATTCTGCCATAAGTTAATATTTTGCATATGAGGCCCGGTACAAAATCTGAGTTATTCCTGGGGCTTGCTCCAAAAGAACAAGGCTGTGGCCCACCCCTAGACACCCAGAGATGATGATGGATCAGAAAAAGGTCAGCGGTAGATGCCATGCCAAGAATAAGACAGAAGGGACCAAAAAGGCAGAAAAACAGTGCAGCAAAGACCTAAAAGCAAAGACCTGTCTGCTGGTGGTTGGGTTTCTGGCTCACAGGGCTCTGTGCCAGCTGCCTGCACCCAAGCCAGTTTCTGCAGCCTGGTATGTTGGCTTGCCCCCCAGCCATCCATGTGAGCATTTTACAGCCTGACTCTAGAAATGTTCGTGGGCTACAGACTGAGGTCCCCATCAGTGCCTGCATGTTGCTTATTGGATGTCTCTTAGTCCTCTGTGAATCCCAGTGGAAGAAAGCAGAGGAAGCAGAAACCTGGGTTCTTGTTAGTGTTTATCTGAAAGGCAAGACAGGTTAGTTAAGGGCTGGTGGGCCCATCACCACACCTCAGACATCTGCTCTCTGCCCAGCTCAGCCCCTGCTGTTGAGCCATGAGTCCCACCATGTATGCTCTTTGGTTGGTGGTTTAGTCCCTGAGAGCTCTGGGGGTACTGGCTAGTTCATATTGTTGTTCCTCCTATGGGACTGCAAACCCCTTCAGCTCCTTAGGTCTTTTCTCTAGCTCCTTCATTGGGGACCCTGTGCTCAGTCCAATGGATGGCTGTGAGCATCCACTTCTGTCTTTGTCGGGCACTGGCAGAGCCCCTCAGGAGACAACTATATCAGGCTCCTGTCAGCAAGCTCTTGTTGGCATCCACAATAGTGTCTGGGTTTGGTGATTGTAAATGGGATGGATCCCCAGGTGAGTCAGTCTATGGATTGTCATTTCTTCAGTCTCTACTCCACACTTTGTATCTCCTTCCATGGGTATTTAGTTCACCCCTTCTAAGATGGATAGAAGTAACCACACTATGGTCTTCCTTCTTGACTTTCATGTGTTTTGCAAATTGTGTCTTGGGTATTCTAAGTTTCTGGGCTAATATCCACTTATCAGTGAGTGCATATGATGTGTGTTCTTTTGTGACTGGGTTACCTCACTCAGGATGATACCCTCCAGATCCATCCATTTGCCTAAGAATTTCATAAATTCATTGTTATTAGTAGCTGAGTAGTGCTCCATTGTGTAAATGTGCCACATTTTCTGTATCCATTCCTCTGCTGAGATGGTAACTTCACCTGTACTCTTGGCCTTCCTATTTTTCCCCACTCACAGTGTGCTGGTTGTAACATGCTAAAACCACATGCTCACCACATGCCAGGTGGACTTTGTCACCTAGTAAAGACACAATAACTTGTGTGTGATCCAGTCTCCTTCCGGACCATGGCCCTCTGACATGTCAGTCATTTAAGGGTCTGCCTGGTGTTGACATAGAGGGCTGGAGGTTGTGGTACATGGAGGAGGCTGCACACCTGACCGGTAGGCTGGAAGAAGCAAGGACAGTCTCACAGCCTTGGCCTACTTGTCTCAGGCACTGGAGGACACGCTCCCAGCTGGCCCACTCTGTTATCTAGCTCTTTAAGGATTTGGAAATTAAAACGCAAGCACCCCAAATGATAATGAATACCTAATAGATTCTTTGAAAACAATCCTCAGGCTTCAGAGGCCCCTGAAAGCCAGGGACACCTTCTGAAACTGGAGAGAAATGAGATTCATTCTCAGGGGCCAAGTTTCAGGAAATAAGCATGAAAGTGTGGGTTCCAGTTTAGTAGTAAACTTGCTTAGGACAAATCAACACACGGTTGCAGGACAAGTCAACACACAGCATGCTGCTGGGCATTGCAGCCTCTTGGTGTTCTCTAGGCTTCTGAGAGTCTTTGGAACCTTTTGTATTTTAGTGTGTGTGTGTGTGTGTGTGTGTGTGTGTGTGTGTGTGTGTGGCATTGATAGAGGTTATCTATGACTTCACGGGTACTTAGAAGATGCTACCACTTAGCCATGCCCAAAGCCCCCCCAAATCAAATGTTTTATGTGTAATACAGAGCAGTGATCACATGACTCATTGATTACAAGTTCACAGTCTCAAAAGTAAATGGATCCTTTTCATGCCTCTTTATACTTGTGCTTACAGCGTGTTCTGTTGCTCATTAAACAGTAATAGGCTTTTCCTGTCTAAATGTGCTAACAGAACAATTAAGAGCACTCTTGATTTTTAAAAATCTCTTTCTCCTAAAATCATTCTACAAACTTCTCCTGATAAGGAGGTCATTGTTGAAGAAGAGGCTTGTTTTAACCAAGCCTCCTTGAAGATTATCTGTTCCTGGAGGGAAAAGCCTGAAACTGTTGACTTGTGATTACCTTGAAAAGATACTAAGCAAGTCTTCACATGGAGTCCAACCTGAAACAATGAGTCTTAAATACAGGTAACAAGGAAAACTATGGCAACAATGGCTCATCAACTGTGTTAGCTCACTTCTCAGAGGGTGGACATTTAAAACTAAATCTTCTTAAGACAGATTCCTTACACCCTGCTTTCCAAACAAGCCTTCTCATTCCTAGCTATGGAGTCCTCCACTTTGGGTTTCTTGACTATCCCATCCACCCACTTCTTCACACATCTTTTCCTCAGCTAGTTCTTGGCTTTCCCAAGACAGAGCGAAGCTACGTTAGGGGCTGTAGTCTTTTCCTCAGCTAGTTCATGGCTTTCCCAAGACAGAGAGAAGCTACGTTAGGGGCTGTAGTCTTTTTTCCTCCTCTGCTTACTGTGGAGTGGGAGGTTGGGGGAGATCTGTGAGTGGTGGTGGAGAGGGACATAAAAACTGAATTGCTTGATAAGGATCTGAAATCTCTTTTCCTGATTCAGAACCCCTGTAGAGCTGGAATTATGTTGTTTAACAAACAATGATTCTGTCTTCTAGATTAAGACTTAATTGTTAGTGCTGAGAAGCAAGGTGCCTGCTGTATTTCCCTAGAATGACCCATTTTGCAAATGTTCAATTCACAGTCAGCATGTAAGGGCTCTGAGCCTTGTTTTTCCTTTTTCTTATCTGAGGTCACAGACCTCAGGAGAGCCCAGAAGGGTTACAAGGCCAAAGTCCTCTTCTTGGAACTCTCTGCTTGCTGGGAGAGGGCTGCCTGCAAAATAGATGCCTTAGGAAAAGGTTGGGGGCGGGTCACCTTTTTAATTCTGAGAAGAAACAGCTGGTTTGAATTTCTCTCCCCTTCTGTCTCCTGCTGCCTTCCTCACAAACCCATGGAGAGGGGGATTTGTCCAGGAGGAGCCAGCAGCAGGAAGAAACTACCTTCTGTTACCCACTATTACCCACTATGGTGTGCTGTTTTGTGGCCTAGCTGAATTTGCTGACTGGCAGAGAGGGCCTAGATTTTACATGGCTGACTTTGTCAGAAACCTGCTAGAGCTTTGTCTGGAGAACCTTCTTCTAATAACGGTTTTTAACTGAAACTCTAATGGAAATAAGTATCCTAAGGTCCATATGAGAACTGGGTAAAATGGCAGAGATGTGACCAACATATAAAAGCAAGCCAAGTGAAAGAATTACTACTAGCTTCTGTGCTGGACACCATCTCTATTTCTAAATCGCTATGTCCTTATTCATTGCTCATGTTGACAGGGGACTGCTGCTTCCCACAGTCACATACACACACACACACACACACACACACACACACACACACACACACAGACCAGGCCTGGAGAGACAGCAGGAGGGCTGGGGACACAGCAGGAGGATGCTCACTGGTGTTTCATTATGAACAGGTGCAGAAACTGGGGCCCTGTGGAGCTGAGCTCCAGCCCATGATTGTGACTAGGTGTTATGAATAGTGCCTATCTCAGCCTGCTTGCAACAGCATAATAAATCCAGTGCTTACCATGAACATGTAGTGCTAGGAAAAGAGTAAAAATAACAGGGAAATGTTTGGGGAAAACACACCATATGGTTTGACTATTTTATTTACTTTTGAGGTCATCCACGCTTTTTAAATCCTGAGCATGTGGGTGCATACACACACACACACACACACACACACACACAGAGAGAGAGAGAGAGAGAGAGAGAGAGAGAGAGAGAGAGAGAGAGAGAGAGAGAATAAAACTCACATCTCTCGAGTGAATGGTAAACCAGTAACAGATTTTCTGTCTGGCTCCTCGGCACCTTGCCTCAGGCCCTGTTGGTGTGTGGTTCGGCAAGCAATCAAAGGTCATAATTTCATTGGCAGTTAGCATCAGGTTTAATTTTTCTAGCATGTTGCATTTACCAAAATGTCTGGTTTTAGTTATGGCAAGCACTCTCTGAATCAAGCTTTGAGCAGTATTGTGTGTTTAGGTACCTGAGGTTTATGGAACACACATGCTAATTGTTTTCAATCACTTTCTTTTCTAAACACAAAAATGTGTTTTCTGAAGCTGAGCAACAGTAGTCCTTGATGACAGTGCTCATTTCTTGTAGACAAGGGCCCCCAAATAGGTAAAAATGCCAATTTAACAAGACTGCCACCTACTGATGGGTATAGTTGAAAAGAATACCAATTAAGGTGGGTTTTTTTGTTTGTTTGTTTTTGTTTTTTTTTAATGACTGCTTTGGGTTTCTTTTTCAAGGTGCTTCTTAAAAATTAACACACACCATTTAAATTGCATTTCAGGAGTGTGACCAAGTCCATATAGATGATGTTTCGTCAGACGACAATGGCCAGGACCTGAGGTGAGCGACCTTGGTGAACAGGCTGAATTTCCTCTGTTAAAAGAGTCTAATTACTCAGCAATTAAGATGAATTTTCTGTGTGATTAACTCTGGCTTCTCTTGCATCTAAATAGCACATACAACTTTGGAACAGACGGCTTTCCTGCCGCAGCCACCAGTGCTAATTTATGCCTGGCAACTGGTGTCCGAGGTGGTGTGGACTGGATGCGAAAACTGGCCTTCCGCTACAGACGAGTAAAAGAGATCTACAACACCTACAAAAACAACGTAGGAGGCAAGTGGCTGGTGGGGGCCTCGGTGGGCTGGGCGAGGAGTGTACACCTACAAAGTGCCACTCACTCTGGGGCCACACTGTTGGGTATAATAGAATACAGACAGTTTTATCTAACTGATTAAATTCTACTACAATTTTATAACAGACATAAGACTAGAACCAGCTGCCCTGGCTGCCAAGTGCCATGGGATGGCCTGCAGTGACCTGGAGTGAGCTCCTTGACCTTTTCAACACTCGATGATCCTTCCAAACAAACCTTGTCCACAACAGAAGATGGGTTATAACATTGTTCCCTGTCCTGTGTTGTGTTAGCCTGAGTTTTTTCAGCATAGTTCATGATGGTCAAAATAGTGGCTTAAATATAAAGGAAATAACAATCGGTTAATATAATGGCAGATACATTGATGGGGCTGTTTCCAGTATGGCTGGAAAATATGTGCATAGTAAATACGTGCTTTCTTCCAGCCAGGAACCAGTCCTAGGTCTGGGGGGAGAAACCTCATTCCATAGAGTCAGACAGCATGCCAAGACACTGTCCCTAACCACACCAAGGACTGTCATCCACCCTAGAACTGGAAGGGTAGTCAGCTCGTCCCCATAGTCCATGGCTAGAAATGGTCCACTGAAAGATGGGGACCTGGGGATGTCCGGAGACACAGTCCCTGAAAACTAAGCACACACTTGCAAATGAATGATAATTGATGGTCTCTTCCAACTGTTTCTTCTTTATGAATCTGCATGGCCATGTGGGTAAGGATATGGGTTTCATGATCCTTCTACCCCTCAGGTCTGCTTGGCCCAGCTAAGAGGGAAGCCTGGCTCCAGCTGAGGGCTGAGATTGAGGCACTCACAGACTCCTGGCTGACCCTGGCCCTGAAGGCCCTCTCCCTCATCCACTCCCGGTGAGGCGCCCGTGGGCATGGGCTGGGCAGTGGGCATTGCTCAGGCTTGCTTTTCTTGAAGACTTATTTGTCAACAGTTCTTCCTTCTTTGTGTTCTCATAGGACAAACTGTGTGAATATTTTAGTAACAACTACCCAGCTCATCCCAGCATTGGCAAAAGTCCTGCTATATGGATTAGGAATTGTGTTTCCAATAGAAAATATTTACAGTGCGACTAAAATAGGTAAGCTCTTTATGGATTTGCCCACTGGTCATCCTTGAGGCCAGTGTGAATGGAAAGACACTGAATGAAGCTTATCTTCAGAATCCTTGCTCATCAGGAAGAGGGAAGGGAAGAGGATATCATATATAACCCACACAGCTGAATGATAAAACTTTACTGGAGAAGGTAAAGCCTGGGCATTCCAGGTACAAATGATTTAACATTAGTTCTGAGAGATTGGATATAGTCTTTTAGATACCTTTGAACACAAGCATTTGTAAGTTAAAGCAAAAGTTAATACAAACCCATACAAAGTGGAAATAAACACTTCAAGATAGTTTTCTCTATTTTACTGGAAGTGGGGTTTTGTTGGTTTTAGCTCAATATGTGTAAAAAAAATGATTTTTAATTTTAATTCTGGAAAGATAGAAAAAAGAAGCTTCCCACCAGAGAATACACACTTGGGAGGGGCGTCTGGTGTGTAATTAGAATATAATAAACTAAGAAGAAAAAGGGTGAGAAGTCCTGACTTGTTCTCAAGAGGAGCAAAGAACTACCCATGATCCAGTATGACAACAATATGCAAATGAGCCTCCAGCAGGCAGGCACTGGATGTGGAAAACTGTACTAGCCATTTTGCATATTCATCTTTACATTTTACAAATGAGGAAACATAAGCACCCAGGCTTAAGTTGTTTGGGTAAATGGCTGAGAGCCAAGCCTAGGGTCACTCTAATCTGAACTCCTCTCCACAAGGAGACATCCTGCTAAGTGCCTGTCTGTGTGCAGGGCTGTAGAAGCTGTTGCTCCTGGCCAGGAGGAAACAGAGGTCAGTGTGGAGCAGGTAGAGAAGGACAAATCAGAATGCTTACTGAGCAGATATGCTAATGAGGTCCCTGGGTGGCTCTCCTGAGGTGCTCATGAAATGCTGGCTTGTGAGTAGCCCTGAGCAGGCATTCGTGCCCTGGATATTCACTGTGAGATGGAAAAAGGATGGGCATTCTTTTTCACCACAATGACTACAGTGTGCAGCATTCCTTATACACTTAGAAAATGTGTATGTACTCAGAAACTGGGTTTGGATGAAATGGATAAACATCTGTGCATTGGAAGAGGCTGGGGAGGCCGTGGGGTTTCTTATAAGCAGCTGGGGCAACACTGCCATGTTAACCAGGAAAACAAGGTTACCGCAACAGGAATGCATGGAGCCTGGGCAGCTGAGCCTACCACTTTAAAAAATCTGCAACTCATGCTTCTTAAGCTAAAACTTTTTTTTTTAAACAAAAAATAATGAAAACAAGCTCCTTTTAAAAATAATCTTATGTTTTGTTCTGTTTTTGTAAGCAAAGTAGGGATTGAAAGACCTGTGACTATTGCTGACTGTCATCAAGTGAAATCACTGTGGGGGTCACTATAGACAGACCGACAACTTCAGTTTTTCAATATTTAGTGCAAAAAAAAAATCTATATAACTCAGTTTGCAATGAAACCTGTAGATGACAGTATACAAGCAAGACTTTTTCTTTTTTCCACCAAAACTTCACCCTTAAATAGCCTGTAAGGAATTGGGAGATTAGCTCAGGGAAAATCAGCCTAACCTGTGAAAAGCCCTGGACCTGATCCCTAACACTATAATAAAAAAATTAAAAACAAAACAAGGAAAAACCTGTTCACATTTATATAGCAATTTAATATTCCTTTCTATACAAGTCAGAAATAATTCAGCTTTGCAGAACATGAAAGCATTTTCCCATTCAGAGGAAAAAGTCTGTTTCTAAAAGTGATTTAAAATTTCACAGTTTAGTGGGCAACTAAAGCATTGAAAGGAGTCTTTGACCAAGGCTGGCCATATTACATTCTGTCAGATGCAAATGAAAGATTTTAGTGCAAAATACAAATATAAAGCAGACATTTGTTTAAGCAAACAAGCAATTTGTTCATGGATATATCTGATCCTCATTTGAAAAGGTGCAGGCCCTGCTTGGCCATTCATGTTTGAGAACTATCAACTGTCCCTTTGTCCATTAAAATGACCTTATTGGCAGCCGAGACCCAGACACTGATCTCCTCTGTGAGAAGAAACAATGCCAGCATTAGCTACAGAGATGTGCTGACAGCCAAGCCCAGAGGAAGGCCTGACATTGGAAAGATAATAGACAGATAACGGTGTTCTGTTGCCTGGATCCTGCTTTCCTCTAGGAAAGTGCTTGGTTGGGTGTAAGATGGCTGGGTGAGGTGGCCACAATCTTGTTGTACTACCCATATGAACAGTATCCAACAGTTGTTTAAGAGGATAAAGATATGTATTGTATATCTTTAAGCAAAGACATTAGGCTTTGTGTGTCTTTCTCTTGACCAGCAAGGGTTCAATTACTAAGTTTGGTTATTTTTGTTTTTAAGTCACTTGCACTGATCTTGTATGATTCGGCTTAATATAACAATTTTTTAAGCTAAAATAGACTGCTAGAATTATATGCCTTTTAGTCTCAGCTTGTAGGGAAAGAATTATTATTATAATTCAGTACACTAGTGTGCACACATACACTCAGGCACATGTGCATGGACACACATTCTTATGTTTGTATCATTAAGTTCTTTGGAAAAGTCTATTTAAACCAGGCTGCCCAACATTTTGGCTTTGAGACATGGTGTTTCAAAGTTCATGCTATTAATTGTGCAATGGAACTAAAAACAAAG
This sequence comes from Mus minutoides, assembly GCA_902729485.2. Lineage (NCBI taxonomy): Eukaryota > Metazoa > Chordata > Mammalia > Rodentia > Muridae > Mus > Mus minutoides. The sequence continues at coordinate 1,611,526 of LR749599.1, forward strand.
CAAAACCCCAGAACTTAAGTAAGTTTGTGATTTTGTGTTAGGCCACATTGATAGCTAGCCTGACCTCATGTGTCCCAGGCCATTAATTTTCAAACAACAGCCAGCACACTGCTAATGAATTCACAACCTTTACCGCCTCGTGCTGTCTTCATATTGCTCAAGTGGCTCGACGTGTTTCCCTCGGTTGGATAGAGCTGAGTCAGAAGCATGGACAGAGTATCTACTTAAGGATTCCCAGCATCAAATTATACTTTCTGTAACTTTCTTTTTACCCACTAGGAAAGGAGAGCTGTTTTGAGAGGATAATCCAAAGGTTTGGAAGGAAAGTGGTATATGTTGTCATAGGAGATGGTGTGGAAGAAGAGCAAGGGGCAAAAAAGGTAAGCCTCCCGAAGGGTGCTGTCTGCAGCTTCAGTCCTCAATATTGGCTCCTTTTACCCATGGCAGTTTTCTACCACAGATGATGAAATGTGGAGAATTGTAAACACAGGGAGGGGGCTGTGAAGAACCCTACAGACGTGAGTGAGCTTTGCAACTGGTCAGAAAAGCTAGCTTAGCATTGCAGCAATGTTCCAGAACCCAGGTGACATATACTGTCCTTATTCCTGGCATATAGGAGGACATTGTCAGGTGACTCACATCTTGTTTCCCAATCCCTCTCAAGCATCACTTTGGAAAGATGGTTGCTAACGGTCAAAGCCAGCAGGCACAATGAAATGATTTTCTGCCCCAGAGGGCATCTGCCTTGCTTGGAGTGCTGGAAAGGAGAGAGCCTTGGATATGAGTCTAAAAGCTTTCTGGAACCATCTCCTGTGACACCATTGATGGTGTGTGCTTCTGTAATCCTATCACCCCCTTAGCAGAAACTATCTCCTTTGGCATTTAACTGTGCTTCTTAAAGGACAGGACCCCCTTCCTTACCTGACACTCAGGGTCTTCAGAATCTGATTACAACTTGCCATTCTGTTCTTTCTCCCTCATCCACCCATTCATCTGGTGACCTGCTGCCTTAGTCCATTTTCTGTTACTATGGCAAAATGCTTGAAGTTGGATAAGTTATAAAGAATAGAGATGTATTTGGCTCAGTTCTAGAGCTACAACTTTGAAGAGTGGCAGGGGGCATCCCCTGTGGACACAGGGCAAGGACTGTCTTCATCACTGTAGAAAGTCACTAATGTCACAGTCCTCCTTTTATACATAATGCCTACTCAACATCATGAACTCAGTCTAACTAATCCTAATTATGGCCAACAGTTCTCACCATCCATTAATATCACCATGAAAAATTGAGCTTTCATTTCTCACATGTGAATGTTGGGAGACACATTCAAACCATTAACACCTCTCTTTTGCCACACCCCACCCTTTCCCCCAGAATATTTTTTCCCAAATCCTTTTGTTATTATGAGGTTCATTTCTCAAAACTCATGTCACGCAAACATCTTGTGTTCTTAGGCTATTTTTCTTTATTGTGGTGCTCACTTATGCTTTAAGTGGAGATACACAGTGCAAAGAGTTTGGATGCTAACCTAGCCCGCATTTGATTTACAGCTTCACTGTCTGTCCATTCTGTGACTTTGAGCAAGTGTCTTAAGCCTTCTCTTTCATTTTAGCCTCTTTCCCAATGAGTGTAATCACAGCACCTAGCTCCTTGGCCTCTTTGATCAATTAGATTCCTTAAAATGTGTGAGTCTCATAACGGCAGCAGATGGCAGCTAGGATTGCAAATCTAATTACAAATGTCTGTTTTGGTAACTGAATGTGATCTTGGGGTGGAAAGCTTTTGTTTGAGACTCCATCTTCAACTTTTTTTGTATGTCTCTGAATCTTGGTACAGTTATACTCCATGTTTCTTCAAGGACATTCTATCATGAGGTGATTAAAGTCCACTCCTTTCCCCACAAACTCATTCACAGAGGTCTGCTTTCAGTGCCATAATAGACACAGCAGTTCAGTTCTGCTGAACTCAGTCTAACTAGAAATGGCACACCAAGTTCCAGGTCTCAGATGTAGCACTGACTGCCAGGTGTGACATGTAGCAGCCTTTCATCTGTCTCCGAAGATGGCTTCCTTTATCTCAGATGCCTCTGAATTCTAATCAGAGCGCAGGCACTGGCCCTCTATCCGTCAGTGACAGAAGATGCCCCTGAGGTGCCTGGTGCTGACTGAAACCTACACACACTTGGCCTACTAGTGCTTAGTAGGAGCAGCATATAAACCTTGTTGACTGTCCCATCTCACCAGTGGCAAGTCCTGACTGGTCCTGGGTACATTTGTCAGCCCAGAACTAAATTAGAATACCCCAAACTCAGTCCAGAGGGCTGAGGAAGAATGGTAGATGGGAAATTGAAACTCAAGTTCTCTTCCTTGGAAAGCTTGTAGAATTGCCAGGCCAGAACCCCCTAGTGGCTGTAAGAGCCTGGGAGAGAGTTGCACTTCTGAGCAAGAGGGCTCCAGGCTTCTGTGCTGCTGTGTCCAGTCAGCTTTCCAACTGCCCTCCAAGCTGGGCCTTCCAAATGGTAATTTCATGAGAATGTTAACATAGTGTGGATTTCTGTTTGTGTTTTTCATAAGATGAAAAACCACAGGTAAAATCCCACTAGAGGTGGGTCTCTTCATGAGTCATTCTGAGATGTTTCTCAGATGGAGAGACCTGGTAAATAAGCATAGCGTGGCAAGCAGGAACTCCTGAGCTGACACTACAGTTCAAAGGTGTAATGAGATGGTATTTTCTATCTTCAAAGACAAGTTAGAATTATTTTCACAGTTTTTCTTTGGATGTGTTTTTTAATATCAAGAAGAAATTAGAGAAAGAAATTCTCTTTGGATTTTTACTTTTGAATCGTCATAGTTTTATTTTGATTCTAGTGGGTGAATGTATGTGGTAAGATTTTTAAAAAGGAAAATCCTTGTGACCTGCCTGTGCATGTAAAAAAAAAAATTCAGCTTTCAAAAATATCAGATTCTTATATGTTGCAAAAAGTACAGACATCAGCAGTTTAATCACCCAGAGTAACTAAACATCCTTTTAAAGACAGTAGTTGAGCTAGCCTTTAAAAGAGACCAATATTTAAATAGTAGTTCTCCAAAATGAAGGTAGAGAAAGAGAGACTTGAGTATTGATGGCATATAATGAGTATCTTCAGAGCAGAGGTGTGCCCAGAAGGAAAGAATATTTAATATCTAATTTAGCTTCCTCCTTATAGGGGGAAAGTAGAAAGCCACCATCTCACCTATAAGATAAATACATAGACAACATCAGCGGAGGGACGTGAATGAAGATGGTTACACATGCTGTAGAAAGATCTGTGTTCCAAAGAGGGAATGTGGGTCACCAGCTCAAAAAGTCCATCCACAGTCCCTTGTTTTCAGGCACTCCCCTTTAATATCTCATTAGAGCCTCAAATGCTGCTGCTGTAAGGAAGGCTCTTCTCGGACACATGACTCAGAAGAGAAAACTAAGACCCAGCTGGGACATGTGATATGTGCCTGTACTCCCTGCTCTCAGGGCACCGGGTGGGGAGATGGGAGCTGAAAGCCATCAAGACAGAGAAGGAGAAGGAGAAGGAGAAGGAGAAGGAGAAGGAGAAGGAGAAGGAGAAGGAGAAGGAGAAGGAGAAGGAGAAGGAGAAGGANGGGGGAGGGGAGGGGAAGGGGGAGGGGGAGGGGGAGGAAGCAGCTCCTTGGACCTTGTGACCTTCATGAGCATGTAAAGATTACCAGAGTAATAGCCTTTCTCAAACAGCCATAACCAAAACCAAGAAATGGCTAAAACACAGAGCTAAAAATTGACCAAATTATGACTTAAAGCCAGTCACTTAAAGCCTTCAAGCTATAAACTCAAACATCCCAAGCATGCTAAGATTTTGCTTTTAGAAAGTTATATGGCTTGTGAACCTTAAATACTGGATAAGTTTGTTTCTTGGTGGGAGGGGTAGATATAATGTACATAGGTGTCTCCTTGCCCCTGGTTTTACAATGATTTGTTTCTCTTATTTAGCAGATGTCTGCAGACAAGATAGAGCTCTTACTGGCTCATCCTTTTCAGTGAGGGCTTCCTACTTAAAAACCAACCCATCACTCAGTTATATTAGTTTCCAATTACTAACTGAACTTATGTGAGCACCCCTCCCCAGTGAAGGTCTACACGTTTGAGCAAGCAAATCAAAACCATGCCATTTTACATTTCTTCAAAACCAATTTTAGCTGCTTCTCCGTGCATCTCAGTTTTCCATGTTCTTTCAAAAGTCTTACAGCATTCTCTCTTACTCCCTGTAGAGAGGTCTTTCATCTGCCTAAATCATATTCTTCAGCAAGATAGTAACTTTTTAAAGCCAGATACCAGTAAGCAACCAGTTGCCTGGGTCCTTAAAGGTCACTTGCTAAGGTTTCTGTCGTCTTGACTTGACTCTCCTTGGCAGTACAGCCAGGCTTTCCTAAGTAATTCAATCTAACCCTATAATTTCTTTCATAAAAGTACTTCCTCAAAAATGAAGGTACAACACAGTTTGAGGAAAATAATTAAGCACAGGTATGATTTTAAAAACATCAGAGTGGTAAGAAGGGAGAGCTAGTTCTCATTACTTAATTAATCTACATTTTCAGAAATCCATTTGAATCTTTGTAACAGGTAAAAAATAGCAAGCATCCACCATTCTGTATACTGACCCAGGATTTCATTTAAAAATAGTTCCTGTTAAGTGTGCATTCCAAAACCTGCTAAGGTTAAAAAAAAAAAATTAAACTAAATGCCAAGCTAGCGATGCCTCATTTTAAAATCTAGATAGAGCTACTGTGGGGTGGGGGTGGGGACATTTGTAGCACAATTTAATTCTTTGTTATTTATTTAGGGGGTACAGAGATTAAACACCCAGTAGAGATTTGTTTATTATTACAAGTTGTTTGTGCATGCTTACAGATTACATGTGAAATGCTCATGCTTACAGATTATATGTGAAATGCTCATGCTTACAGATTACATGTGAAGTGCGAGGCTTGGCCCGCTCTGCCTAGAGCAGTGATTCTCAACCCTTTCACAGAGATCACCTAAACTAGCAGAAAACACTGATATTTATTATATCACGACTCATAACAGTAGCAAAATTACAGTTATGAAGTAGCAGTGAAAATAATTAATGGTTGGGGACACCACAGCATCAGGAACTGTATTAAAGGTCACAGAATTGGGAAGGCTGGAACCACTGGGCTAGAGGGAACCAGAGACAACAGTACTAAATGGTCAGAGCAGGGCAGTAAGTTTCACTAGGAACTGTTAGAATGAGAGACAACAGTACTAACTGGTCAGGGCAGGGCAGTAAGTTTCACTAGGAACTGTTAGAATGAGAGACAACAGTACTAACTGGTCAGGGCAGGGCAGTAAGTTTCACTAGGAACTGTTAGAATGATTAGTCTTTTGAGGTCTGATTATTTACAACTGAAGTGTTTGAAACTCTATATGCAAACTGCCTAGAAATCATGTCTGCACAGCACAGATGGGTTTTATGTTTGGGAAACACAGATGGTAACTCAGCATCCCTTCTCTGCATTTCCTTTCTTATTGAGCAGTCTGTCTTGGCAAGTCTACATGAGAACACAGAACACTGCATGAGTAATCCTTTATTGTTAATACTTTTATTTTATTTTTTTTTACACTCCAGCCATTACCCCCTCCCAGTGCACCCTCCCACAGTTTCTCATCCCATTCCTCCTCCCCCCTGTCTCCAAGAGGATGTTCCCACTCCCAGACCTCTACTAGGCCTCCCGAATCCCTGGGGCCTCAACTCTCTCAAGGGTTAGGCTTGTCTTCTCACACGGAGGCCAGACCAGACAGTCCTCTGTTGTGTATGTATCAGGGGCCTCTGACCAGCGGGTGTATGCTGTATCTCAGTGTCTGGGAGACCTCAGGGGTTTGAGTTAGTTGAGACTGCTGGTCTTCCTATGGGTTAACCCTCCTCCTTAGTTTCTCCCAGCCCTTTTCCAATTCAACCACAGGGGTCCCCAACTTCAGTCCATTGATTGGGTGTAAGTATCTGTATCTGTCTCAGTTAACAGCTTGTTGGGCCTCTCAGAGGACAGCCATGGTAGGCTCCTGTCTGTAAGCACACCATAGCATCAATAATACTGTCAGGCCTTGGGGCCTCCCCTTGAGCTGGATCCTAATTTAGGCTGCTCACTGGACTGCCTTTCCCTCAGTCTCTTCTCCGTTTTTGTCTCTGCAGTTCTTTTAGACAGGACCAATTCTGGGTCATAGTTTTTGACTGTGGAATGGCAACTCCATCTCTCCACTTGTCTTTCTACCAGAGACAGACTCTACAAGTTCTCTCTCTACTGTTGGTCATTTCATCTGAGGTCCCTCCCTCTGAGTCCTAAGAGTCCCTCACCTCCCAGGTCTCTGGTACTTTCTAGACGGTCCCCCCATCTCCCAACCCTCTCCCCAGGTTGCATATTTGCATTCATTCTTCTGGCCCTCAGGGCGTCTCTTCTGTTACCCCACACCCAATACCTGATCCTGTTCCCCTTTCCCCTCCCTCTTCCCTCTCCCATTCTGATCCTCCCTCCCTTTGCCTCCCATGATTGCTTTGTTCTCCCTCCCAAGTGGGATTGAAGCATCCTCACTTCAGCTTGTGAACCTTCTTGAGTTCTCTGGACTGTGTCTTGGGCATTCTGTACATTTTGGCTAATATCCACTTATTAGTGAATACATATCATGCATGTCCTTTTCGGTCTGAGTTACCTCACTCAGAATGATATTTTCTTGTTCCATCCATTTGCCTGCAAAACTCACGATGTCCTCATTCTTAATAGCTGAATGATATCCCATTGTGTAAATGAACCACATTTTCTATATCTGTTCTTCCATTGTGGGACATCTGGGTTGTTTCCAGCTTCTGACTATATCACAGATAAGGCTATATGAACATAGTAGCACACGTGCCTCTGTAGTATGGTGGGGCATCATTTAGGGATATGCCCAAGAGTAGTATAGCTGGATCTTCAAGTAGATCTGTTTCTAATTTTCTGAGGAACCTCCAGATTGATCTAGTACAGTTGTACCAGTTTGCAACCCCACCAGCAATAGAGGAGTGTTCTTCTTTCTCCACATCCTTGTCTACATATTCTGTCACCTGAGTTTTTGATCTTTGCCATTCTGATTGGTATAAGGTGGAATCTCAGGGTTGTTATGGTTTGCATTTCCCTGATGACTGAAGACTTTGAACATGTCTTTAAGTGCTTCTCAACAATTCAAGATTCCTCTGTTGTGAATTCTCTGTTTAGCTCTCTACCCCATTTTTTGATTGGGTTGTTTGGGTGTTTTTGTTTTGTTTTGTTTTGTTTTGTTTGAGGTTAGCTTCTTGAGTTCTTTATATATATTTGAATATTAGCACTCTAGTGGATGTGGGGTTAGTGAAGATTTTTTTTCCCAATCTGTAGGTTTGCTTATTTGTCCTATTGACTATGTCCTATGCCTTAAAAAAGCTTTTCAGGGAAAAAAAAAAAAAGCTTTTCAGCTTCATGAGGTCCCATTTATCAATTATTGATCTTAGAGCATGAGCCATTGGAGGAAATTCAATGTGCCAATGAGTTCAAGGCCCTTTCCCACTTTCTTTTCTATTAGATTGAATGTATCTATCTGGTTTTATGTTGAGGTCCTTGATCAACTTGTACTTGAACTTTGTGCAAGGTAACAAATATGGATCTATCTTCATTTTTCCACACACTGACTGCCAGTTAGACCAGGTTAGACCAGGACCCTTTATTGAAGATGCTTTCTTTTTCCCATTGCACACTTTTGGCTTCTTTGTCAAAGATCAAGTATCCATAGTATGTGGTTTTATTTCTCAGTCTTCAATTCTATTTTTTGATCAACCTGTCTGTCTCTGTACCAATATCATGCAGATTTTATCACTGTTGCTCTGTAGTATAGCTTGAGGTCAAGGATGGTGATTCCTCCCGTTGTAAAGAGCTGTTTTCCCTCTCCTGCTTTTTGTTTGTTTGTTTTTCCATATGAAATTGAGACTTGCTCTTTCCATGTCTTTGAAGAATTCTGTTGGAATTTTGATGAGCATTGTGTTGAATCTTTTCGTGTTGAAGCTTTGGTAGGATGACCATTTCTACTATGTCAATCCTACCAATCCATGAGCATGAGAGATCTCTCCATTTCTGAGGCCTTTGTCTAAAGGCCTCCCATGAGATCTGCCTCAGTCATCTTTAAGTAAGCACACTAGCATGCTACCATGTGGATGTGCAATCATTTTCCCAGCCCTTTGAGGCTGAGACTTTAGGGAGTTCTAGCATTTAGTGTTACAAGTCCATCCTGGATGAACATACTGGAAGTACATTTCTGAAAGTACAATATTTGCATCAGAGAGAAGATGCTCTTAAATTATAGAAGCATTTTTAATAATTGTGCAAATATCCATTTCCATGTAAAGAGCTATGCACATAGCTTTTTAATTTTTTTATTTTATTTATTTTATGTATATGTGTACATTGTAGCTGTCTTCAGACACACCAGAAGAGTGCATTGGATCCTGTCTTAGTCAGGGTTTCTATTCCTGCACAAACATCATGACCAAGAAGCAAGTTGGGGAGGAAAGGGTTTATTCGGCTTACACTTCCACATTGCTGTTCATCACCAAGGAAGTCAGGACTGGAACTCAAGCAGGTCAGAAAGCAGGAGCTGATGCAGGGGCCATGGAGGGATGTTCCTTACTGGCTTGCCTCCCCTGGCTTGCTCAGCCTGCTCTCTTATAGAACCAAGACTACCAGCCCAGAGATGGCACCAGCCACAAGGGGACCTCCCCCTTGATCACTAATTGAGAAAATGCCCTACAGCTGGATCTCATGGAGGCATTTCCCCAACTGAAGCTCTTTTCTCTGTGATAACTCCAGCTGTGTCAAGTTGACACAAAACTAGCCAGTACAATTGACCCCTTGTCAACTTGACACACAAATACATCACGAGTAAGTCTCAACCCTTAGTTCTTAATTCATCCTCAAGATCTTAAATAAAAGATCTTTTAAAAGTCCCACAGTCTTTATATATTAAAAGTTCAATCCTTTAAAAATATCCAGTATCTTTTAAAATTCAAAGTCTCTTAACTGTGGGCTTCACTAAAATAACTTCCTTCAAGAGGGAAGATTATCAGGACACAGTCACAATCAAAAGCAAAAGTCAATCTCCAACCGTCCAATGTCTGGGATCCAACACATGATCTTTTGGGCTCCTCCAAGGGCTTGGGTCTCCAGCCATGCCCTTTGTAGCACACACCTTGTCTTCTAGGTTCTAGCCACCTGTACTCCACTGCTGCTGCTGTTCTTGGTAGTCATCTCATGGTACTGGCATCTCCAAAATGCTGCTGTCTTCCAATGTAACTTGGCTTCAACAATAGCCTCTCATAGGCTCTCTTCATAGTGCCAAGCCTCAACTCCTTTGCATGACCCCTTCAGTCCTGGGTCATCAATTGCAACTGAGGCTGCACCTTCACCAATGGCCTTCCATGGCCTCTCACAGTGCTTCTGTGACCTCAGGTGCTCTGATGACCCCTTCATGCCTTCAAAATCTGTACCACCTTGGTAACTCTTACACATTACCAAGTCCAGTCACAGCCAATATACAACCATGGCTATCTCTGAAACACAGCCTCTGTGTTCTCAGAAAACATTTCCCAGAAGATGTCACCTCAATGATGCTGGTCTCTTCTTAATCATCGCTAATTTCTTAGCTCTAGCTAGCCAGCATCAATAGTCCGAGTAATGCAAAGTTTTTGCTTTAGTAGTTCTGGTATCTTGTTAATCACAGCTAATTCTTCAGCCTCAGCTAACCAGAACCACAGAATCGTCACAATCCAAAATAGCAATGGCCCTAAAAGAGTCTTTAATTTTTCCCTTTGAAATTTCACAATCCAGGCCTCAATTTTCTGCATTGTTTTCAACATTATCTTCCAAGCTCCTACACAACATCTCATAGAACTCTTAACAGTGAATGGATCTTCTGGCCCAAAGTTCCAAAGTCCTTCCACAATCCTTCCCAAAACATGGTCAAGTTGTCACAGGAATATCCCACTCTGCTGGTACCAATTTGTCTTCATCAGGGTTTCTATTCCTGCACAAACATCATGACCAAGAAGCAAGTTGGGGAGGAAAGGGTTTATTCAGCTTACACTTCCACATTGCTGTTCATCACCAAGGAAGTCAGGACTGGAACTCAAGCAGGTCAGAAAGCAGGAGCTGATGCAGAAGCCATGAAGGGATTTTCTTTACTGGCTTGCTTCCCCTGGCTTGCTCAGCCTGCTCTCTTATAGAACCCAAGACTACCAGCCCAGAGATGGCACCAGCCACAAGGGGGCCTCCCCCTTGATCACTAATTGAGAAAATGCCCTACAGCTGGATCTCATGGAGGCATTTCCCCAACTGAAGCTCCTTTCTCTGTGATAACTCCAGCTGTGTCAAGTTGACACAAAACTAGCCAGTACAGATCCCATTATAGATGGTTGTGAGCCACCATGTGGTTGTTCAGAATTGAACTCAGGACTTTTGGAAGAGCAGTCGGTGCTCCTAACCACTGATCCATTTCACCATCCCACATAGTTTTGGGCTTTTTTTTTTTTTTTTTTTTTTTTTTTTTTTTTTTTTTTTTTTTTTTTTTTTTTTTTTTTTTTAATATGATGGATGTCATGTGTAACCAGAAGGGTTAAGTGTTGATTTTCAATGGGAGGAGGATTTGAAGAGCTGTGCCCATAGGCAAGAAGAGCAGAAAGGCCTACCATTGTGTTCCCCTTGGGACATCCTGTGGCTTTAAAGACTCCAAAGCCTGTGCTCCTCTAGTCTCTGGTGCCGTTTCAGCTCCTCCTTGTTAGGAATGGAACATCTCCATTTCCATCAGACACAGCCTGTCCATCTCAGTATCTGACCAAATGAATCCAGGTGTCTCCAGCCAATGGCCACTCAAATAGTCCTCTTCTCTGAATGTGTCCCATTCTGCACACAGATTACTTCACAGCTTTCTCTGTGACCACCTAGTCACACCTCCAAACCCCCCTTTCTCTGCACCCCCCCAAATAGTTTAAAATACCTTCTTCTCTGTGTTTTCAATCCTTCAGCAAGTATTAGTGGCCCTTTCCTTTCATTTACAAGATAAAAATCTAAACTCCTTAGTTAATTCTCAGGGCCTCCCCCTGAAAAGCCTCATTCCTTATTAGAGAACAGATTATTCCAGCCTGATGACATTCCAGGATAATTATAGAAGATACTTCCTGGGTTCCTTATCTCTACACCTTTGTGTATCTTCTGACCAGGAGGCCCATTCCTTTCAATCAACCCTTCTAACTGTGTTTATTCTTCCAATTTGTGTAAGCCCAGCAGGTAGCTGGCCATTCTCTCAGCATTCATCCTTTCTGTTCCTACCCTCACACCACCAGGGGTTGTGATGGTTCCGCAGATATGTCTTGTCTGTACATGGTTCTGAGCAATGGGGCATGGTCTTGTGTTATGTATTAATTCTTGCTGCAGCTATGGTACTCTTCAAATAATAACATTTGTTTTAACCATAAACATGCAACCATAAAAAGCAACATGGAATCATTTACACCAACTAATTAATTTCCTGATAAGTGCAGTTTTGGGGATATGGTGCCATAAAGAAACCTCCTTTGGCTACTGAAGGTTCAAGCTCAGGTTTCTTCAAAGCCACGTGCTTCTCTTTCGCTCTTCTGCTAACCTTTTTTCCCAGTTTTATATAAGAAATATTTGTTTACGTGGCCATGAATAACAAGCACCCCACCCACACCCACACACTGCACACACACAGAGACACCACACCATACAGACACACACACACACATGCACATACTCACACTTCATTGTATTCAGTTATCCCTGGTAGTGCAAAATCTTGGCATTCTTAAGTACTTTGGTAGGTAAAATATTACCCTATGTAGTATTGAACTGATGATCTATTAACAAGAGCCACAGGCCTTCTCTGCTAGACTCAGTTCTCAATTAATCAGCCACTTGATCATGGACACTGCTTAAAGTCCATCAGGTTCTGTGAGGATAGCTTGTTCACTGCAGCAGGTGTCACTATCTGTCCTTTGTGTAAAAAGATGGTACTGAGGCTGGAGCTGAACATTGTAGCATGGAGGCTTCAGACAGGCCTAGACCTGGTAGGGATCTTACTTTCAGTCCTTAGAAGCTATTATTTAGACCTCTCTTTTCTCTCCCTTCTGTATAGACAATGATCCTGCCACTGAGTCACCTTACACACAGCCCAACAGAACAGCTGATGTTTAACTCATTACTATCAATAAAGTGGCTTAGAGTTGGCATATGGGACAGTGTACTCTCTGGCTTTCCAGCCAGCCATATCTTTCTCTCACATGGAGTCAGTGGCCACAAGGTTCACCCTGTGCTCCAGCACAGACTCAGCTGAGAGTCCTTCCAGATGTTCTCCTTTTGTACTCAACTCAACTGTTGCTTTATTATTTAGGGCATTTTCCTAGTTCCCTGTGCAAAGTTCTCCTGCTCCTGTATTTCTGTCTAAGATAGTGAGCCAGCACCATCTGTTTTTGACTCTTATATTACTATACCATGAGCCCAGAAACACAAAACAAAATCTAAATAAGTAAAGGAGCCATAGTACAGATTGCAATCTAACAGTGCCAAGCAGAAATCTGTCATGTTGTCTGCAGAAGTTTTTGGCATTCATTTCTGGACTATTATATTATTAATAAGTAACAAAGATATGTAGCTTCCTGTCATAGGACTGAGTCTGCAATGTTCAAAATGAGAGAATCCAGTAAAAGCCTTTAGCAGATTAGACTATATTAACACTATTAACATGGTTGATAAGTATATTAAATAATGTATGCCATTATATAACAGCTTTATGAGCTCTATCAGACTAGAAGTTTCATTATTACCTACAAATTTTTATGATCTAGCTTCTTTGACAGATTTCCCACTTCTTATGAAGTTTTCTCAAATTCTTGAGAAGTATAATTGCTGATACTTCTGCCTCCAAATGATTGTGTGTGAAAGAAATCTGTATTCCTGTGAAAAAAGAAGTTTGTTCTCAGAGAAAGATTTTACTGCTACATAAATACTCTTTCAAATGCTTCTGCGCACAAGTCTGCTCCAGCCTCCAATGAAGGAGATAGCCTGTTTCCAGGATGTTGGTCTGTCCAAATGTCCCAGACAGTCCTGACTAAAGTTGTTCTGTGCCTTGATGGCTTAAAAACTGCAGATACACACACACTCACAGCAACTGTAGATGCTCATTTACAATCTCTCCCACATAAACACACACAGAGCAACTATAGATGCTCATTTAAAATCTCTCCCACATGAAACAGTCATGAAGAAAGAACAGTGGCACCATCTCTGAGCAAGATTGTGTCTAGAAAAACAGAACTGTAAAATACTGTCAACTGAGGAAAACTTCTCAACCTATAAAGTATAAGCTTTGTAAACTTGGCACTTGGCAATGCTCAAATGATACTGATTTCTCTTCAGTGACTTTTAAATTTGGAAATATCATTCAGTGGAGAGAAATGTGTAGTTGAAAGAAAAGGCACTCCCCTCACACAGTATTTCTTGGAGGGAGGTGGGCTTGAATTTGTGTTTTCAGTAGATGTGAGCTTGCTAGCTGACAGTTTGTACAGTACTGAAATGGAGCAGGACCTCTGTAAAGGAGATGGGAGTGCTTATGCTAGCTGGGTCTCTATTCTTACCATACGTCTACCCTCTCTGCAGCATGCTATGCCCTTCTGGAGGGTCTCCAGTCACTCGGACCTCATGGCACTGCATCATGCCTTGGAATTGGAGTACCTGTAACAGCCTCCTGCCAACTTGACACTGCACAACTGCCTTGTGGCCAGAGATAACCCAGCAGGCTTGTCTTCTTGTGTCAGTGCTGGACTTCAGGATGTACCAATTTCAGCATATGGATGCATAGCTGCTGCGAGCTTGACTGCTACCCTCGGAGTTAATGGAGGACCATGTGTCATCTTCAGAACAGCTGTTGACTCTAGTACTGTGAATCCAGTGAAAGTAAGCCATGAGAATGTTCTCACACGGTGTGGTGTGTCTTGGCTACATTAACTACATGGTTCAAACCTGTGAAGAAAAGACCTACAGACACTTTGGTTTTCGGCAAATGTGATACAAACAGCGTCTGCGATCCAGCAAACTTGATCCCACAACAAAGACTCACATGTGTCACCCGGACAACCATGGAGCTATTTTATTTTCTCAAAGGTTTACTTTTTGGTGTCTCCCACCCAGGGCAATCTGTACTTTGCTACTTATTTATGAAAAAGACTTTGGAAAAACAGATTTGCTGAGGTATAATTCATATACCATATGATTCACCAAGACAGACTTCTCGGCTTCAAATAGTTGAAGGGACAATAGCATAAGAAATAATCAATAAAAGGCCTTGGCCTGACAGTACTTTGAATTTTAGCACATTGCAAAGTAGTTTAAAGTATGTCTAATTTAAATGTGTAAAATGTACATCACTGAGACAATCGTGTACAGAAGGAATTTTTGGTGTAAATTTGTAATAATGGATGATTCTTACACATTCTGTTTAGGGAATGCTATTATGAGGTAGAAATGCTTTCCTAGGAAGCTTGGGCACAAACTCCTGCAGTGCCTTATCTAAGGATTGGGTATAAATATTGTAGATAATGGATCTTTTTGATAATGTTATCTAAGACCAAAAGCATGAATGTCAAGTGTCAACAAGGATTTTATTTTCTTAGTCTTTTATCCCATTCATTTTTCTAATTTGTGTATGTGAGTGTGTGTGTGTGTGTGTGTGTGTGTGTGTGTGTGTGTTGGTTAGAAGGGACTTGATAAAAATAACAGTGGCTCACAACTTAAAAGTTTTGAAGTCTTCCTGACCACCTCCCAACTTTCTCATTTCAACACTAATGTATTATATGTAACTATTTGGAAAAGAATGACTATTCAAACACTTCACCCCACAGAAAGAATATAGATGATAGATATATTTTATTAATAAAATTAACTGGAGCCTAGCAGAGACTCCATGCACTCAGAATGATTACCGTGTCTGGGATTCTTGTTTATATCAACAAGGACTTTACTACATAACTGGGTCAGCAGCACTTCTCATCCCACCTCTTACTCTTTCCTTCCCACACAGACAGCATTGCCCTATGGTGGGTTGGTCTGGCCATCATCAGAAACACTAATGTTGTTCTCTATGGATGACGAGACAGACATAAACCTGGAGGGGGGTGGGAGAAACACAAAAATGATCATGTTTGTCATGCTATAAAAAAGATTCTTCCAAAATGATGAATTTGTACAGTCAGGGGTCTTTCTCATTGTGGTCTTTGTGTTGCCATGAAATTACCCTTTGGATCAATTTTAGTTTATATTATTAATAAGTTATTAACAATATTATTTAATATTGGGGCAGGAGGTTTGACCCAGAGTAGCAGAAAAACCACCCTACTTTTTTCTATTCTAAAAGTCCATGCTGCTGCTAAGATTAGTCATTATAAATTCTCTAAATTGTTAAAAATGAATAATGGAATTAGTTTCTCCCCTGATGCAGACAGAAATGGCCAGTGTTGAAACTCTTCATTTGATGCTGTTGTACTCTGCAGACTGAAAAGACAGCCTTGACCTTGGCCTTACTGTAAACAGGTGTGCTGTGTCCACGATTGTGTACAGAACTTTTTTTCTTCATTAATTTTGTGTTTAAATTAATAAACTTGATTTGTGCAGTACTGTATGCTCCTTGGATGTCAGTATCATCTTTCTGGTTTTGGTTATGTGGAGGAGCTGAACCTTGTTTGCATTAGAACTCTGCAGCCAGAGGAAGTCATTTGGACAATCTAGTGATGGCTTTATCAGTCCTTTAGGAGCTGAATGGCAAGGCAGCAGCTGTTTCTTTGATCACCATCAGGACTGGAGAATGGAAAAGCTCTTTATTTCCCCAGACTACCTCAACTGGATCCTCACGCAAATTTATTTGTGATAGAACAGAATTAGGCATAAATTATCTGGGATTGCAGAACATAGCTCTACCCACTTAAGTACCCAAGAGACAGCAATATGAGGCAGTTTCATCCAAAAGGAACATTCACAACATATATCTCTGTGATTTGCCAGATTAATCACTGACAGAGGACTATAAAACCCTACAACTTACTTTCTCTTGAGACTTTAACCTGAGAAATACAGCATTCCTATGTATAAATACATGACAACCGAATACACAGTTGTCTGTCTGGCCTGTTCATCAGTACTGTGATGTAGATTTTTTTCACAGGCACTTACTACACCAATTCTAGATTTGAACAACTAGGTGTCCAATCTGAAAGTGGTGAGGGTTGAGAGGGAACTATTTGACAAGGTAGAGGTGGGAAGGAATGAGATCATCAGGTCTTAGGTGAAAAAAGTATAAAACACAGACAGAGTTGGGATTGTACACTCAGAAGATGAATTATCTGTCACTTCTAACATGGCACCCCCAAGACCAACCATTTTAAGGACTCTCCTCTGACCATTAATGGAAGCTCAGATTTCTAGTATTCCAAAGCCTCCAAACACAGCTTGTCCTTGCCTCTTGGCATTACCTTGCCTTGCTATAATGAACAAGACTTCAATACCCCTGGTCAGTACATAGACCAAGAATCCCACTTCATTTTTGCTCAGAACATTCTAGCATTCTAGTCTAAGTCCACAGACACCATACCCAGCTCTTGCCGGTCATCTTTGGCAAAGCTCTTTGCTTTAATGTCACAAAGCACTCGATCCTTCTCTTGAATGTCTTTCCCACCTACCTCTCTGCCTTTCTGAGCAGTTCACATTCCATGCCAATTCATGTGGCACTGCCCTACCTTACCTAGGTACCATGGGGCAAGATGACCTTAATCCCATAAACTGACTTCAGTGTAAAGTTGGTAGAAACTGTGTGAATTAGTGAGGGGTAAATAGGATACACTCAGGTTAAAAAGGCTCCTTATGGAAATCAAATTTATGGATGCTATTCTAAGTGAAAGAGGAGTCACTGAGGAGCAGACCCAGAGATGTAACTGGATCTGACTTATTCTTGCAGTGATAACCCTTGCTGCTAAGTAGACAATGGGCTGTAGTGAAGGAAGTAGAGAAAGGGGGAGGGGTGATAGTTATCAGGCTGCAAGGTCGGTGAGCCAAGGTCCAGTTAGGATGAGGATGATGGAAAACTGGAATCTGGCTTTGTTGACATAGCAACAGTCAGACTGAGTAAGATGTTACATGGAGTGAAAGTGAGGCACAGTGGAATGTGGTGCATATGAGGTAAAGGGGCATTGTCTATGCCTTTGTGAGACAGGGCATTCTTGTTCACAACTTTGATTCTGTGACAGACGGCCTGCAATCCTAGTATAGCAAAGCCACATTTAACTGTATTCTTGGTTGCCTAAAATGGGAATAACAATGAGCTATTTCATGGATTATAAGGAAAAACTAAGCTCATATTTTCAAAGTGTTGGACCACTGCCTAGCAGATTTTCTAATGTTGCCCCCCCCCCCATTATACACTGTTTGTATACACAGGATTGTTAAATTTTTTTCTGCCCACATGAAGAATCAGCTTCTCCAATAGAATACTGCCCTATAGATATACACTGCATTGCTGGGGCTAGCCCTAGAAAACAGGCTGAAAAACAGGCCCCAGCTCACAAGTCAGAGAACGTGTGATGGGTGTCAGAGAACTCACTGACCGGAGGAATAAAGGGGAGACTGACAGTAGGCTGGATTGGGAAGGAGGTACACTAGCTGATAAAAGGGAACAAAGCCCCTTTAGTCAGAAGCCTAAAGGATTGATGAGTGCCCAAGGGAGAAAAATAATGATGGGAGTTCATGCCTTTTTACTTCTTTTTAACCCTTAGTGTCTCAATCCTAGGTCAGTCTTTTGCTTTCAAAATTTTCTTCCAATCAACATTTACAAATGCAAAGACACAACACATTTCCCAATAACGTTTTACATTTGTTTTTCAAGACATTTGCATATGGCATGGATGTTTCTCAATTCAAATGACTTTAAAGGAGGCCATTTGCCTAACAGAACCTGGAGATGGGAGACCTTGCTGGTCCACTTATACGGAAGAAATTTCCCTGCAGACCTGGAAGTTTCGGTTGCAACCCTCTAGCCAGATGCACATCTTTTTCTGACTTCTAAAGCAGTGCACTCACCAGAGCCTTTCTCTCAGTGTCTTCCTGCAGGCTTCTACTCCCCTCCATTCCGTGCCATTACACGCACTGACAGGGTGACTTGTGGCAGGCAAATGAAAGGGTTTGTAATTTAGGAAACCTCTGGCCCCACTGACTGAAAGCAGGTTGTTTGTAAAAAGGAAATCCTGATCTCGGCTAACTGGCAAATTCTGTCAGAAGCAATAGAAGAAACGGAAGAGAAAGAACAGGACTGGGAGTGTTACTGGGAATGGAAAAAAAATGGATGCTCTGCCAAGAGAGCCCTCCCCATGGAGGACTAAGACACCCCCAGCCCCTGAATGCAATTACAGTGGTGGGTATCTGCTACAAGAGTATGGCATAGTTGCATCTGGGAGCAGACTGCTGGGGACCATTGCTAGATCAACCACCCTGAAGATAAACGCCCTCTAGTTTGCAGAGATGGAAGACCTACCCTGACTTTATCACAGTTGACTCAAAGCACCAAGACTCCAGACAGACAGACAGACAGACAGACAGACAGGTTGTAAATTGGATGTTGGATTGGTTATTTTTCTCATTTCAGCTTAAGGAAGCAGGGTTTATTTTGGTGTATGGTTTGACAGGCAATCATAGCAGGGAGCCATTAGTGGTAGGAGCAAGAGTGTGAAGCAGCTGGTTCCATGGCAGCAGTCACGGTCAGGGAGCAGAGAGAAAGAAAGAGAAAGAGAAAGCAGTACTGTTCTTTCTCTTTCATTTCCTCTATTGCTTCTGACAGAGTTTGCCAGTTAGCTGAGGTCAGAGGGGAGAGGGGAGAGGGGAGAGGGGAGAGGGGAGAGGGGAGAGGGGAGAGGGGAGAGGAGAGAGGGGAGAGGAGAGAGGGGAGAGGGGAGAGGAGAGAGGAGAGGCCCAACTTGCTTTCTCCTTTTTTACTTAGTCAAGGACTTGACCTGTGAAAACTAAATGCCCTGCCTAAACTTAGGATGGATCTTTGTATCTCAGTTAACTCAGCCTAGAAATACCTGCACAGACACCCCAGAGGTTCATATCTGAGGTGATTTGAGGCGGCACTTCGCTGTCTTGCCTTTCTCCACCTGGTCCTCCTGCCGCCCAACCCAGACCTCTGAGCAGCCTGGGGAGAAAGCAAAGACCTCTGTGCATTGTGTGCAACCTCTTGAGTGCTTTGACAAATATCTGATTGAGCCCTGCCCTTCACACAGGCCAGAGTGTGAAGGGTCCTTTCAAGTTCTCTACCATTCCTTTCCAGTCCATTGTACATGCTTTATGCTTCTGAAGCCCCAATCATCCAATTCAACTTCCCCACATATCTGAAGGAGTTCTCAACTTCCTAATGTTTCAGTGACACCCCCAACTATAAAATTAGTTTCATTGCTACTTTTTAACTTTTAACTTTGCCACTGTTACGAATTATGGCAATATCTGTTTTTCAGTGGTCTTAGGCAACCCTGTGAAAGGGTCATTAAACTCCCAAAGGGGTTGTGACCCCCACAGGTTGAGAACTGCTGCTCCAAGGGGTCCTCAGAGGTTGCTGTCTATCATATGAACAATTGTGGTGACAGCTTGTGGTAGGGATAGCAATGAGTTTCAAGGAGGTGGGTAAACGTTTCAAAGAACTTTAATTTGTGATGGAAATCCTGAGAGCACAGCAATGAATATATCTGGGAGGACAAAGTCTTAAAGAGGAGGTGGTTTGCTAGTTGGCCTTCATGAAAGACAAAAAAATAAAAATAAAAATGGTGCCAGTTCAGCAAGAGCCTCAAATGAAAAGGCATCCTCCCCAGTCAGCATCCTGTCGGCCTCTCCTGAGGTTTCACTATAGTGTGTCCATCTTTTACACTGTCGCCACAGTCACATCACTGGTGTCCTCCTTCTGCTCTCCCTGCTCCTAGCTGGCTGGCTGTTCTCTTCCTCCGAGAAGCTTTGATCCCTGAGCCTTACATGGCCCTCACTATCCCCACTCTGACCCTCTGCCTGCATTGTAGCCAGAGGAAACTGTTTCAAGATAATAGTTGGTCTCCTGGAAGAGCCACTTGACTGTCCCCTGCCCCAGCCCTGTGGGACCCCATCCTTTTCTCTCCTAGCTTCTTAAGCAAGATTTTGATCCTCTAAGAAGCTGGTTGGATCTCTGAAGTCCTGACTGCATGTGAAGGTCTCAGTCTTTGCAGTGTTCCCTATGGAGAGGATTCTGATGTTCCCCAGCTTTCAGATTGCACCCTAAGTATTGTACACTGCATGTGCCTTTCTGTCCAGCCCATCCAAGGCACAGCTGTCACCCAAGACTTCTGTTCCCTATCACTCTCAAGGGCCTCTGTTAGATTCCTCCCTCAAATCACTACATTTTGCCATGTTTAGTCTGTTGGTTGCTCTAATACTGCCTGCCTCTTTTAGGAAGACAAGAAACTCCAGAAAGGGAAAAGCCATTGCTTGCATTGAATTCCCAAGGGCAATGCTGGGCAGGCAGCTTTTGTGTTTATGATAATAAAACTAAAGCATTTGTTGACAGTGTAGGTAAATGAATGATAGGCAGGTAAGCAAAGATATTTGGAATTTATGGTGCAATATATGTGGGAGACAATTAAAGCATTTGTTGAAATAAAGCTTTGTGTGGAATGTCGAAAGATGGTGGAAGAGAAGATAGAAAAATCTTTAAAAAAAAATTGGTGAGATTTTTTTTTTCCTTGCACTCGGGAGCTGGGGATTTATCTGTTATGATGAAGCCACCAAAGAATCTTAATCTGGAGTTTGACAGTTGGATGCGTATTCATTTGATTTATGAGGGGGAAGTGGACAGGAATAGGAGGTTGCCAGACCTGTGGGAGGTGGTAGTAATAATCGAAGCATGACATAAGGAGAGCTAGTCCAAGGGAGGCCCCAGGGATTGAGAGGTGGAAGGAAGCCACACAGCAGGTGTGCCAGAGGCAGAGCTGCTCAGGGGAGGGGCAGGCATCTTAGTCCCTCTTACCTTTCCATTACTGGAAAGGAGCTGGTTGGATGTAGCCACATTCAGAGTTGCATGTAATTAAGTCAGGTCCAATGGTTTGTGTGTGTGCCGTCGGGGTCTCTTTCTAAATTGTCTCACTGTTCACCAAATAGAGGGCTTTGCAGTCTGGAAGTAATTTTATATCTCATTGAATGTGTGTGCTGTGGTGAACGGTATGGGGGGTTGGTAAGAATTAAGAAGCCAGGCTTCCCATATGGTTCCAGCAAGCAGGCTGGAACCCTTTATATAGAATTGAGGAAATGTCACTTTGCCATTTCAAATGGAGTGAAGAGGCTGGCAGAAAAAGGTTAGAAAGACTGTAAACCCTCAACATGAAGACATTTATTATCCAGCCCTAGTCACCACTGAAGTCACAGCAGGGGTAGACTCTGGTCTAGGCCCAACTTCAGCCATCTCTAGACTGGGTCTAGTACCACAGACACCTGACAGCATTAGTTCTTTGGGAGTCTCAGGAACAGGGTATTATGTGAACCAAGTGAGCCAAGAAGCCCCTCAGCAGAGGGCCCCTGTGAACCAGTTCCCAGTATGTGTTTGCAAGCACAGAGCCTGCCTCACACAGCAAAATGTGGAAGACAAGAAAGGAAAGAGAGAGGAGAGAAAGTACAGGGAAAGTACAGAGGATTCCTCTAAACCTCCTTTAGCTCTGACACAAAGGAGGCCTGGCCAGGCACCACCAAGGCTCAGGGATCAAAGCTCCTCAGAGGAAGAGAACAGCCGGCCAGCTAGGAGCAGGGAGAGCAGAAGGAGCATGTGGCAGGCAGAGCAGGAAACCTGCTCCCCCCTGGCCCCTTAGACAGGCATCTGTCACCACTCCACTGTCCCACATCTCCCACTGTACTAACCTCTTACTGAGAAATCACCACAGGCCTCATGGCCCAGCTCACCTAGTAGTTCAAAAACACCAAAGACTTTCCAGAATGTCTTTCTTTCCAAAGTAGTTAAAAATGCAGGAAGGAGGGGGACGGGTGGCTGGAGGGGCTCACACCCTTGCTGGAACAGATTTGTTTTGAAAAACTTCTGCCCTCCGGCTTGAAAGCATTTCTTGGCCCAGTGGAATCAAGAGGTACCAGGACAGCCCCAGAACTGTTTCCAGCCTTTGACCTTGATATTTATTTGCAAAGCCTGACAGGAAATCGACACCAAGGATTCCATAAAAAACAAAGAAAAATGCAGGAATCAGAAAAAAACAACAGACTGTTCTAAACAGCTTCACAAAGACAGACCTTGAAGATTTTCCTTCTACAGATGCCAGGAAAACAGTTCCCCTTAGCGTTTTAACCATGTAACACATTCTGAAGACCTACTATGTTCATATTACTGGGCTCAGGGCCAAAGTTCCTACTTCCCCTTAAGTGGGGTCACATGATACTGAGGAAAAGGTATCAGAGAGAGCCTTGGCTGTTTTTGTGGTGTGTGGAAGAACAGAAGGGTGAAGGGCCAAGCTATGGCTATTTTGGGAAAACTCTTTGGAAAACATGCTATTTGGTCTGTTTTTCAAAGAATAGGTGGGAGTTTCATGGATGTGAAGAGGGAACACGGTGGGGGGGGGGGAGAAGAGATCACATCTAAATGGTGTCAGAAATTGACGTCAAATAACTCTGAAAGCACAGCAGGCAGGAAAGGACCCCACAGTCCTTGATAGCTGCTTTCTGCACTTTCTATGTGGGAATCTGACCACATAAAAAAATGTGTGCTCAGCACACACATGCCCAGATAAACCACAACCAAGGTTGGGAACTCAGGTGCCAACAAGCAGGAAGTAGATGATATTCAGTCTCATGCCATGTAATGACACTTCAGTGAACACCTGGTCATAAATAGAACTGTGACCTGCCACACACACCCCCACCCAAGGTTATCCTGCTTAGCGATGATACAGCAATCTTAGTGTGTGAGAGTCACAGTGTTCTCAACATAATGAAAACTGCCCAGCACTGCACTCTCAGAACATTACCTGTGGGTATCTGGTGGTAACTGTGAATGAGCCCACAATGGGAGACATGTCAATTCTATGAACACAGAACACTATTATTAGCTCCCTCATTCAATAGTGATAGGACTTGAGAACTTATTTCTATATTATAAGAAAAAAATGTAAGGACAAGCATGTGGTGTTAATGAGCAAAGGACATCCTCAGAGCGTGGGAAATGACAGAGTGGTGTCACACTGTGAAGAAAGGCCATGGAGACATGGTTGCTGCTGTTCAACTATTGCACAACTGTTCCCATGTGGGCACACTGGCTCAGGGTAGAGGTTCAACAGCACCAAGGAGCTATATATTCTGCTAGAACTCTTTCTGTCTTCATTCTAGGAATCTTAAACCTTATCTCTTACAGATCAAAATCCAAAACAACAACAATAACAAAAAAATGCAGGTCATGGACTGGCTAGGTAATTTAGCAGATAAATACAATTACTCTGCCTTGTTCCTCAAGCCAGGTAGCCCAAGTTCAACCCCAGAACCCGCATAAAAGTGGAAAGAGAATCAAGTCCACAAACCCTTGGCATCACATATATAATTAATTAATCAGAAATTATGGGCCATTAATAAAATATTCAGGTAATGAAAAATATGTCAGTCTAGAATGTCTAGAAAATTTTCATGTAGAAACTATTATATAAAGGTCAAATTTACTTACAAACGCTTCTCATTTAGGCAAGGGCAACAAATGGTCTATGCTGGAATTTCAGGCCTGTGCCACCACACAGAGTTTATTGGGGGATATCCAAGTCTTCCTGAATGCTGGGCAAATGCTCACTGAGCTATATCCCATACCCTAATCTGGTCTCTTAGAAGTGTACTGACAGAACCGAGAGCTTCAGGTAAGATGGTGAGGGTCAATAAAGATCAAATGAGACAATTACTCATACCTTAGAAACTCATCTATTTCACTAGTGCCAAACTTGGTTACTATCAAAATGAAATTTAAAATGCCCTCCATGTTGATGGCTTTAAATGTCTATTTCTACATTCTACAGCATGGATATACCTTGAAACACGATGCTGTTAAATAAGTTTAACACTTGAAATATTATGATTCTCCTTATAGGAAGCCCTTACAATTGGCCATTTTCCAGAAACATATACCTAAGATTGTTAGAATGCCTTTGTAATTTAAGTAAGACCCGTCTGGAGCATCAATTACAGACGTTTTCTTCTTTGTCTGCCTTGTTCTCATCCTTTCCTTTGGGGGTTGTTTGTAAAATCTTTGGTTAGAATTGTGTTCTCCACTTCCTTCTGATGAGCACATCGCAGCATAACAAGCCATTACCCAGACTCATGACTACTGGAAACCACTAAGAATTCAAACCATTGGGTTCATGTATTTCATAGGCAACAGCCTCATAATGCCACTAAAATCATCTGGGCTTCCATGTGGTACAGCTCTTACTCACTGATAGTCCTAATGCTCATTTATAGTGCTTGAACATAAAAGGATTGCCAGGAATCTTTACATTCCTCACATACTACGTATGACCATCTTTATGTGTGCATATATATGTGTGTTATAGGTAGGCATATAGTGCTAACAGTATCATCTTACATGATGCTTAACTTCCTATTTCTTGGCTTTTAAACTTTGTGTTGCCATAGATCTTTCAGTTTTAGTTTGTAGACTACTTTTTAACTTCTAACAACTTCCTAATGATATCTTATACATAAACAGAATAACTTATTGGTATAAAATATTTCTAATATTCCCTATTATATATTATGCCATAGCAAGCAAGCACGCGCGCGCGCGCGCGCACACACACACACACACACACACACACAGATTTTTATTCCATGAAAGAATGTGGTAGAATCCAGAAGACTTCTTTTTTTTTTAATTTTCTTTTTTTTATTATTTTTTTATTTACATTTCAAATGTTATCCCCTTTCATAGTTTCCCCTCTGAAAATCCCCTATCCCCTCCCCATCTCCGGCTGCTCCACAATCCACGCATTCCTGCTTCCTGGTCCTGGCATTCCCCTATACTGAGGCATAGAGCCTTCACAGGACCAAGGGCCTCTCCTCCCATTGACTACTGACTAGGCCATTCTCTGCTACGTATGCAGATAGAGCCATGAGTCCCACCATGTGTTTTCTTTGATTGGTGGTTTAGTCCCACAGAGCTCTGGGGGTACTGGTTAGTTCATCTTGTTGTTCCTCCTATGGGGCTGCAAACCCCTTCAGCTTCTTGGGTACTTTCTCTAGCTCCTTCATTGGGGACCCTGTTCTTCATCCAATGATGGCTGTGAGCATCCACTTCTGTATTTATCAGGCACTGGCAGAGCCTCTCAGGAGACAGCTTTATCAGGCTCCTATCAGCTAGCTCTTGTTGGCATCCACAATAGTGTCTGGGTTTGGTGGTTGTTTATGGGATGGATCCCCAGGTGGGGCAGTTTCTGGATGGTCATTCCTTCAGTCTTTGCTCCAAACTTTGTCTCTGTAACTCCTTCTTCCATGGGTATTTTGTTCCCCCTTCTAAGAAGGACTGAAGTATCTGCACTTTGGTCTTCCTTCTTCTTGACTTTCATGTTTTTTTGCAAATTGTATTTTGAGTATTCTGAGCTTCTAGGCTAATAATATCTACTTATCAGTGAGTGCATACCATGTGTGTTCTTTTGCGATTGGGTTACCTCACTTAGGATGATATCCTCCACATCCATCCATTTGTCTAAGAATTTCATAAATTCATTGTTTTTAATAGCTGCACAGTATTCCATTGTGTAAATGTACTACATTTTCTGTATCCATTCCTCTGTTGAGGGACATCTGGGTTCTTTCCAGCTTCTGGCTATTATGAATAAGGCTGCTATGAACATAGTGGAGCATGTGACCTTATTACCAGTTGGAACATCTTCTGGGTATACAGACCACCAATAGCTTGTGCTGTAAGATCAAGAATTGACAAATGGGACCTCATAAAATTGCAAACCTTCTGTAAGGCAAAGGACACTGTCAATAAGACAAAAAGGTAACGAACAGATTGGGAAAAGATCTTTACCAACCCTAAATTTGATAGGGGGCTGATATCCAATATATACAAAGAACTCAAGAAGTTAGACTCCTGAAAACCGAATAACCCTACAGAGCTAAACAAAGAATTCTCAACTGAGGAATACCGAATGGCTGAGAAACATCTAAAAAAAATGTTCAACATCCTTAATCATCAGGGAAATGCCAATCAAACACCCTGAGATTCCACCTCACACCAGTCAGAATGGCTAAGATCAAAATCTCAGATGACAGCAGATGCTGGTGTGGATGTGGAGAAAAGGGAACACTCCTCCATTGCTGATGGGATTGCAAGCTAGTACAACCACTCTGGAAATCAGTTTGGAGGTTCCTCAGACAATTGAACACAGTCCTACTGGGAGATGCAGAAGACTTCTTAGATCCCTCACTTCCACAGACTTGTAGTATAATAGGCCCAAGGCAGGGTCCATAAATTGTAATATTGTAAAATATTTAGTGTAGTTCTAATACTTGCCAGCTTTTTTGATACATTCATCTAAGTACAAGTTGAACATTAAATGTGTGTATAAAATGAAATTTGAAACTACAGATATTTATTGGCCAAAATCAAACAAGTCCAAAGCAAATGGAATGATAAGCTTGAATTAGAGCAGATGATATTATGCTCAATCCTCTTCAGACTTATGCTGATTAAATTTCACCCCATAGAAACAGAAAGCATGAAGGGGGCTGTGGAGATGGCTCAGTCAGTTAAAGTCCACGCTGTGCAAGCATGAGGAACTGAGGTTGAGATCTCCACCACACACACATAAGGTTCAGTTATAGTATACACCTGTTCTCTCACTGCTGGGAGGCAGAGGCAGGTGGATCACTGGCCAGCCAGTCTGCCCAGTCTCCTCAGTAAGCTACAGATTCAGAGAGAAACTTGGCTCAAAAGATAAGAGGAAAATGATTGACATTTGATCTCCGACTTCCATGTGCATGTGCACAGATGTACACTGACACTTCAATACATGCAGGCACATGCCCATGCTCACATGAGCATGCACACATTCATATAACACACACATGCACACACACACACACACACACACACACATACACACACACCACGCTGGTGCCTAAAAATAAAAAAAGCTGAAATGTTTATACAAATTGCTGTTAAAGTTGGTCCCAAAGCTCTTGCAATGAAAAGCGTGTGATATTGACACTAGACTGAACAGGAAGGCCATCAGGAAAAGAGCAGAGGGAAGAGCTATCGATGCCTGCCACTTGAGTAGGAGGAAGCAGGACCGTAGAAAATAGACAGTTTTAAACAAATGCTGCCTTAGCTACATACCCATGTGAAAAAGTAATAATGTCCGTCCTGTGTCTCACCAGGCAGACTTGTGCTGCCCCTGGTTGTGAATCCAAATGTAACATGATGCAATGCTAGGAAAACTGGACACAGAGAGTATGTACACACCACTTGGAAGATGACTAATTGGAGGATGCCAGCACAAAAGCATTCTGCTTATCACAACACAGAACTCAGAGTGAATGGACAATTGATAAAAGATAGAAACGTACACAGTCAGATATTCAAAACAGAGCACAAGAAGATACAGAAATCAATGGAAAATGAATGAGAAAATGCACCAACTCCAACACTTTTACATATTTTATTAAAAATAATGTTGGTGGTATTTAATGTTTAAATAAAATATGTTCCTATTTTCTAATCATTGTCCTTGGCACAATTCAATTCAAATACAATGCTTTATATTCAGAGGTAATTCATTTCTTAATTCTGTATAATTTGTGTCCAAGAACAGTCCAAAGTCTGCAGATATTTTATTTCTATGATCCCTGCTTTCTCTTCCAATTGCCCTGCTCTGGGGGTCAACAGCCTCCCGCAGAGCCAGACTTCCTTGAATTCATCTTTTTTCACTATTAATTCCACTTGTGCTTCCATGGGCATTTGGTGAATGTCCATGCACTGGCCCCTTGACACGTGTACCAGACCCTGGGGTGAGATATAGCTCTGTGCCTCAAACAGTTGAGCTAGACTCCATGGCAGAGAAAAAGAAAGCTCATGTAGCTGCCTACCAAAATCCTTTACTCTTCAGGCATCTCAGACTCTCAGGAAGGCGCACCCTGCTTATGACCAATAAAGGGCAATACTTTTGATGTTCACTTCAGAGCAGCAATACTCCAGAGTCTATTGCTACAGCAAATGCCTGAGATCTTTGCGAATGATGTGGACTCACAGTTTAGGAGGCGCCAGTCCACCTTTTGCTAAAGACTCTGCCACGACGCTTTAGGTCTTTAGCAAAAGGTGAACCAAGAAGCAAGCAACACGAAGGGCGCAGAGCACCCTGCAACGCATTTTGAATGTATACACTCAATGCCCTAAAACTTCACACTAGGTTCAACCTCTTAAAGGTCTTACCATCCCCCAATAGGGCCACTCTGAGGACATAGTCTTTACCATATGGGTCTGTGCAGGATAGTGCTGATCTAAACTATAGTGAAGGCCATAGTGCAAGTGGTTCTAGGATCCAGTGCACAATGGCAGGGCACAGCATGACTCCCATTTCTCTCTGCAGGATATTCGACTATTTTCCAGGATAAAAGTCAGCACTTATGGTAGGATCTCTGCACAGCATATGAATATGAGCAACTAAATACTCTCATGAATTTCACATCTGAGCGACCATCCTAAAGACTTCACTGAATTATTAAAAAATCAGTATCTGATTTTTTTACATATGTAAAATGAAATTCAAAATGTTGGAATTTTGTGAAGGAAAAGCTTGAGAGTCCATACCATGAATGGACACTGTGCCAAAGGCCACAGCTGTAAGAGTGTGACAATCACCGCTGATTGCCAGCTGGACAGGATCTAGACGATAAACATTATCTAGAAGATAAACATCTGGGCATGGATTTAGGAATTTTCTAGACACTGTGTTAGCTGATGTGAAAACACCCACTCTAAATGTAGTTGGCATCACTCCGTGGGCTGGGGCCTGGGACTGAATGAAAACAGGAGACAGCAAGCCTAGCTCCAGCATCTATCTGCCTGCTTCCTGACTAAGGATGCAAGGGGACCAGTGGCTTCCACTCCTGCTACCTTGCCTTCCTTACCATGAGGACCTTCAAACTGTGCACCAGAGTAAATCTATCCTTCCCAAAGTTGCTTTAGTAAGTCACTAACACAAAGAGCCACACAAGATTGACGCATGTGGTTCCTATATCTTTATGGGATGCAAATTGTTATTAATTCTAATAACTCAGAAGTAAAAAATCCTCCACTGCTGTATATCTAGTTCCTAATCAAAGAGGTAGCGAAGGCTGACACTTGGCTCTGATTTAGGAAACTGGACTCCAAGCCCACCTGCTTTCCTGCTCCATTCCCCTGCCTATACTAGCAGCTGGGCCACTGGACACATGCTTAGAACAAGCTGCATGTCCTTCACAGGCCTTAGCTCATCCTATGCTTATATCCCCCTATCATTCTCATTTCCCAGGGTTTTCTTTTTATGTATAAGAAGGCTAAGGCCAAAAGAGAGCAGAGACCATGCATGCATAAGATCACATGAGTTAGAAGTAGTCTTGAGTTTGAAGTCGTATTTCTTACCTTAGCCCCTAGTTCAATTGCCCAGCCATACGGAAGCACAATAACATAATATAGTGTCATCGTCAAGTTGAATGTCATTGATCTTTTCATCTAAAAAATTTACTTATATTTGAATTTTTCCATTTAAGTCTTTAGACTACTTTGAGTTACTGTTTATATGTAGTATAGGAGGAAGGTACACCTTCATTCACACATGCGTATACAAGTTCCTGTGTTTATCTGTTTTTGTGAATTTAACATTTCCTAGACATGTCTGGGAAGAGAGGATCTCCATTTGAGAAAATCTTTCCATGAGTTGGTGTATAGGCAAGTCTGTGGGGGCATTTTTTTAAGTTAAAGAATAATTTGGGAGGTCTCAGACCACTGCGAGTGGTGCCAACCCTCGGCAGGTTGTCCTGGGCAATATGAGAAAGCAGGCTAAGCAAGTCATGGAAGCAAGCTAGCAATCAGAATCTCTCCATGGCTTATACTTCAGTTTCTGCCTTCAGGTTCCCATCTTGAGTTCCTGCCTTAGCTTCCCTCAATGGATTATGACCTAAGATACTGCAGTGGTTTGAATAGGTCTGGCCTCCCAAGATTTACATGTTTGACTGTGTGATGTCTAGGAAGTGGCACTATTACAAGGTATGGTCTTATTAGAATCAGTATGGCCTTGTTGGAGGAAGGATGTCACTGTGGGGATGGGCTTTGAGGTCTCATATGTGCTCAAGTTATGCCCAGTGACACAGTCTCCTTCTGCTGTCTGTGGATCAAGATAAAGAACTCGTAGCTTCTCCAGCACCATGTCTGCCTGTACAATGTCATGATGATAATGGACTAAACCTCTGAAACTGTAAGCCACCTCTAATTAAATGTTTTCCTTTATGAGAGTTGCCTTGGTCATGATGTCTCTTCACAGCAATAAAATCCAAACTAAGAAAGATATGCAAATCAAATAAATATTTTTCTCCCAAGCTATTTTAGGTCATGGTATTTAGTACAGCGTTAGAGCAGCAAATATACCCCATTTCCTTCAGTGTTCTTAGAACCTGTGCTCTCTAATCATGTTATCACATGTGAGTGTTCATACCTACATTTTCTAGTCTATCCCATGGATCGTAGGCAATCTCGATGCAATACAAAATGGCTAAGTTGATGACTCTCACTTTGAGGTAAGTTTTGAAACATCACTCACTAACTTTGTTAGTCTCCTTGAGAGTTCACATAAATTTTAAGAAGGACATTTTTCTGATTTAAAAAAATCTTTCATTATGTTTATTTTCTCTTTCATTATTTTGGATTTTCTCTGGTATCTATAATATAAACAATGTAGTTCATATTAATTATACAAAACATTCAGTTACTTTTACATTTCTGTGACAAAATGCTCAACAGAAACAAAGGCCAAATTATTTACTTTGTCTTGGGCTTTCCAAGGTTTCCATCCATAGAAATCTGTGGCATTGCTGCTTCTAGGACTCTGGTATGGTGAGTTCACTGGGAACACACGGTGCAGCAAAGCAGTTCACAGTGAAGTTGGCAGGAAGCAGAGACAGAAAAATGAAAGGGACTGGGTACAAGAGAGATCTTCCCCAGACACTCTACCAGTAACTTACCTCCTAGAAGTAAATCCCACCTCCCTAAATATTATGAGATGCATACAAAAATGTCATTGGGATTTTAAAGGACTTATAACAAACACAAATCTAATCAATTTGCTAATATGCTACAAGTGTTGGGACTACAAATCTTCCCTTACTATATTGAGTGTATTTAATAGTAGCTGTTTGTTGAACTAAACAGTACCCCCAGAGCTCATGTCTCTAGATGCATATGTAGCAGAAGATGGCCTAGTCGGCCATCACTGGGAAGAGAGGCCCCTTGGTCTTATAAACTTTATATGCCCCAGTACAGGGGAATGCCAGGGCCAGGAACTGGGAGTGGGTGGGTGGGGGAGCAGGGCAGGGGAGGATATAGGGAACTTTTGGTATAGCATTTGAAATGTAAATAAAGAAAATATCTAATACAAAAAAAGAAAAAAAAGAAAAAAAAAGAGTAGCTGTTTGTATTTTCATCCCCCACACAATCTACTGTTGAGTTATGTAGTAACCATACTCAGAATGCACCTGTGGAGGAGTCAGTGTCACTAAGTTATGTACTAGCCAGTACTCAGCACATACCTCCAGAGTCAGGGTCACAGCATCAGATTCTCACATCTTTATGTGATACCAACCAAGGCATCTTTAGAGCTGAAACAAAATGAACTGAAAATAAACAGATGTCTTTGATGAACAGACTTTGGATTTCTCTGCAAAGTAAAACAAACTTGAGTCTTGGTTGGCACACTTCAGCTGTTCCATGATTATGTAAGAGCTACAGTGGACCCAAAATAAGAGCTGAAGGTTTTCTCTACAGTTTAAACAAGTAGAACCTGCCCTCACCCACCCACGCCTCCTTCAGCCAACTGTAGCTTAATAAAATCTGAGGGTGACCATCAGGGATAAGTGGTTTATTATTTCTAAGGCTATATTACCAGCTGCATACTTATTATAACTGCTCATAACTAGACATGGTTTATTCTATTTATAGCATTTAATACTATTTTTTAAGTTTAAATAAACAGATTGAAGAAGTGAAGTCTGCATAGTAATGTTTTTACATAATATAAAAGGTATGAAACACAACCTTTTCCTTCCTTCTGTGGAGTCTAATGAAACTGCCAGTTGTTTATTTTAGCACCAGACACTCTTGGCCTGCAGAGCACGGAAAGACACAAGACAGTCTTGCTTTGATGTTTCTAGAGTTAACCAAAGAGCTCTTACAAACTAAGATAGCGAAACTGCTCTTGCCTGTCCAGGGCCTGGTCTGCACTGGGCCCACTCACTCCCTTGGCAAACAGGACTCCTAGCTCACAAAGGAACAGATCAGCAGTGCTAGTGTGAGGGGAAAGAAGCCATTTTTATCTGAAAGTGTTAACCCTTTATGGGACAGAGACAACTACAAAATCTGATAGAATCTGTGAGATCTGATCCCCTACCAACAGCCATATACAAGCACAACTGCATAATAGCGTGTATGATTTCAGGAGTTCACAGATAAGCACCTATTCCCTTCCTAGGTCACAGTTTTTTATTGTATGCTGTGCTAAGTGAATTAATGTGGCAAGTGAGAGGTGCAAGGCAAAGTGATAATGTTGTTGTTTGATTTTTAGTGAGTTTGCCAGAAAAATAATCCCAGAAGCAGAATACCGAGAGATGGTGAAGAGCCTTGCCAGCAGATGATGTAAAGAACTCAGGATTGCCTAAGAGAGGTCTAGCCCAAACCTCAGCATCCAGGAGGCAACCTCTGTCATACCTGACAGTAAAATTTTCACTTAGAAAAGGAGAGGACCACAGTGGGAATGGACTAGCACATGACTAACTGTATGCTTAGAATTTCTAATACTGTGATGGTTAGATTTTTTTAAAAAGTGTCTCTGTGTATGTGTATGTGTGTGTGTGTGTGTGTGTGTGTGTGTGTGTGTATACATGTGAGATCAGAGGACAAGGCGCCAATCCTTCCCTTCTACTTTGAAACAAGCTCTCCTCTCTTCTGTATAAGTCAGGCTAGCTGGTCTGTGGGCATCTGGAGATTCACTTATCTCTGCCTCCATCCTTACCATAGATATACTGGGGTTATAGACACAAGTTTGGCTTAATATAGACTCTGGGGTCCTAACCTCAGATACCCCCACAGTCATCATGATTCATCATGGTTGCCTACTTACTGAAAGTAGAACTTGTCTTGTTGACAAACTTCCAGGGATTTCCATAGAGGTTGAACTGGGGAAGGAAGGCAGCACCATTTATGTGCTGGGGTCCTAGATTGATTAAACAGGAGAAAACAAGCTAGTCACAAATATTCTACCTCTCTCTGCTTCCTGACTGCAGACCCACTGTGATCAAGTGCCATACTCTCCTGCTGCTCGGAAGACTGGACCTGAAGCAGATTTTTCCTTCCTTAAGATGCTCCTGCCATGTCTTCTGTCAAAGCAATAAGAAAACATTCTCTTATTCCTGCCATACCAGTTTGAGAGTCAAAGCTTGAGATTAAGTGGAAATCACTAGCCTACTGTTCTGCAAACATGCCCCCCCCCCTTTACTGTTAGATGGATAATGTCTACATATAAGATTAAGCTAAGGAATTAAAGTAGGAAGCTGAGTTCAGACTCTAAGGCTACTATTCTGAAGGAATGGCAGCCGGTAAAGAGAAAAGAAATATACACCTGGGAATATAAGACAAGCAGAAAACAACAAAGACTATACATACATATATGCCAAATAAACAAACAAGTCTTTATTTGGAATTCAGGAAGAGACTTCCTTTTGAGATGAGCAGAGGAAAGTGGTAGATTTAAAATGAAGTAAAAAGTGTTTGGGGTCTTGTAAACAGCAATGTTACAATCATTACAAAGTCATGGCTTCAACTGGGAAAGAAGAGTCTTTGCATTCAAGGACCAGAGTCATCCTAAGTCAACTGTGACTTAAAGGAACAGGCCAGCAAGAATCTAATCCAAAGACACTTGGTTATAAGTAATTCAGGGTTTAATTATTTATTTATTTTTATCATGAGAGACAGACATGATATGATTTAAGTAGACGAGACTCATGAAACACCACAGGCACACGGCTGACTTGTGATTCAAATATAGGCCTGTTTGATATTGAGAGAGAGAGAGATAGAGAGAGAGTGTGAGAGAGAGAATGAATCAAGTATAGGGACACAGAACTAGAACATTCTAGATCAAGGTTCAGTAGTCAGGAAGGGTGAGGAGGGGAAGGAGACAGAAGCATTAGCAAAGCTCAGAGGCAACAGAAAGCTTCAAGTTAGGCCAGGTAGACAGGGGTTAAAACCTAACTTGTGTAGGGCCTGCTGTGAGCAACTCCTGTTAAGAGTGGGGTTGGGGGGGGTGCTACTCTACAGAGACTTACATGCCTTCTCTCCTCTTTGGCTATTGTTCTACTGAAACAATGGACTCCAGAGGATTAAAATATC
Organism: Mus minutoides; assembly: GCA_902729485.2. Classification (NCBI taxonomy): domain Eukaryota; kingdom Metazoa; phylum Chordata; class Mammalia; order Rodentia; family Muridae; genus Mus; species Mus minutoides. The sequence continues at coordinate 1,646,342 of LR749599.1, forward strand.
CCAGGAGTCCTCTCTTTAGAGAAGGGAAGTCTGAAGTTCTGATACCAGCCAGAGGGGGAAGAGATTCCACAAAATTCTGGCACCTTTCCAGACAAACAGGAAGAGAGACAAAGATGGGCCAGTGATGGGTAGAGCCTCAAGAAGAGAGACAGAGATGGGCCAGTGATGGGTAGAGCCTCAAGAAGAGAGACAGAGATGGGCCAGTGATGGGTAGAGCCTCAAGAAGAGAGACAGAGATGGGCCAGTGATGGGTAGAGCCTCAAGTAGAGAGACAGAGATGGGCCAGTGATGGGTAGAGCCTCAAGCAGGAGTGCTTAGTTGTGCATACTTCTGGTATTTAAGTATAAACCTCACATCAGACCCTGAAGATACATTTGTGGGTTACTGGACCCTGTTGTTTGTGCTTCTTCCCAATGTGACCACATTGAATTAAATCTACTTCTGCTTTTCACAATTTCTTATCTCTCTAGTTGACTTACTGAGAACTGGTGGCTAAGTCTAGCTCATTGGGACTGCCTGAGCCAAGGCATTGAACCTAAAATCTCCGAAAACTGTATAACTGGGATTCATGATGTAATTCCACAAGCAGAGAGAGAGAGAGAGTTGAGTTGGGAGAAAGACTTAGGCATGAGGCATAAGTGACCAGAAAACTGACAAAGCCACCCAGGACAGCATCCAATGACACTCTGGATGTAGCCAGAGTCTAGCCTGCTGGCCTGATCTATCTCTGAGAGGACCTAAAACATGAGTGGGACTGAAGCTTCTAAGAATCCATGCTGCTCATGGGTAGACCTAGCTCTGTGAGAATCAAATGAGGCAAAAGAAGAAAGACTGCTGGTTTGTAGACAATCTTAAACCCTGAAAGCCACCTCCCTCAGGTCAATAGACAGACATGTTCATATTCAGACAGCAACAGCCTCAACTAATTCACTAGTGACAAGTAAATAGAATACAGTTAATATACCAATGCCTGGCAAACATGGAGGTGGAAACTCACAGTCAGCTATTAGATGGAACACAGGGTTCCCAAGGAAGGAGCTAGAGAAAGTACCCAAGAAGCTGAAGGGGGTCTTCAACCCTATAGGTGGAAGAATAACCATGAACTAACTAGTACCCCCTGAGCTCATGTCTCTAGCTGCATATATAGAAGAGGATGGCCTAGTTGGCCATCATTGGGAAGATAGGCCCCTTGGTCATGCAGACTTTATATGCCCCAATACAGGGAAATGCCAGGGCCAAGAAGTGGGAGCGGGTGGGTAGGGGAGCAGGGCCGGGAGGGGGGAGGGTATAGGGAACTTTCTGGATAACACTTGAAATGTAAATGAAGAAAATGTCTAATAAAAGTTAGGAAAAAAAAATGAAGGTCAGGATCCTAGTTAGATGACCTCTCTTAAATGGAGAGAGCTGTACTACCCAAAGATATGTCCTCACCTGCTGGGAATGTTCTCTGCATACTGCTGCCTATTGTGGAAGCATTAACCTCCTGTGGCTATTGAGCATCTGAAATGCCACCCATAGCTGCCTGACCAGACAGTGTGCTTCTAGAACAAGGAATGTATTCAGGAAAATCTGGATAGCACTCTCTATAAGCAAGCATGGCTCTGAACTGATTTGGGTAGAGAAGACAAATCCAAGAAAGGCTGAGTCTCCAAGATGCTGTTTCTGAGGCTCAGGATATACATCTCTACCTAGGAAGATACGGAGTACTGGCCTGGTGGGCAGAGGTAAATCAGAGGCTTCTATGGACGTAGGAAGTATCTCCTGTATTTCTTTGCTCCTGCTACTACCCATATCAAAGCAAAGGACCAGCAGGGAATTTTAGCTCTCTCTCCAACCTGAGAGGAACTTGTACTTTCTGGGTTTGTTCTATGAATTTTAAAGCTTAAAACTCTGTCTTGGAGTATACCTAGATTAGCAAAGAGGCCTAAACACCAGAGCTATGGCTCTCTGTATTTATGAAGAGATAAGTAACTATATCCTATGTGCCTCCTTACTAGCAGCCTTCCCTTCTCCCACAGAGAGACAATGCCTGACTTCCAGGCCCAGGAGAATTCTGGAAAGTGGATGCTCACTGCCAAGTTCCTGCAGTTCACAAGCCCTTCATTCTGGAATAATTTGAGAAAGGCTACAGACATGTGGCCGGCATTCTACACTAGGGCTGGTGCCCCTTCTGACATGCTTCCAAGGCAGGTTAGGATCAAACACCAAAAAAAAAAAAAAAAAAAAAAAACCCAAAAGAAAACCAGAGGGAGGGAGCCAAGGACCCGAAGAAGGAGTGATCCTGCTAGGAAACAGAGTAAAGGGTAAAAAGTACAGAGGCTGGTAAGCAGAGCTTCTTCAAGCACTGTGTTCCACGTTCTGTCTGTATGTGGAGATAAAAGGCCTTAGCAGAGACTATTTGGATAAGGAGTTTTAGGAACCAAATGTTCTTTGTGGCCTTATTTGGGTCCTTATATGAAGTAAACATTTGAAAGAAAAATAATTCTAAGAATTATAAGAAAGAAAGAGAACCCGGCTATTAGTGATCCTAAAGAATGGTGATGTACATCCTCAAGAAAATGTCCATATTCTTTAAAGATCTATGATAAGATGTAAACAAGTTCTAAATTTTGTTATCATTTAGTTACCACCAAGAAAAAGAAGCAAAGGAAAGAATGAGAAAAGTAGAGTCGGAGAAGAAAGGAAGGAAAACAGATAAGAAAGATGGAATTAGGACCTAGCTAGATAAGTAGTCAGTTATGTGTTGCTTTGTTGTGACACTGTCTCAACATGAGACCATGTGTGACCATGAACCCATGATCCTTCTGTCTCTATTCCCTGAATCCTGGATTACAGGTGCCACCATGAAATGCCTGTTTAAATAGCAAGTGTATCTAGATCCTTTTGTACAGTATGTTGCCATATTTAAAACTGAACCTTCTGAAAACACCCCCAAGTATGCACCACACAAGATGCTGGCTCCTAGTGAGAGCTACCTACAGGTATTACATATTCTCAAATCAATCACTTGACATTTTTACAACATCACAAAATCTACACCTTTGCTCTAGCCTAAATCAACAAGAAAGCCCCAGCCAAGGCTGCGTATATTACAGAAGCCTTGTAAATCAGCAGTTGCCTTAGGCTTCAGAGGCCTCCAGATGTGACCAGCTGTTCCAAACAGTAAAATCTCATTAGTTCAATGTCCAACCACTCACCAGCTAGGTTCACTTCAAAGTCATAAGAACCCAGAATCCAAAGAGAGAATAACCAGAAAACTTCTGTATTTTTAAAAGTTCATTAACAAGCTGAGAATTTGACTTCTTGTCAATAGGTAAGATGAAATAGCATGACGTTACAGGGGCTTTCCCTTTAATTACCCTGCTCCTTTACTTTTATGACAAGACTTTTTTGTTTCCTCTGGTGGAACAGATTTGCTAGGACTCTGTGCCCTATGATAGAAGTGAGAAATTAGATGTTCAAGTCGTTTACCAGAATTTCAATGATGACTGTTTAGAAGTCCTGAAATTCCACCAAGGTATCCTGTTGACAAGAGCACCAGGCCAGGGAAAGAGGGTATTCAGGAACCTTATGGAAGAAGAGATGTGTTTCATCAGCATTTTAATAAAATCAGACAGCAATAGTCATCCAGGAACATGTCACAATGAACTGACATGGTTCTCGGCAAGCATGTTGGCCACCAAATCCACTCTGACATCTATCAGATGCTGATATGAATGGGAGATGAACATGGATGCTTTTGTTTTGTTTTGTTTTGTTTTGTATTGTTTTGTTTTGTTTTGTGTTTACTTTTCCTGGCTTGGGATTGAGAGCTTTCACTTCAGCCCACTACATTCTGAGTTTTGGTGAATGGCAGATGGAGAAGATATGGCCTCCGGTGCTCCTTTATATAGCTCATGATTCTCATCCACCTAAAGAAAAGTTTCAGAGATTCTGGGGACTGGGTGTTTTAGACAAAGGGTTTATGGAAGGGAGTCGTGAAAGGGACTGCTGAGGCAGAGGGTAGGAGACAGTGAGCTTGGTTGTGTCTCTCACTGTTGACCAGCAATAAGTGTCTCTATAATGCACATATGCCACTGTGCAAAGTCCACTAACTGGAAATAAATCTGGAGCCAAGATTTGGAAAGGACTACCCATCTCGCATCTGGACAGATCAATAAACCCTTCCTCAAATGTGTTCTCATGCAGGCCTGTGCACAACCTGCTTCTAAGTCTTGTCTCAGCTCTTAGTTTATGCTATAGTTGTCAATGACACCTGGCAAATCTCAGCTTTAAATACAAGGAAGCAAGAGGGATCCCAGAGCCCTGGCATTGTTACTTTTTCCAGGGGAAGGAGAAGAGCCATGTATCATCCAGCAAGCTTAGTGGTTATGATACCTTTCTATTCAAATGAACACTGTTTCTCAGTGACAATGTTTCACTAGACAAAGTTCACTGGAAAGTATAGTCTATTTTGTAATCTACGTTATTTGTATAGGAATCCTGTTGTTCATAATTAGTGTCAATAGATATTGTTTGGATGAATAAATGAGGGTACTCTAGTATTTTATTGGCAAAGGTAAGCTCATTTGTTTTACAAGGTCAAGTATGTCCAAGTATGAATTACTTGAAGACAATACATTACTTTTCATGCTGCTTCTCTCATATGATAACATTTGATGTCCTGTAAAGATCATATTGATTTGTTTGTCATGGGAATGTCAAATACAATTGCCACAACAGGAACAAGCAACCCAGCTGAGGACATTCTGTGTTCTCTAAAGAAAGAACACCAAGCCCAGCACAGAAAGCCACTGTCTAAAAATTCAGCTGGAAATTCCTGTACAACAATCAGTGCTCACTGGCAAATTTTCCAAATTACTAGAATGGTTTTGGAAACCATACCAGAGACAACATTTATATATAAAACTCTGCCAGGTTCTCACATAAGCTTTTAACATCACCCTCTATATTTGGGACAGATGAAAGGGTAATTGGAGGCCTGTGGAAAATATGAGTAGTGGGGTTACAGATCCTTCTTTGCTTCTCACGTATCTCCCACATTCTAGAAGGGAAGGAAAGTGCTTATGTAATCCATGCTGCTGTTGGATCACTATGGTTCCCATGTTCCACTAATCACCTCAGGCAGGTCCGAGAAAGTCACCCCTAAACCCCCTTCAAGTATTTAATCTGGACTAAGGACCAAACACGCACACGTCCAAAAACCCCAGGTTCCTCTTTTCTAACCCAATGATGTGCTTAAGAGGAAAAAGGAAATGAAATTAAACAAAAACAGGTTTTCAAACATAGTGAAGTTACTGACCAACATAAAGCCCCCCTCCCCCAAATGCTAACACCCATGACTGCATCCTTGGTAAAGAATCATCCAAAATAGAAGCTATCAGGAAAAAAACACATTGGGCCAAGATATTCTTTGAAAGGGAATCCCAGCCTCGAACCAAGTAGCTACAACCTGCCTTGCAGTAGGAAAGGACAACCCCAATATGGGCCATGAATCTATCAAACAAAAAAACCTATTGCCATGCGTACTTCCCAGCTTACAGAAACAAGAAGGGCTGAGCAGAATTGGAGGCATGCAAGTCCATCCCCAAATGTGTCCTGAATTCCTCTATGGACATTTCACATTCGAACACTTTATGAAGCAGGCTTCCAAATTAGTGCTGAACTCCAGAATGTGAGCTGACCTTTGTTTGTTTGTTTGTTTGTTTGTTTGTTTGTTTGTTTTTCTGGCAGGCATGCTTTCTTGGGGACAATAGTATATCATCTGCTACTCTGTTACTTTGTTATCTATTTGCCTATCTGGAGCCTGAGTGATTAGCATCTTTATTTACACCTATTACTTGAAGAATACCTAGCTTTTCTGGCTTACATTGCCTCGGTTGCTTGGGGTTTTTTTGTTTTGTTTTGTTTTGTTTTTGTTTTTTTTTGTCAATTTAACACAAGTCAGAGTTATCTGGGAAGATGGATTCTCAATTTAGACAATGCCTCCAAGAGACTGGCCTGTAATAACTATATCATCCATTTTCTTGATCAATAATTGACGTGGGAGGGCTAAGCCCACCTCTGAGCTAAAATGCTCTTTCTTGTATAAGAAAACAGGCTGAGGAAGCCTTGTGAAGCAATTCACTAAGCAGCACTTTTCCATGGGCTCTGCTTCAGTTCCTGCCTTCAGGTTCTGGCCTTGAATGCCTGTACTGACTTCTCTCGATGATAAAGTGTGATCTGAGACTTATATGCTGAAATAGTCTCTTTCCTCTCCAAATTGCTTTTGACCATATGTTTTATGACAAGAATAGAAACTCTAAAATGCATGATGTGTTGATTTGAATAGGAATCGGATATATATATATATATATATATAT
>LR749599.1:1652803-1751931 GCA_902729485.2 Mus minutoides
ACCTTTCTTCTCTCTTCTCTCTCTGCCTGAAGACCAGGATGTAGCTGGCACTACAAGCTACATCAAGTACTTTTACAACACTACCACCCTTCCCACCATGATAATAGACTAAACCTCTGAAACTGTAAGCAAGTTCCCTAGTTAAATGCTTTCCTTTATAAGTGTTGCCTTGGCCTTGTCATCTCTGCACAGCAATAAATAGATCAGTAAACAGACACATGTATACAAAGCTTCGATGTCTATTGTTCCTAACATCTTTTCATCAGTCACTTATAAGTTTTCCTGTAAATGTATGTAAACATATAGAATTCACTCACATTAAGCTCAAGACTGACAATGAGAATTAACTAGTGTCAAGCCACTCATCTGACACTAACTTTGAGCAAGGGAGAGTGGGAGGGATTCAGTGTTTAATTCTCTAAGGTTGTCATATTGACAGATGTACAATAGAAATAATAAACTCTATCTGATAGCACTCCTACAACTTGCTCTGGTTGTTTATTGACTAAACTCAAAGAGGGAAAATGTATTATATTTAAATTTTATTTAAAGTTCTCCTTAAGGTAGCTGGGAATATCCTTTTAGATATTCAGATTACATATTTAGATTATGGTGCTTTCTTGTCCTCTTGAAGAGGCACCTATGGTGACTTTATGAAACTGATGGTTGCTTCATTTTAGAGTTTGGTTCTTACATGATTTTCACGTTTGAATCATCCATTCTTCTATTCATTCAACAAACATTTTTAGGCACTTACTCAGAGGATAAATATAAGTTCTCCAGAAACCTTATTCTTCCAAGGCATAGAGACCCCTAAAGTAAAGAGTGTGCGTATAGATCCATAGGGCATGCCAGGCGGAGCTCCAGCCTGAAAAGACAAAGAATGTTTCAACAGTTCAGAGAAATACTTTTAAGTAGAGGAAATAGGTCTCCTAAATGTCATTTTGAAGGTAAAGGTGTTAAGTTTACCCACATATGTACTGAATGGGTGTATATATAACATGCAATGCTTTTTTAAAAGATGTATTGTCATTTCTCACACAGAAAAGAAGTACCCCATGGACAAGGAACAGTCCTGTACTCAGCATGCTTTTTCTCTCCAGTACCCAGTACAGTACCTGGAATGTTTTCAATAAATGTTTCTTGAGTGAATAACTATTAATAATGAATTTTGTCATGAAGAGAATTCCAGGCAGTGGCCATAAGTCAGTCATTGATTATAGGCAGATCCATTTAATTCCATTGTTTGGCAAATACAGAATCTTTCAGCTTGTTCCATTTTTAAGTTTATTTTTATTTGAAACTAACTTCCTTGTGTCCTCTGATTGTCCTGCTCCATGAACTTCCAGGAATACCTGTATATGCTGAGAGATAACAAGGCATTTCCTTTTCTCACCCTGTTTCTCCTGCAGCTTTGCAGCTGAGTGGGGCTTCCTTTGCAACTCCTTGGAAATGTGGGAGTGTTTCCCAGGGCTGTGCTGAGAATTGGAAAAGCATTGGAAAGATTTTGGAAAAGCATTAGGAGAGATTTTGATGAAAGTCTCCATGGGCCTACAACAGAATGCAACAGAATGTTTAGAAAGTCATGTAGCTTGGCTCCACTCTTCAGACTGGCAAGGCTCTGTTCTAAAGTGACTACTGTGCCCCCTTCCAATGAATCACAGTCCAGTGCTGGTCACAGCATGGAAACAGTCTGAGTGGGAAGAGACTGGAAAAGAGCCTGGAGGCTGCTCACTTCAGTCTCTGTGCTATCCTGGGGGCAGGGGACACACCAATGTGGTAAATATCTAAGTGAAAAGTGAGATTCAAAGAGGCTGGGGGCAGATAAAAGAACAGTGACTGCTCTCCTTTTATGGCCTACTTAGGATTGAACTGTCCCCCCTTGCTTTTCTCTCGGCCTTGTTTATAGATGTTAAATGGCAGTGAGGACCCTTTTATTTTTAAAAAGGTTCTTAATGGAGAATTCATTTGATCACGTTTGAGAGGTGATTAAAGTTAGGTCAAACCTTGTGATCTCAAAGTCATTTAATTAAAGATCCTAATGTTTGTCCCACAAATGTGGAGTGTCAGAGAATGGTGTTTTCTTTAGAACTCTTAATAAAGTCATATTAGCAATACCTTACATTCAATGACATTTGGGACTCTGCATGTTCATATTATGAGCTATTGGATACTCACTGTGCCCTAGCAAGGTCATAAACTCAATATTTTAACCCCCATATTACAGATAAAATAATAAACTCAGTATGAAAACGCAGATGAAAGTAACCCCTGGACTTTCTATCTTAGTGGTAGCCTGGATTGAAATGGACAATCCACATGTAGGGAAAAAGAAACAAGGCAGACTCACTAGAGTCTCGTTGGCTGACTTCATAGACTTGGTAATTTGTGATAGAAATGCTGCACACACTCTTTCAATTCTGCCCTCAACACATATGCACATGATCATCCTGCAAATACTCTGTAGAGAATTTCTCCCAATCAGGGCTCCAAGAACTTGGAAACAAAACAAAACAAAGCAATAGTCCTTCAAGGTTAAAATGGCCATCAATTGGGTTTTTTTTTTAACCCACATTGTTATTCATTCATTAACACAAATACTGAGACCTGCTATGAAGAAGGTGAAGCAGGTGCTATGTGAAGCACTATTCTAGGGCCTTTAGAAACATTAGAAACCTTATGGCATTTACTGGCTCAGCACAGAAGTAGACAAATAGCACTGGGCTCTGTTGCCTGTGCCCATTCCTGCAGAAACTCCATGGGAATGGCCAGTTTGATGTGTTTGAAGTGAGTCATCAGAGCTTAAGCTCACAAGTGGAAAGAGCCTGTATGTTTTGAGTACATCAAGCACTCGTCAAGTGTTTACAAGAGTGACTGCCAAGATCCCCCTGCACTGTGCGGATGTAATCCTGTGATTACCCTGGAAGAGGCATCCCTAGGACTTCCAGCTATGAATTTAGCCCATGGTCCTGGTCTGAGCCCCCACTATTAGGAAAAAAAAAAAAAGAAAAGATATATCAGTGGTGTAGCTGGGAGTATTCATATTTAATTATGTACATGTATGTCTTGACTGTAACCCAAAGAATCAAATGACCCTGATCTAAACTTAAATTGTTTGCATATGGCTTTAATGTGAATTCATTTCAACTAGAGACACAAAAATTACATACATTCACAGGATATCATGTACTTCTGCAATGCATGTGTACTTCATGTAATGTTTAAAGCAGGGTAAGCATCCTATCTCTTTAAATACATGCCTTTTCTGTCTACTTTGCCTAAGAATAAGCTGTGCTATAAGGGCATGATTCACAACAAGGCTTTGTGCAATCCTGCCATTAGCTGCCTCCTAAGGAATTCTCAGAGGGCTAGGCTACCACTCAAATATTCTTTTCCTTTCTCTTTATCCTACATTTAAAAAATGTTAATTGATTTGCTCCATGAAATCCCCTGTAAAATGGCCAGATGTTGTAAGAGAATCTTGATAGTATGGGAATTCAGCAGGAGATGCCAACAGTACAAAACGCTGTTCAGGTTTCTCCAGCTTTCAACTGAAACAAACAAACAAAAACAAAAACAAATCCAAAGGTTCCTGCTTTCCCTGGGATTAAATCAAATCTCCTGGATTTCACTGGTAGTATCTAAAGAAAAGGAAACCTGCCCACCACTAGCTTTTGCCACTAAATATATTGAGCAAGCAAAGGTTTGTAAACACAGAAACTACCCCAAGAATGTCAGCCAAGAGATAGCAGATCACCCTGAACTCCATTGCTGTCCAGCTCTGTGACCCTGGATAGGGCACACATTCTGTGAGTCTCACTCTTGGCTATCAAGATAGATGTCTGACATGGTGAGCTTTCTTCCAATGCTGTCCATTGTGCTTGGACCAATACAATTTAGCAGGGAAAGGGATGTGTGACTGTCTGGCCAAGGGTGGAAGGGAAGCAGTGAGTGACCACACAGGATGTAAAGAGGAAGATCTAGCATGCATTCTGCTCAGGTTCCACAGGCCTCCTGTAACTCACTCAGCTGAGCTACTCTGTATGTGCTAAGCGTGTGTCAATGGGATGTTCTATGCCTAAAGGACCAGATTTTCAATAGAGGATAAATTGTCTGGGAAAGTAAGACTGGTTACGGGACCAGGCAAGGAGTTATTGCTAAATATCAGATGAGACCTAGGAAGTCTGAGTTTAAAACATGGAGACTTTAAAGATCTTGAAGACATTCCTCAAAATGTCAAAAACTTCATGATGAGAAAAGAGAGAGGCTGAGAAAGCCGAGGTATCTAGTTTGGTAAAGCAATTACATTTAGAACCACCCCCTCCCCATTTTTAAATTAGACTGCATTAGAGTCACCTGGAAGGCTTGTTGGGACAATCACTAGGTTCCATTTTTAGTGTAGAACAACTGGACAGAGTCGGGGACATGCATTATCACAGGAGACACCACTGCTACTCTGGAGACCACACTAAAAGAAGCCCTGAGGTGAGACTCATGAAGGTCAGAGGTCATCTAAAGGGAAGTAAGCTGATAGGTCACCTTCTAAGCATTAAGCATGTGTGGTTGAGGAACCCACGGGACATGGACTTTGTTTCTTTGTCTTTATCACCCCATGAATGACTGTTAAATAAATCCAGGTGACAATGATCAAAAGACAAATCAGAATCCTTCCCATGCATTTTCTGTCTTCACAGAGTGAAGTGGCTTCAGAGGGTTGATGGAGCCACCCATATTTAGAAATTCTTGGGAAGAGAGAGATGGCTCAGCATGTGCTGTTCTTGCAATGGACCAGACTTTGGTTCCTAGCATCCTCATTGGGAAAATTACAATGGCTTCCAGATCTAGCTCAGGGGATCTGATGCCACCTTCTGGTCTCTACAAACACCTGTGTGCACACACATATACCAGCTCAAACATATACCTAAGTAAATAAATTTTTAAAAGAATCTATAATAATTTAAGTGGTAAGTACACAGCCCATACTGATGAGAACATGTGTGTTTACTTAAGAGTACTGAAACAAACATTTCAGGAAAACCCATGGGGAATACTGAAGGAAGAATTTCTCTACACAGAAGGAAGCTGAACTAGGTTATCCCTAACTGCCTTTCTGAACCTAGTCTGTATTACAAAGCTGTGTCATAGGTAGGAATGAGAGCAACAATATATTCATGTGAAGTTGAAATGAGGGATGTAATGCTTGAATGGACTACAGAGCCAGCCAAAGTTTATTTTAAAGTGGGAGAAGGCATCATAATACAAAATGGAAGCAGTAAGACACTGGGGCAGATTCATGAGCCAGGACATTATCACCTACAACACAGCACTGTTGTACACAGACAGACACTCTTCGGTCTTCCTCTTCATTAATCATTAGTTAATTCACCTTTATGATGAAACGGAGCTCTTTTTTGTCAGGGTGCTACGTACCGCAAAAAGATTCTGATTCCAACATCAGACACTTTAGAAAAGACATGCATATTCCTACACTGGCATGGCTCTCACAAAGGATCACTTAACCAGGAAAGCATCTTATACATTGGTGACATTCTGCTGAGAAATGTTTCATCAGTAGAGGAACCTGATGCCCTGATAGTGACAGGACATGGCTCTCTCAAGTTAGAAGATGCTTTTACCTCTGCGACTGGGTTAGAAAGCCCTTTGAAATACACAAAGGACTTAAAAAAATAGTTGTGCAGGGCCTCAGGGAGTCCTGCTAGTTTAAATAACACATGAAAAGTATTTATGAGCTCTTTTTATGAGGTGGTCAAAGAAAAGACCATCCAGCATGTAACATAAGACTGGACTGGAGAAGAAAACATTTTCAAACCGCGTTGGAGAGTTAAACACGAATGGAATTTTATTTCAGTCTCTGTTGCTTATTTAAATTAATGGTGTTTTCAGATGGGGCCTAAATGATAATGCAGATCAAGGTGAGCCTTGCCAGGAAGAAAATATACTAGGCTATTATGCAAAGAATGTTTCTAAGTAATGTTGAAATAATGTGAAGTATATAGGTTTAGCAAAAAGGGCCTTCCTGGAAGGGGTAGGTGGCTATAATATGCCTGAGTATGTTTTGAATCCTGTGAGCTGATCTCTGTGCTCCAGTCTGGCCTTTGGCATAACTCTGTGTTCAGCAAATGGGGAGCTTTCTGTAGCCAATACGGTTCAAACCAGTGTACAGTGAGAAGCTCACCTGGAGTGCACGGTGTGAGGAGCTCCTGAAGGTCCTTATGTCACTTCTTAATTATAAAACTGACCTTTCTGCAGAGCACATGCCTGAGTTCTCTTTCTCCAAAGTAGTGATGGGTCTGAGCTAATGCCCCCATATTCCTTTCTGGACTTCTCTGTGACAAAGAACATGTCCTGGTGTGTGACAGCTGGCAAAGGTTATGGGCTATAGAGGCAGCCACAAAGTAGAACAGAGATAATTGGCCCCTGGAGGCACTAAATCAAGGTTCTTGGCCCCATTAATTCCATGTGTTATAATGAGCATCTGCCCGGTGAGTTGTATCAGTAACAAATTTTACCAGAAAAGTATTCTCTTGGGCCAGCAATTGACTGAGTTCTACAGCTGTGTGAGTGTAGTCAGTCAATGAATGAATGCTAGCTGCTCCAGCCCTTCACTTATTTGACCCACAAATACTGACTGAGCCACTGACTATATCCCAGACTGCCCTAGAATGTAACCAAACTTCCATAATTTCCCATCTAACTATTTTTGGAGAATACAAACACAACAAAAAATGTACCAAATCTACAGTTAGTCATTCTGGATCTGAAAAAAAAAAGTTCTGTTTAATAATTTAAAATAAAACCCACCAGGTTACTACCCAGCATGCCTCCTCTGAAAACCTGAGTTCCAAGTTTAGAAGCACTAAGCCAAGTTACATATTGTATAAATCCCATACTTACTGAAGGTAGCACTAATTCAACTGAGAGAAGGAAATAGAATCTTAGTTTGTTGTCTTTATATCTACACAATAGAGTTAAAATATTAGGGAGGTAAAGAAAATAGTAATCAGGATCGAGGAAACTTGGTTTTTAGCAAATTCAGTCCAACTACTAAATCACTTTTCATTCCCCTTTCTAGAACCAAACCAAATTTAGTATTAATTTCCCTTTAAGCCTCCACTTCCTTTTCTGCTTGCTCATCTGCCTTCCTTGCCCCAGACTTTTGGTTTGTGGTGGACGGGACAGCTATGGAAATGATGGCTGCACACCACCATCTGCCTTTTACCCACCAAGAAGCCAGTGCTCTGTGCAGCTTGGCACACACACACCTCCCACTCCTCTGGCCAGCCCTCCTCTTCCCTGTCTCCTCCAGTTCTCCTAGACAGATGGAATAGTAGTTTACCAGCAGGAGGGAGCTTCCATCCTGCAACTGCCTCTAGTCAAGGCCACTGGATACTGGAGAAGGAGGTGTCTCCATTCATAACTTGTCAAGCCTAATGGAGGTAAGTGATTACCTCTTTACCTGAGGGCTGGGAGTAGGGAATAAGGTGTTGTTGTTGTTGTTGTTGTTGTTGTTGTTTTTAAAGAAGGTAGAGGCAAAAGTGTGGTTTGCTTTTGTAAAGAGATACTCTGGGACCAAGGAGATGGCCTGACAGCTCAGTTTGGAAAGGGCAAATCTTGTAGGCATGAGGACATGAGTTCAATTCCCAGACCCCATGAAAGAAAGTCAGACATGGTAACACACATCAGTACAAGCAAGTCTGAGACAGATAGATTTCACTAACCAGAATGAAGTTCTGTATACCTTCTGCTACATCACATACACATGAAATACAAACAAGGATGCCGACCCCATTTTATTTATAGTGTTCCTTATCATAATGGATAGGGTTAAAGTCTTAGCATCCAGTGGAACAATTCATTCCAAGGTTCCCTAACCTGATGATGGGAAGGGGTTTTCTAGCCATATTTGAACTGAAAAGGCTTTTTTTTTTTTTTTTAAATCGTAATTAACCTAACTCACAGCTTGGCAAGTGATATTTTGCAAATTCCCAATGTGTTTGTTTTATTTTTTCCTCTACAACAGGTTAATACCCCTCAGCTGCTTGACTAGCTGGAGGTCACTCTATTAGACTGCTCAAATTCTTCATTTTCTTTTCAACAGCTGAATCCAAATGCTGCCTCAGTTTCTCTGAGAATATAGTGGATTACCTAGTTGTCACTCTATTCAGATTGCTACAGAGGCTTAGAGGTCATGTACATGAAATCTAACAGTATTTTTCCATGAGACCACCCCAAGTATGTCCTTATATGAAAGTGCAAACACTGCTTATGCAGACAAGCTTCCAAAAGTATCCATTTGTGACAGTTGAGACTATGAAAACACATAGTTGCTATCGGCTTATCTGAGAACTAAGTTTGAAACCATATTTTTTTTATATACAGTTTTTTACTTATATTCTATAAGTGAAAGAATTCCAGTCCTTAATCTTAGCCACTGATTGGTCATAACTCAGACTGCTTATAACATGTCTCTTCTGTATGAAGGCAGTGCTAGATGCTTGGATATTTAGGTTTTACAGGTGGTGTGCTTTCTGAGGTATCCAGAGACCTCTGAAAATAGAACTACATTTAACTTATCTATATTTTCAAATTTTCTAAAGGACTTTTCTAATTTTAAAAAAGACACTCTAACCCTTCTAATCACATACAATGGTTTGCAAATCCCAGCTTTGGAACAAGCACCACTCTAGATCCTGGAACAATTCTTCTTGTAGAAAAAGTGGTTGCAATCTTTTTTTTTTTTTTTTTTAGATTTATTTGTTTTAGGTATGTATAAACACACCAGAAGAGGGCGTCAGATTCCTTTACAGATGGTTGTGAGCCACCAGGTGGTTGCTGGGAACTGGACTCAGGACCTCTGGAAGAGCAGTCAGTGCTCTTAACCTCTGAGCCATCTCTCCAGCCCAGTGATTGCATTCTCAATGTGTTAGCATTTTGTCAAGATCTCAACACAGTTTAATACATCCAAAAGAACTATTGGGTGCCTGCAACTGGAAACTGTCCTTTTGTACTGATGCTATCTATACTAGATCTATTGACACATGTGGCATAGGGGGACTCATCCTTTTTGGCGTGGGTGTGGGGAATAAAGGGAGTGGGAGAAAACCTGCGTCCTGTCAGAGTTCCGGTGCTCTGGGTGAGCAGATGTGGCCCCAGGTGGGTGTCTGGCTGTGGGAAGCCATAGAACCTACCCAGCCAGAGAGTGGACAAGAGGCAGCCTGAGGTCTCTGGACCTCACTGAGGCCAGAAGTAACAGGGTTTTAGTCTCAGGCATCCCAGACACAGCTCAATACCACAGAAGAGCTGAGAACAAAATGCCCCCCCCGGGGGGTGTGGCTTGGTCATCCCCAGAACTGAAGGGAGGAGAGGGGAGGGAAATAGGAGGCACCGGGTGGTTCCCACATGGGCAAGAGTCCTTGGTCTGGTCCATGGCTGGAGTGCAGGAAGGCCTTCCAGTGGGAGGTTAGGTGAGGCTCTTTAGGGGAAAACCTATCCCATCATTTAAGCATGGTGGGCCTTGATGAGCAGAGATAGTCTATGGTTTTAGAGATTTATTGTAGAAAGGCAGAGAGAAAGAGAGAAGGTAAAATAAAGAGAGAGGCCAGCTATGGCCACATGGAGAGAGGGGGAAAGGGAGAGAGAGAAGGAGGGCTAGAGATGAGAGTAAGAAAAGTGAGCACTTAAAGACAGAGAGGAGGGGCCAAGCAGCTGGGGTATAGTGGGATGGGCTACCCTGCTGCTGCCAGGTAACTGTGAGGAGGAGCATTCTTGGCTATAGTCAGGTAACTATGGGAGTGGAGTCTAGCCAGAATGCCAGGAGCTTGATACATTGTCTGCTTGACTTATAGTCACAGAATTATGGAGTTGGGGGTTCTGTGGTGTCAGGCACCTGTCTTTGGGAACGTGGCTCACTCTTCTGTCCCTTGTAGAGTTTCCTACTGGGTCTCTGGAGCAAGCCTCATTCAACCAAAACAGGCTGCCTTTCATTGCCCTAGATCATCCCTCGTGCTTTCTAAGACATAGTAACGGACAGCCTGAAAGACATTGTGATGTGCCATTGGAAGTATCAGATTTGAAGATGGAGTATAGACATGTAAAGCCATTGGAGGGCTTCAACACCCTCCAGTTGATGTCTTCATAGAACATCTTTACATTCCCAGTAATCCATTTCCCAAGCATACACATGCCTACTCTAGTCATAGTGTAGCAAGTTACATTAAGATTAAGGTCAATGGTCATTTATTGTGCTAATGACATCCATAAACGCTCCTTAAAATAATAGAGAGTTTAAGGCTGATACATAATGATTTTAGTTAAATCTCACCAATTATATTTTGGAGAAATGAAGAATGATATAAGAAATACTGATTTATAAAGTGACTGTAGTCACATTGACCTGACTTCTAGTCCCAGCTCGGCACTTCAGCACGTCCTACCAGTTTCCTAATCGCTGAGTTTCAGCTGTAGAAGAAATTTAATCCAGTAACATGACTGCTCTGGCAAAGAATCAAATCCCAAGACCAAGACCTGGCTGTGTGATCTGGCTGAAATACAGATATGCCTATAGTACATACTTTTAAGATAAAACTAGTTTATAGAAAGAAGCAGCCATGTTTGAAAGTGATGTCTAACTGAGTGGCAGACAAAGTAATGAATCAGAGAAAGATTTGACAGAATGAGTCAGAGCTAGGATACGACCAACTCCCATAAGAACAGCACAAGAAAGAGAAGATATTTAATAACAGTGTAGTCAGTTGCAAGTCAGTACAGTAAGTGCAGTGCAGTGGAGTTCATTCATGAGTTCATGCAGTTCAGTGCAGTTCAGCAGAGGCAGTTGAAGCCAGAGAATAAGAAGAAGCCAGAAGATTAGAAAGAATTGTCAAAGTTAGAGGCCAAGCAGAGCAATTCAGTGAGAAGCTGAGAGAAGTCAGATTGAATCAGTCAGCTTAGGGAGGACAGAGTTCTAGCCAGAGTTCAGAAAGAAGTAAACAGGGTGAGCTTATTCAGCAGTAAGTCTCCAATATGAAAATTACATCTGGTGAATAAAAAAACTTTGACACTCAGTAAACTGAATGGTACATAAGTGAGAAAATGCCACAGTGAAACTGTCTTTCTTTTAATCATAAAAGAAGTTTTAATTATGAGTATATATGGGAGGTATGTGCATGTATGAATATAGGTACTAGCAGAATCCAGAAATAGGTGTTAGAACTATTGAAGTTTGAATTAAGGGTGGTTGTTAACCATCTGCTACTTGACTGTGGGTGCAAGAACTGAACTCAGGTCCTTTGCAAGAGAAGTAATTATTCATTCTTAATTGCTAAGCCAGCTCTTGAACCCCAAACACATCCATTATAGCAAGTAATATATGCTAATAAAATAATGCATATAAATGTATAAAAGGTAGCATGCCTATACAAATATAATAATTTAGCAAGCAATATTACACTTTTAATCCAAATTATGCCACTCTTCTGTTATTAAAAGTAATAAAATAATTCCCTGACTTAAGAGAAACTTAAAGCATATTCCTACTTTTTAATTTGTTGACTATACATATATATGTATATATATACATATATATACATGTACATATACATATGTACATATATATATATATATACACACATATATAAATATATATATATATATATATATATATATATATATATATATATATATATATATATATATATATATTTCCCACTTAAACTCTTCTTTCCAAAACAACATTAACAACAAACATCACTTTAAGGTTTTTTTTTTTAATTCCCACTAAGTTTAATTATGGTTGCTTATATGAGCTTAAGTTGAGATTATTAACTTGAACAAGGGCAACTTATCAGTAGCTCCCCCACAGCAGAGAGTGATATGGCCTCCTTCAGTCCCCATTAACCACCATTGTCCTTCAGAGGGACAATTAGCCTCAGAATCCACTCTCACTCAAATGATGTAATGGTAATGGTCCAGTCTTATGCAGGATTTGCAGTTACGCCTGCTTTTCAATGACTCATTGAATACTCGATATTGGCTGTATTGAAGGCAATAATATGTATATTATGTTTCATAATACTCTTATATTCAACCCTTCGGCACTGAGCCATGAAGGAGACTATATAGATAGATGTCCAGTCTAGGGATAGGCATTCCACATCTCTCTGCACTCTGTATATTATCTTCACTTTGGCCAATTTTTAGTATTTATATTAACTGCCACTCTCTGCCAAATGAAGCTTTTCTGATGAAGGCTGCAAATTTCACTAATCTGTGGGAACAGAGATAAATATTTAGAAGGCAGTTTGTTCATTTAGCAGAACAACAGCAGCCCCTTCCTATTTTGATGACTAACTTGAAGAAATCACATGTGATAACTTGTAAGAAAGGAGTGAGTTATGTTAAATAATATGTTCTTAAAGACCTCACATACAATGCCCATACCCTCAAGATCTCCTAAGTAAATGTTAAGAAGATGGGGCAGATGTTGTGCCTATCTGTGTGGTTACATAAAGTTGAAGCTTAATCACGTTAGAAGTCTGTTCCTTCCTCACATACTAGAGCAAAAAATGTGTGTCTCCATACATGACTGGGAAGTAACGTGGCACGTCTGGGTCGGAGGTCTGCAGTTTTCAGTAGTGGGAATGTCTCTTCATAAGTCCACGCTATGGTCAAATTCTCTGTAAAAGGTGTCGGCCCTTTCACAGGAGCATCTCAGCTTCTGTATTGTTCCAGTCTTTATACCCTATATTGAACATGTTGTTAGATGAAGCTTTGAGTCGATTGCTTACCAAGTAAGTTTGAAGAGTAAAAAGATTGTTTTAAACTTCCTATGTATGTCAAAATTGTTGTTAAAAGATGGGATTCCAATCTCACAGTCAGAAAATGTGGGGTTTAGGGTGGCAGTTATAATATTGTGACTATATTTCTCAAACCATAAATTGACATGTGGTCTGACAAGCATAAAGTGTACTTCTGGAGACAGTGGGAGAGAATATTTGAAATCAGAACTGGAAAATTTGGGACATATGAAGGCTATAAATAGTGGGCAGAGACTGGGTTGTTTCCAACAGAGCTCAATTCCTACTAAGAACCACATAATTAGCCAGCCCCCAGTTGTCATACATATAAATACTGGTACATACAAGAAGCAATTTAAACCAGCATGGTAAACAAGCCATGCTCATGCCAGAGGCCTGCCTGGCACACATGCCTCTTATTCTCAGAGCTCTGCCAATCCATGTGCAGGATAAAGCTGCCCTTGAGCAACTGACAATACAGCTGAGAAACAATATAGTAGCCATTAAGAGCTAACTACACACATTCAGTACAATATGTCCATTGACAAGAAATAATAGGTTTTAATTGATGTCTCTTTCCTTCCTGCAGGAGGAAGGTAGAGTTATTTTACCCATCAAGTTTTCAAATGTGCATCCTTTTTATTTTTATTTTTTTCTGGTGAGAGACTTTATTCTAACCAAGGGTTCCAGAACAATACTCAGCAGAGGTTAGTGCTCAGGAGAACAATGTGCACAATGCATTGTTCTGACAGGAGAACAATGTGCACAATGCATTGTTCTGACATTCGTAGGTCAACACAATGAATCCGAAAACACTGCCAAAGGACCATGATAGTCAAGTAACACAGCGTGGATAAAAATGGCTACTCATTCTTCACCAGGGTTTGTATATATGTATGTGTGAGTACATGTATGATTGTACACATAGAGGACAGAAGTCAAGCCAGGTGTCAATCCTCAGGAGCCTTTTGTCTTGTATTTTAAGGCAGTGGAGCACTGGCCTGGAGATCACCAATTAGACCAGGCTGGCTGATAAGTGAGCTCCAGGCATCCACTTGCCTCTGCATCCCCAGTGATAGGATTACAAGCACACAGGACCACCTCTGGCTTCCCATGTGGGTCCCGTGGATAGACTTCAGGTCCTCATGCTTCGGTTTTCTGATCTGAGCTCTCTCACCAGCTCCAGGATCCAAAAGTTTCAAAAGAACAGATCATTCATTGATTTAATAAGAGAGGAAGAGAGAGAAAGAGAGAGAAACAGAACCACAAAATTAGAAAATTAAGGAACTGTAAGATTCTCCTTCTGAATAAAGTATTGAAAAATACATAGAAATGTTCACTTGCTGACCAAAACTTATTTCCTACTGGCTTCTGCTGATCAGTGAGGCACGCAAGACTTGGCTTCAATGCCCCAAGTTCCCAACCTGAAAAAGTGGGGAAGAGAAAGAAGTGGGCTGTGGGTAGATGAGAGACGCCACATCTGTACGATACTTATGCTCTAATTGCAAACTACCCACAGTTATTACATTCTGTTTCATGTGCTTTATATGAGTCAGATGCGGAATTCCCTGTGGTAGTGGTTGCTTTAACTCTCTAGAAACATGAAGGCAACTTAGAACTAAAAGGAAACAAAAGAAATTGGCTTTAAGAATTAAGTGTTTTGAATAGGTCCCTTCCTAATTTGTTCTGTGGAGGAATGGAGTGGAGTCTATCGTCAGTGGAGGGCTTTCAAGTGCATCTAATCACAAGCATGTGTGACACTGACAGTGAAGGCTAGATGAGCAATTAAATGCTGAATTACACTGAAGGAGGCTCTGCACTCTGGTCTGTGTGACTCTACCCTCAGGAAAACATACAGTAGCCTTCTGAGTTGAGAATCAGCTCCTTAACACAAGTAAGAACCCTGCAAACACAAACTGTGCTCGCAATTAGGGGCACAATTTCAAGCTCAATTCATGATGCTCAGCCTTCATATGTTGTCTATCCCACAGGAGCTTATTGACATGATCCCTTTGTCAATCCAGAGCTCCATGAGAAGTGTTGTTGGCTCTATCAACCTGAGAGAATGGATGAGGAAGAGTGAACCTGTGTGGCTCTTCATGCTTCTTCAGCAGATGTGTCTTTATTCCTCAAGTAAATGATTGAAGACTTTCCTAAGCTATTTCCCTAGCACTGTGGAGGTTGGTGGGGTAGGCAATGAGAAAAGACAGGCACTGTTTCTTTAACTTTTCTCTTTCCAATGCAATCTTGGCCACTGAAAAGAAATTTCAGGTTACCATGAGAGATCTCATGGCTAGGACCCCCATAGAACATCTTCAGAAAATAGCATGTGGTAAGGTATTAGAGATTCTGGAAGTCACAGATTTTTGTCAAAGAATGTTACACTATCCTTCCAAATTTCATAAGTAATTGTTAAGTTAGTTTCTCAGCTTTGAGACAGACTGATAAGAGATTCACATAGCAGCAGCTATATAGCCTAACTGGGCAACCAATCAGGGCAGGTACCAGCAGTGAACAAGATGAAAAAGAGACACTTTTGAAGAAGCCATGCTGGAGTGCCATGTGTAATTTCCCAAGGTTAACTGAGGGGGAACAGATGCATGGGCTGTAGTACCATTAGACGGTTCTACATTTAGGCTTCAGTGATGGCTTTGCAAAGGATTTAGGAGAGCAAGCCAGGAGAAAAAGTAGAAAAGAGATCAAACAGAATGTAGCAGCCATGGATGTGGTACTGAGGGGGCAAGCATTCGGAAGACCATGGGAAAACAGAACTGGAACTAGTAAATACAAGGAAACAAAGATGCCCCACAGCACAGCAGAAGATGAGGTCAAGGAGATCAGGGCTGGCTCAGAAAGTCATGGGACAAAGTATCAGTACTGGGACCTCCCACTTGAACTTTTACAGACAAGATACTATATATCATCTGTTTGATTTTAGTTGTTGATGGTGGCATAAAAAGAAAACCAGCAGATTAAAGTGACTGTCAGGAGGAGGGCTGGTGAAGGGCCTGGAATGCTGGACATGCCTACTGTCGACTCTGGGCATCTTTTAGCTGCCTTTGCAGATTCCAGCATCCTGATGATGTGTAAGTGGTTTCAGCTGGGAGAACAGCACTGCTAGCAAAGGCTTCCTGTGGGCACAACAGGTCCCTGCCTTCCCAGTTTGTTTACTTGCTTTCCTTTTGTTAGTCCAGCCAGCTGCATTTCTACAGTCTTAAAAGGAGTGGGAAGAGGAGGAGGAAGAGGAGGAGGAAGAGGAAAAGGGAGAGGAGGAGGGAGAGGAGGAAGAGGAGGAAGAGGAGGAGGAGAAACAGAACAAGGTTGCCTTAATATGTCTTGCCTACTTCCTATTTGGCTTATGAGCAGATTTCAGCAGTTGATATTTTATGCCATACCACAGCACAGAACATGACCAATCATTGGCAGAGCTGCCCCAATGGTGTGATGGCACATGCCTCTCTATGTGACTCATGTGGCTCCGTCATGAGTCATGATCAAAACAGTTGTAGAGGTGAAATGGCCACAAAAGTCTCAGAGAGAAACGTGGTGGTTGAACACAAAACATCAACGTGTAGTTATGAACTGATCTGAAAGGATGGTGCAGAATTTATTCTTCTCATCAAAAGACTACAACCTTAGAATATGGTGCTGATTACAAGGCAGGGATCAAAACACTATCTTAGGACACCTGCAGTTATGAGGAAATATGGATTTCTACTAACCAACTTAAGGGGCAAGAGGACAGGCTGCATAGTAGAGTGGTTTACATGAGCAGTGAAGTACTGGGGAAAACCCTTTTTAGGAAATCTATATAGTTAAAATTATTGTTTATTAATGAATATAACTTATTTATTGGATTTCCCCCAAATTGAACTGTTGAGTCACAATAGCTATAGAGCTTCCACTGAATTGGAGGAAAAAATGTAGCTAAAATATTGCTGGTGTTCTGGGAATATACCTCCCCAAGGATAATGCTCCCCAAGGGAATGCTCAAATGAAGGGATCCACTGCCTAGGAAGACAGAGTCATGAAGAATTGTGTTATCTTGATGTGTTAATTGAGTATCTGGTGAGTTGAAAAAGACCAAGAAAAGACTTGGGTTCCTGTTGTACCTCAGACAGACACTTCATAGACTTATTCTCAGTCCTCACAGGGAGACACCAGGACTACTCTTGTCCACAACATGCCATGATTCCACTCTATGCATCTTCCTTTAGGTCCTCAGCTCTCTCCCTGAATCACTCAGTAGGTACCTGATGATCTCACAATATTTCCTCTTCCCTATAGATACACATTTCAGAGTAATCAAAAAATGCAGTCATTTGCCCATTAATGTCAATGCTTAAAGATCTCTTTCAATTAGTAATAATTGTAGTGGCTAATTGAGTTCTGGGTTTCAACACTTTGCTTTGATGGTTGTCACTCTCATAAGGACCATGTAAGGTGGGGGATATCATCCAGAGTTTTCCCCCAAATGACTAGAGGAGTAGCTTTCATATTTCAGACAAATTTATCCCATTTGGATGAGTTGGATCTCTCCAAACCATTTCTTTTCTTTTGGGCAATACAAATGACATGAAGTTCCTTAAATAGGCCCAGATTCACTCTGGGGCTCACTCTGGAGTTCTGGCTCCATCTCTCAGAAAGTTTCATTACATTAATTCTACTCACTAGTTCAAGGTATGAAATGATAAAAAACCTACCCCTTAAACAACACTTTCTTCAGAGCACCCCTGTACTATTACATACACAACACAAGTGATTTTTCTCTTCTCAGACTTCCTAGGAGCCCTAAGAAACTCTACCATGACCCATGACATCAAATGGGTTAGACAACTGCTTAGAAGTTAGAATTCTTTATTTGTTCACTTAATACTTAAAATGCAGGAACTCTACCCATAGGAGGAACAACAATATGAACTAGCCAGTACCTCAGAGCTCCCAGGGACTAAACCACCAACCAAAAAGCACACATGGTGGAGTCATGGCTCCAGCTGCATATGCAGCAGAGGATGGCCTAGTAGGTCATCGATGGGAGGAGAGGCCCTTTGTCCTATGAAGGCTTTATGCCCCAGTGTGGGGGAATGCCAGGGCCAAGAAGCAGGAGTGGGTTGGTTGGGGAGCAGGGGGAGGGAGGAGAGGATAGGGGGAGGGTGTTTTTCAAAGAGGAAACCAGGAAAGGGGATAACATTTGAAATATAAAGAAAGAAAATATCCAGTTTTTTTTTAAGAAAAGATACTTGGGTTAAAGAATGAGTTCAGAATCAGCCAGGGCAAATTACTAAGACAGTATATCAAAAATACAAACTAAAAATTGAACTGAGATGTAACTGAGTGGAAGAGTGCTTAACTAATACTTATGAGGTACTGTGTCTAATTCCTGGTATTGCCAAACAATTACTTCAATCATGTGAAGTACTTTAAGATTAAATGCATTGCCAAGTGTGGTGTTATATGCCTGTAATTCCTGGACAAGAGAGGTAAAGGCAGGAAAATTAGGAGCTCAAAATCAATCTCAGCTTCCAAGCTAGGTGTTTGAGATCAACTACAGCTATATGAAGCTTTGGGTAAAAATTAAGCATTTAATTATCATAGTAACAAATGTAATTTAATGTAAAATTTTGGCACTATATACACAAATTCTATTCTCTTATAAGATTTATAGAAAATTAATGTAGCACACACTATATTAATTTGCAATTGGCATAAAATTAAAATATTTTTGACATTTGACATAAAGAGAATTTTCTTCCTAGATCTTTGTAATAAAAAAGGTTTGAGGAAACATTTTCATTTCTGAAGAGAATGAGAAAATAATCCCAAATCTCAGGTTATCAATAAATCTCTTTCTTGGTTTGTTAAACAAACAAACAAACAAACAAACAGGAATTCTGACTTCTCCTGCCCTGGTATTGTTGACAGAATTCACATATTTAAGCAATGGGAAAGAGCATAGAGTGGCTTGCTGGGGAAAATATTCAAATGTCTACTATTTTTCTTAAGATGATTTTAATCCACTTATCTTCTTCTGACCACAAGCTCCTGGAGGAGGAATAGTATGGGCTCCATTAGCCACTGGGCAGGACTATTTTTCTAATTGGTCCATTGCTGATGGTTAATCTTCATTATCAGCTTGACTGGATTAAGGAATGAATGCCTAGGCAATTGGCTGAGTTTACCTGTGGGTGTAACTGTGATGGCATTTCCAGAGACCTTTCATGAGACAGATCTTACTTCATCAATGGATTATCCCCTTAATGGATTCATAATAGTATGGCTTTGTTAGCAGACAAGAGGTCATACTAGGTTAAAGGACTAGATCACCAGAGAAGTGTCTTTACAGCTTGTGGTGGTTTGAATATGCTTTGTCCAGGGAGTGGCATTATTAGGAGTTGTGACCTTGTCGGAGTAGGTGTAGCCTTGTTGGTAGAAGTGTGTAACTGTGAAGGTGGGCTCTTCTCCTTGCTACCTTCTTATCAAGATGTGGAATTCTCTGCTCCTTCTCCAGTACCACGTCTACCTGGATGCTGCCATGCTTCTTGCCTTGATAATGGAGTGAACCTCTGAATTTGTAAGCCAGCTCCACTTAAATGTTTTCCTTTGTTGTCTTGGTCAGTGTCTCTTCATAGCCATGGAGAGCCTCACTAAGATACAGCTGTACCTTGGCCTCTTCCTGTACCCTTCCCTCTGTTAACCATCTACTAGGACATGAGTCAGCAAACCCTACACACTCTGACTTCCCTGACACTGTCGGGGAGCATCATTACTGAAGACTCGATGGTCAGATATTTAATTAAGCAATTAATCTGTCATTTCTCAGATAAAAGAAGCCCTCTTTGTTTGAAAAACAATTTTGTATCCACTCTCCATCTTAAAATGAGATTCATGTATAATACAGCCTGCCTCATACATACTAGTGCGTTAGACTAAGGGACTTGTACTCTCTGAAGACAGGAGCCAGACTACATTGTCCCAACCTCATCTTATTCTGTCAAGTCTTTTGTTACAGCTATGGAACAAGTAACTAATGTGTATAGCCAGATCAGACATCTTTCTCTTCTTCTCACAAAGGTTCTTTTGAGCTATGTGTGGTTCTGCTTTGCATCCCACGCCCCTCAAAGCCGACAGCAGCTTCTCTTTCCCGAGTGTTGGTCCTTTAACAGGGCTGCCTCATCTCCACTGACTCTCGCATCCTCTTGTGAGCCCATTTTCCCAGGAATCTAGTAGAGACCATAGCCCCCATCATTACTTCATTTTGTGGTTCTAAATAGGAGCACCCCAAAGGAGCAATTTAGAAATTAGTGGCTGTGGCTTTGAGGGTCTCACAATAATTAGGTACATTACAGGCCTTGGTGAAAAGAGTGACAGATACTTGTCCTCTGTGGTGTCTGGGGCAGTACTGCGCAGCGGATAATTGCCTCTTACCCTGCATGACTTTCAGATGTCTGGCTTAATTTCATGGAGAAGAAAAACTTACACACTTACACTTATGAAAAATGTACCAGTTCCCTACCATGTGCTAAGCGTTCTTTGGGGGATTGAGGATAAGTAACACTCTCTGCTATCCGGGACTTATAAAAGCATACTTAATCCCATGAGCATGGAATGTAACTTGATTTTAACAGATAGTACTTTTGTACTGTCTGAATACCCAGTGTTTTCCTGAAATGCAACCACCAAGAAAATCAAGGGAATATGGTGATTTATATTCTGAGAGGTTCCAAGAATTGCTCCCTGTATCAGGAAGCCACATCACTAATTGTGTCAGTCCTTTAATGGCCACACCACTAGGGCAGTGTGTCTATCTCATCCTTATTGACAGCTGTTGCATTGACAGGACCCCATGGACTAGTCACATGTTTTCCACTTTCATGTTCTTATTGAATAGCCATGTCTATGCAGTTATATTCAGAAACAGGTATTGTAAACATCTGTTAGTTCCAGCTGCTTTTCAGTATAATTTTTATACTATGTTTATTTTCTAGTATGTGTGAGGCAGGCTGTATTATACATGAATCTCATTTTAAGATGGAGAGTGGATATAAAATTGTTTTTCAATAAAGAGGGCTTCTTTTATCTGAGAAATGACAGATCAATTGCTTAATTAAATATCTGACCATCGAGTCTTCAGTAATGATGCTACCCGACAGTGTCTAGTAAAGTCTGAAGAAAGCAGTAACTGTTTCAAATTCTCCACTTTATAAACTTAGGGTCAGGCAGATTAGTGAATTTGAGGAGCACTCTCTCTGGGAACCGAAAAAGTTCTTATCACAAGACTAAAAAGTAAATTTTGAGTATTAGCTCTCTGTAGGATGTAGGATTGGTGAAGATCATTCCCCACTAGGTAGGCTGCCATTTTTCCTATTGATGTCCTTTGTCTTAACAGAATCTTGTTCATTTCATGAGGTCCCACTTATTATCTGTTGACACTAGTGCCTGAGCTACGGATGTTCTGTTCAGGAAATTGTCTACTGTACTAATGTGTTCAAGGCTATTTCCCATTTTCTCTTGTATTAGATTTAGTGTGTCTAGTTTTATGTTAAGGTTTTTGATCCACTTGGACTTGAGTTTTGTGCAGGGTGATAAATATGGACCTATTTGCATTTTTCTACATGTAGCCATCCAATTAGGCCAGTACCATTTTTGAAGATGCTTTCTTTTTTCCATTGTATGGTTTTGACTTCTTTGTCAAAAATCAAGTGTCTGTGGGTATGTTGGTTTATTTCAGGGTCTTTGATTCAATTCCATTGATCAATGTGTCTGTCTCAATAATGTACATGATTAATTCTAGTGAAATAATGGGTACAAATTGAAGCACACACACACACACACACACACACACACACACACACACACACCACAGTTATTATTTCAAGCTAAGCTAACTTTCTGAAAATTTCATACATTTCTATTTCGATGAAATAAATAATAAAAATATACTCAGTGATGACTTATTGTAAAATCAAAGAGCACACAATAACTCTTAAGCTGTTTAGGAAAGTTTCAGAGCTTCATAGATACATATGATAAACTGAACAGGCCTTTGCTATCCCTTGACAAATGTAGGACTACTAGAATAGGCAGAGAACCCTAGCCCCTTGGAAGACACAGTCTGGCAGGAAAGGGAAACCACAGTATAAAATAGCAGCCGTGCCCCTGATACTTGTTACCTAGCCTCCTGGGAGAGTTTCTTTCTGCATCAGTCAGGGTTCAACCAGAGGAGAGAACCAGCAATAGATATGTATGGTAGGAGTTACTGCAAGGAGCTGCCCTGTATGGGCCTAGGGGTTGGGGAGGCAGTCCAGAATGCATAGTGCAGGCCATTGGGAAGTGCAAGCTGGAGACCAGTGCACGAGCTGGAGCAATTTCTTTCTTTTAAGAAAGTCACAGATCTGACCAAATCATGCTATTAGGGCTTAAATATGTCTCCCAAACTTGTGTGCTGGAAAAGGAATTCCTAATGCCACAGTGTTGGAAAGTGGCATCCAACAAGAGGGGGTGAGATCATGAAGGATATACTCTTGAGAAAAGACAAATGCTGCTATCAAGATGGTTCATGGAATACCACGAGTAAATTGTTATCAAACGCCAGTATGGCTCCCTCTGACTTTCCTGTTTGGTCAACCTTCCGCCTTCTCAAGCAAAGGCCTTGGACAGTTGCTGGTATCTTGATAACTGATGGGCCAAGCCTCTACAATTGAGAAAAAGTTTTCTTTCTTTTTATGAATTACTCAGCCTATGGTGTTATGTTAAAACTATACAGCATAGGCAAAGACATAAATCCACTCAGACTATGGATAGTAATCTCCCTTATTAAAGGTAACTGTGCATTATGCATATCCACGAAACACCTTTGAAGCAGCATACAGATGTTTGACTGAGTTCCTGAGAACTGCATCCTAAGCCAGCAAAGCAAACCACAACACACAGTCTGCACTTTGACCATCATGCTTCTCCTTAAAGCAAACGTTCTCCAAATAAGGACAATAATAAAGCCATACTTCCACCTTTGACTTTAGTAAAGCTCATATATTTCCTGTTATATCATTGCTTCCATTCTGTGATTAAAAAATTCACTCCTAGTAATAAAATGCAATTGGAAATTGAAGGTGAAAACAACAATGCTTACGTGTGTGTACAGATGGTGGAATAAGGTATACTTTATAAGTATTACAACAATACTGTTCTCACCTATGTCAATAACAAGGCCCATTGGACATTGTCCCCACAGGAACTAGTGGTCACAAGCAGCCACAACATTGGCATCATTACCAAGATGGTAATAGTGCAGGGTGAGGACTGTGACTCAAAGGAGAACAATTATCAGGTTTTAAGAAATACAAAGAGAATTAAGAAATGAATGTAGAAGTGAGTGGTGTTAAAGCAGGAATTACTAATAACAATCTATAAATAATTGTCTTTACCCCTTATAAATGAAAGTTATCTCTGTAACAGAAGTGACTACAGAAAACCACAGCCAACCCCAATGGATACATCTACAACTCTCCCACCCTAAGGCTCAAGAGAAAGCAGAAAGATTGTAGAAGCCAGAGGATAAGGAAGTTTGCTCTGCAATTGTGTCTTCCAGTAATATCAGAACTACACCCATAAAGTCTCACCAACATGGCTGCCCAAAGGTGAGCTGAACAAGGACGACACCAGTAGACATGTCAAACTGCATAGGGAAAGCCCATGAGGTCCTCAACCCTACACAAAGAACTTTGGCAACTGAAGGAAGTTGGGAGTGGGAGAGGTGGTACTACCCAGATGAGAGCACACCAGATGGTTGTGTCAAATTGTCAGCCCTAAAGACACCCACACAAGTAACATATGTACTCAACAGGTTATACGTATGTATGGGGTAACAACGGATGAAAAAAGAGGTCATACACG
Source organism: Mus minutoides (assembly GCA_902729485.2). Lineage (NCBI taxonomy): Eukaryota > Metazoa > Chordata > Mammalia > Rodentia > Muridae > Mus > Mus minutoides. The sequence goes on from LR749599.1 coordinate 1,676,509, forward strand.
TGAAGGAGTGGGGAGTGGGTATGAAATAGTCTGGAAGAAAGGGAACGAAGGCATGTAGTAATTAAAACACAATCTCAAAATTTAAAAGGTGGTGTGTGTGTGTGTGTGTGTGTGTGTGTGTGTAGAAAACAGTTGCTTCTTACAAAGGAAATGGGTTCTTGGACAGAGAGACTAAGTACCGGAAATACCCTGATTATGTTCTGAATGTGCACGCGGAGAGGAAGGCGTAAGCAAAGCTGATTCTGACCTATGCAATGCCTCCATTTCACCTTTACTGGGAATAATGAGTTCTGAGCAATGACCCCTCACTCTTTCTGTACTTGCCTTGGCACTTCCAACCAGCAGAGAGAACGCTGGGTAAAAACGGAAAGGAACCTGGAGAAAAAAGATAAGTCCCACAGAGAGGAACACACAGAGATCCTGAAAGGGAGAAAGACCAAGAGATAAAGAAATAAATGAAGTCTGGGGCTGGGAGATGTGTGGACCAAACCAGGCACGTACATCTTCACCTAGGCACGGCTGAGGATGTAACCATCACACAAAGAATTCCCTGAAAATAGGGCCATTTTGTTATACAAAACTAACCGTAGCTTACTTTTTACCTATATGTGAAATAATCTGATACACTATCAATTATCAATATACAATTATCTTCATTGTTATATATCCACTGATCTTAATTTTTATAAAGCCACAACATACTTTAGGAAGACCAGCTAGTGTCAAAATACTATCTCCCTCTTAGTCATGAAAGAAATGCTTATATCACATTGCTTTGTATTTTCTAGTTACAATGATAAGCGTGATGATTCTTTTTCATCATCAGAGAGTACTATCTTCCCAAAAGACAGCCATTCTCCAACAAACTGATGCCCAGTCCAGAACAGGGCTGGCTGCTTAAAACTTACGGATATCACATCTTTTCATGAATCCACTGTTTTCCATCCACTGTTTTCGTTACTAAAGCTCCAGTTTTCTTCAGGGCCTTTGTTTGCCATCCAATTTAAGTACAAACACAGTGAATAAACGCATGAGCAGCAAAGCTAACATTTTCTTGTCTCCAGGTAGAAAGGGAAACCAGTACAAAGGCCAGAGACTCCAGTTTCCTCTGGACCCTGCTAAAGAATTCACAGCGTGGTCCCTGCAAGACCTTTCTCAGTGCATGCAGTGCGGTAGCCTGCCCTGCTATAAAAGGAGAGCCACGAGCCAGACTGTCTCCCAGGGCCCCTCCAGGACTGCCATTCTATTTATGTATTCCTTGGGGAAGGACAAGGCAAGCAGGCTGACTTGTCCTCATGGCCCCGTGATAGAAATCACACCTCCTGCAAGGCCCTTCTCTCTATTTCATCTTGTCCTCTCAATCTGCTTTCTCCCGACAGTCATTTGGCAGTAAAACTTTTTCACTCCTAACACTTCAGCAAATCCTGGCTGTTAGTCAGATACTTCAACTCTTATTGGTGCTGTTTAGCTCTGGCACTCAATGGGGGTCTAAATAGTTCCTCTCTTCTCAACTGCAACTTCTTCCAGCAAATGTTCACCCCCCCCACACCGCCTTTCTTGCTGAGAGCTTGGCTATTGTCCTTGGTCCTTGCTGCTATTATTAATAAGTACATATGGAACCACATCCAGGCTCCCACTTTCTTTACAGATCTGAATGCCTTCAGATCTTAATGCTATCCTATCTACTTTGAGAAATACAGTCATTTGTCCTTGGCTCAATTTTTCCCAGAACTGACTGGCACAGGAAGCCTTTTTGGAAGGGCAGTTGGCACAAGGCTCGATTGGCAGGTTCAGGGGAATCATTTCAGTTACACTTTCATCTGCCAAGTGTGTATTCCCTGGTGACCCAGTTTGAATTTTAACTTTCCATCAAGACCACCTGCCTGGTGCTAATTAGTTATGGTTTTGTATTTTATATGCAAACTTATTTTTTCCCATCCATGAGCTGGCACAGCCCCACTGGGCTTCTCTTACAGTTCTGCACAAGCAGCTTTCTCAACTAACCCAGAAACATGCTGTAGTCAGGGCAGAAAAGCAATCACAGGAATCAGAGGACTGGGATTGGGGATTACAGGGTTCAAGTCAATCCTAGCAGAGTGAGTTTGCTGCTGTTATGGTAGTTGTTTGCTTGAGAATGTTGAGTTTATAATTTGGAGCAATTCTTTCTTACCATATACCTCACATGAGCATTACCCTCTCTAGTAATCTGCACAGTAGGAGGGCCTGTGCTCTCCTACTAAGGACACAAATGTACTGATTTTAATACTATTTTAAAGACTGGTGTCCTTTCTACTCAGTTGTGGTATAGATAGCAGTAGTGAACCTAGTTGATTAGGATTCCTTACTTTATTTGGAACCAAGAGAAGGAATGGCCTATCCTGCCTGCATGAAAAAGTTAAAAGACAAATGTTCTTTGTCTTCTAGTGGTGTGGGCATGATGGAAGACATGTTCTGACCAGGTAACTTTCAACTATCCTTGCTAAGACAAAAACATATTAAAATGGTAGACACACCTGCTCTCAAGAAAAAAAAAAAGAGTTAATATTGACATATAAATGAAACTGGGTGTAAGAATCCAGTTTTCCACAACAGGTTTAGAAAGAAAGAAAGAAAGAAAGAGAGAGAGCGAAAGAAAGAAAGAAAGAAAGAAAGAAAGAAAGAAAGAAAGAAAGAAAGAAAGAAAAAGAAAGAAAGGAAGGAAGGAAGGAAGGAAGGAAGAAAGAAAGAAAGAAAGAAAGAAAGAAAGAAAGAAAGAAAGAAAGAAAGAAGTTTGAAAGAGTAGGTCATGAAGCAGCAACTGTATCTGAAGAAAGGTTGTGGCTCTGATGTTTGTGACTTTCCCAGATTCATGTATTAAAATCATTTTCATCACTGTGATCTGAGGTGGTGGGCCTTGGAGGCGATTAGGTTTTGAAGGTGGAACACTCATGAAGTGAAAATGATTAGAGACTCCAGAGAAAGACCCAGCATTCCTGATGTCCCCACAACACATACCAAGACTCCCATCTACAAATCAGGAAGCAGCTCCATGAAATGCTGAATGAACCTTTAACTTCCAGCCTCCAAGGTTGTGAGTTTACATTTCTATTGTTAGTGAGTTGTTGGTTTATGGTATTTTGTTGTAGCAACTTAAACAAATTAAGACAAGGCACTTTGTTTTTCCATCAGTTGCTTTCTGTACATTTTTAAAAACAAGATTTAACTGAGATAGAAACATCAACCAGATATTGTTCTCACATATACACATACTTGAGTTATCATACCACATCTAGAGGAGTGACAAGAGAGGATATTTTTATAGAAATACTGCCACTGTATCATGTGGCCCAGACAATCTGATTTTATATCCCACCATGCCAGCGTCAAGGGCTAAATGTAATGACAAGGGATAAAGTGGCTGAGAAGATAAGATATGGAATCACTTTTCCATTATAATTTAATGGACAATTTTTTGGGGGTGCTAAGTACTAAATGGTTTTAGGAAATGATGGAAAACACCAGTCCCAGGAATTGGAGGGATTCCATTTCACCCTTTGTCCCTATAGACCTACAAATAACAAGGGATTAGCTGGCAACAGGAAAAACCATTGGCCAAGATGACCTGGCCTTCCCCACTGAGCTGCTCCCTGCATACATTGCCCCAGGAAGCCTTTCAATGAGGGAAGGAATGAGACTGTGATGAGTGAGTAAGATCACCCAGCTGGAGTCATGACAGATTGGATGCTGGCTGAGAAACTTATCTAAAAGCAAAGGCCTCATGTAAATAGCATGGTCCATATCAGTTTTCAGATATTATGAATACTAATTCACAATACATATTTTAGACATTACAGACCTTGGAAGTGATATATTCTTCCAGAAGTGATGACAGAGTTTCCTAAGCAGTTTCTTACACTGAGCTGCCGCTTGGCCATAGCTGTGGCCATCTCTATAACTTACACACAGTTGTGCTCTTTACCTAATCAAAATTTACAATCTACCCTTTGGTGAACCCCTTAAAAAAGGAATACAGGAGTGAATAGTTGGAAGAGAAGCCCCTTGGTATTGCAAACTTTATATGCCCCAATACAGGGGAATGCCAGGGCCAAGAAGTGGGAGTGGATGGGTAGGGGAGAAGGGCAGGGGCGGGGCAGGGGGCCGGTATAGAGAACTTTCAGGATAGCATTTGAAATGTAAAATAAGAAAATATCTAATAAAAAATAGTCAAAAAAAAAAAAAGAATGAGTATTTGGTTCTAACAGCACTGCTGAGTCTCTTCATATGATCAATGTTCTCAGGAGAGAGACAAGGGGCTGTCTTTCAGAGCAAGACATTAAAGATCATCAGGAACATCCATCTGACACATTTATTTCTGGGTTACTCCTGCTGTTTTGTGCTAAATTCTTTTACAGTCTAGGAACTGGCTAGATTTTTCTTTGATAGATGGAGATCATCTTTGCAATAATTTCTGTTTTGCCATTAATTTCCATCCTAAATTCCTTCATTTTCTCATGCACTGACATCAAACCCTTTATTCACGTTGGCAATTTGTACATCCTTTATATCCACACTTCAACTTTAACTCTGACTTTACAACTTCGAGATGAAAGGAGTCTGCCTTACTTATAACCAGGCACAGTCTCTATAATCTCAATATCCAAAGCACAGGTGCTGTGTGCTGAGGCCAGCCTGGGCTACATAGTAAGTTACAGGGCCTACTTTTAAAAGGAAGCACCAAAAGGTAGGTAGACAGCATGATGGATGAGGTCTCTTGTTGAGACTTAGCACATTGGATCTTCCCCAGGGCTAAGGAGTCACCCTGAATCACACGCACACCTGAGCAACACTGAAGTGGTGGTAAAATCACTGTGGTGGTTTGAATATGCTTGGCCCAGGAAGTAGCATTATTAGAATGTGTGACCTTGTTGGAGTAACTGTGGCCTTGTTGGAGGAAGTGTGTCACTGTGGGGGTGGGCAATCAGACCTTCCTTCCAACTACATGGGGGCCAGTCTTGTCCTATCACCCTTCAGATGAAGATGTAGAATTCTCAGCTCCTAGTGTACCATGCTTTGATGATAAAGGACTGAACCTGTAAGCCAGCCCCAATTAAATGTTGTCCTTATGAGAGTTGCATTGGTCATGGTGTCTGTTCACAGCAGTAAAACCCTAAGACAGGACTTAACAGGCTGTATTTACAAATTTACATGTGTGAGCATAAAAATGGAATGACAATAATTACAAAATAAGGACCCACGAACCTGAGAGGAAGTAGGAGAGGGCTGGGTGGGATTAGAGGATGGAGAGGGAAGGGGAAATGACACAGCTACAGTAGTCAATTTCTCTAAGTGTATTTAAACACAAATAACTTCTAAGCTACATAAATAAGTCACTCAGTGTTAATTGAATGATGATAAAGAAGGAAGTAGAACTAGAGTGTGGTTATCTGACAAAAGCTATTATCATAACATCCATATAGTTAGTAATAAGGAGGGGTAATGAAAGAGGAAGGAAACACCATTATCTCTAGATAGCAATTTCTTCTTAGCCTTGATGAGTTAGCTCAAAACAAGCTGAGTATTAATCAGAACTGGAACTTAATATCTGGCAAGAATCTGTGATTGGGACTCAAGCTTGACAATTATTAAACAGTAATTTTTACAAGAGTTACTGATTTGGGCTTTAATATTCGTATTTCTTTAATTCTTAATCTGTTTTTATGTTCTACCTATCTCTAAGTCCTAATTGTTAAATATTTGTATCTTTACAATTCTATTTTTAGATCAAAACTAAAATCGTTGCTTTAAATCTATCTTCACCACACTGAGGAAGACGCCATGGCCAGTGTGCTGAGTGTTCTCCAAAGCACTGCATTGTAACTCCTTCCCACACAGGGAAAACCATCCAGGGCTGAGATGATACCATTATCAGCAGGGTTTATAGATGGGCATAAAAAAAAACAAAACAAAACAAAACAAAAAAACAAATAGCTCACAGTCCCATAATGGAAATCACAAGAGAGGCAATATACTTTCATTTTAATGGTTTGATATTAAGTTTCTAATGGAAAACTGGCATTAAAAATATTTTAAGGACTGATTATGTTTTTTTTATTGATATATTACAAAATTTTAAGGTATGTATCCCTGGCTGGAGGTCAATATTATATATTGTCAAAATAGCATATCTTCATGGGCTCAAAATGAACTTGAATCTAAGAACAGATGAGTAGACCAACATATTTAGATTAAAGGGTATTTTTGTTTCAATGTTATTTTCAGTGAAACAAAGATTTGTAATGTTTCCAATGGTGTTTACAGCTTTTAAAAGGAAAATTATGTCAGAAGAATCACTGTGTTTTTAAATATCCCAAGAAAAGTGTCTTAGTTAGGGTTTTACTGCTGTGAACAGATAAGGCAACTCTCATAAAGACAACTTTTAATTGGGCCTGGCTTACAGGTTCAGAGGTTCAGTCCTTTATCATCAAAACAGGAACATGGCAAAATCCTGGCAAGCATGGTGCAGGAGGATCTGAGAGTTCTACAATTTCATCTGAAGGCTGTTAGTAGAATACTGGCTTCCAGGCAGCTAAGATGAGGATCTTAAAGCCCACACCCACAGTGACACACCTACTCCAACAAGGCCACACTTTCTAGTAGTGCCGTTCCCTGGGCCAAGCATATAGAAACCATCACATTCCACTCCCTGGCCCCCATAGGCTTGTTCAAACATATGAAGGGGGGAGGCATACCTAAAAATAACACAATGCAAAATACATTTAGTTCAACTTCAAAAGTCTCCAAAGTCTATAGCAGGCTCAACAATGTTAAAAGTCCAAAGTTCAAAGTCACGTCTTAGATTCATCCAATCACTTCACTGTAATCCCCAAGGCAAGACATGAAAATAGCTGGGTAAACTCTAAACTCTGCATCTGTATGTCTGATGTCAAAACAGTTTTCAGATCTCCAACTCCCTTTTCATCTTTGTTGACTGCAACAAGCTTCATTCTCTTGTTCTGGTTCCACTCCCTGTTAACAGCTCTCCTCAGCAGATAGCCCATAGCTCTGGCATCTTGAACATCTTGGGATCCCCAAAGCAATTTTAATGTTACAGCTTCTTGTTTCCATGTCTGGGATCCACACATGATCTTCTGGGCTCCTCCAAAGGGCTGCTGTCACTTCTCCAGCTCTGCCTTCTCTAGTACTCTAAGCTCATGTTGATCCACTCCACTGCTGCTGCAGTTCTTGGTGATCACCCCATGGAACTGGAATCGCCAATACACTGGGTCTTCCACTACAACAATACTTTACCAATAGCCTCTTATAGGCTCTCTTCAAGGTGCCAAGCCTCAAATCCTTTGCCTGACTCCTTTAGTCCTGGGCCATCAACTGGATACTCACTGGGATTCCCTTCAAATACCCTGTAGTTGCCCTCTCATGGAGATCTGCAGCTTTCCATCGGCAGGACTGGCTGCTACATCATGCATTCTAGCAGTTCATAGATGGGTAGATGTTGGGGTGGGCCAACACAAAGCCCTGGCTCTGGGCTTGGGTGGTAGCTGAGTTGTTCAGTCTGACAGCTCTCCTGCAGCCACTCCACCAGAACCAGCTCTCCAGCACTGTCAGGGCTAGCTCACCCAAACATAGAAGATGGCAAGGGGCAGGGCCAGCTCTCCTGCTCTCACACCCCCATGGCAGCTCACACACTTTGTGGCCAAGACATTGCCCTCGGTGGCAGCAGAGACTTCCCAATGGCTCAGGTGGCAGGGCAGGCTATTCCTTACCATCTTTGAGTCTCCAGTTCCTCGTCTCATCATAGTGCTCAAACTGTTCTGCTTCTCTTTCTCTCCCATTTCTCTACGGCACACTTTTTTTTTTCCTTAGGGGCTCTGGCTACAGGCCTACACCAGGCAGACAGGGCTCTGGGTGTCTTCCATCTACTCTCGCTTCATGGCAAGCTTCTGTGGAGCCATTTTAAGAGTTGCCTGTGCTGATGTCTGGAACAATTGAGATTGATTAACACTGGCACAGGCTAAACATCAGTGAACCAAGTTCTGGAATACCAAATTCTCCCAAATCTGAAATTTTTTGAGCCCCACAGTGAGCCCAGCAGTGCAGAATGCCATGACTGAGGTTGAGCAAGGAGTCATTGTCAACAAGTGGTCCTCTAAAGATAGTCTGAAAATTGCTCTCAGGCTGTGTGTACAAGGTTCATATACATGAAATATGAGTGAGTTTGTGTTTAAACTTGGATCTCAGTCCCAGATGCCTTATTATATATCTGCCCTGGATAGCCCTTTTTGCACTGGCTGAATTGCATCCCTTCTGAAACTTCCACTCCCACTGGTCAGGTCTGCCAATCCACAGTTCTATGACTATGTCACCAATTGTCCCTCTACTATCCATGTCCTAACAACTCCTAGCTTCCCCTGTCTCTGGGTACCCATCCTCCCTTCTAAGGTATCTTAGATCTTCCACCTTTGATTTACCCAGTTCCCCCAAGTTATATTCCCTTTACATGCTAATGAAGTTGTTTCTTTTTGTCTAGTTGGATTTCAAATAATATAAATGGTATAAATAAAGGTTGAGTATTATGAGACAAAGAAAATAGAAAAAAATACCAGATACGAGAAGAATGAAATATTTTTCTAGTGACCTAGGTTAAAAAACAAGAGACACTTGGTTGTTAGCAGGGATATAGGTCTTTTCACTTGGTTTGCAGTTAGACATCCTAAGGAGATAAGTTGTGCCCGTAAAGAGCTAGAGACAGGAAGTAGAGAGGGTTAAGCTTAACCAGCAAAACAAAGAGGAGATAGAGGAATACAGGAGGCTTCAAAGAACTCACATATGGGTTCGACTTTGGAAAGGGTGTGAATCAAGGGAGAATACTCTGAAACTGCTCAGAAGCATTGATGTGACTAGAAGCCATCTGGAAAGAAAGGGGGCTGAAGTTTTCCATTGCCCTCTGTTTGTATGAAGCTCCATAGGTATTATTGGAAGATGACAAGCTGGAGGAAGGTGGCAATGTCAGTGACAACTCTCTGAAAGTCTGCTAGATGACACAGAAGTCCAAATTGAAGGAGTGTGTGGGTGATTGCAATGGTGCTAACCCATCCAGCTTCATAGTTCAGATTTCCCCTCCTCTTCAGATTTGTTTCTTCTGACGGCAGACATTCAAGATAGTGTTAGAGTCTTGCCAGAGAGGATTAGCAGGACAGAGCTACAGGCAGGCAGGACAGAGCTACAGGCAGGCAGGACAGAGCTACAGGCAGCCTAGGAAGGGAGGTGTCTGGAAGGTTCTCCAGGGAATAGAGGCAGCAAACCAAGCAGAAAGAGGCTTAGAGTCATCAAAGCCACCAAAACTTCTCTATTGCAGTTCCTAAACCTCATCAAGTGGCATAACCTGGCTGCACCCAATCCCCCAACCAAGAAAGTAGAGATGACATCCTTGAAGATGCCATAAGCTAGGTGAGAAAACATTTTTGGAATGTGTAGTACAGAGGCTGTCACAGAGAACTTAGCACAGCACAGCAGATGGGGGGTGGGGGTCCACTGCTCAGATCTGCTGTAGCCACATGCTGAAGCATATCCCTAGTCCAAAGTTTCACAGAAGGAAGTCAAGTTACTAGAGGAAAACATTGGTTCTCTGGCACCTTCCTGCACCTCTATTACCCATCCTCTACCTGGTGTGGTAAGGAGTGGCTGACTCCCGTTTCCATGGCGATCAATGTCTGGCCCTACCACATCTGGAAGTGATGACAAAATTACCAATGGGTGAAAATTCTGAAACAGGGAGCCAAAGCAAACCTCTCTTCTTTGTTAAGTTGTTTATGTTAGGTCCTGACACAGTCTCTGTCACTGTCATGGAAAGATACCTAACACATGATCTCTATTCAGGGTGATGCTCTAAATACCTCTTCGGAGATGATGGGTCCCGGAGAACAATTTTTTCAGCCTCTGTGAGACACTCCACAAAATAATCCATCTCAGATCCCATCTGGCTCTGACATACATAGAAGATTGTGATTCTAGTGAGACCTCAGTGAGACCTTTTAGGTAGAAGAGAACTAGCTATGGGGAAGCCCTGCATTAAAACTAGAACTTCATGGAATTTAAGCCTCTAGAAAGCCACAGAGCAAGCAGGTCACCTAAAGTACAAACAAGTGGTCCTTCCTGAAAAGAACTCTTCCTGGGGCAGAAGGCTCAGGTGAGCATCGGGTGAAGGGAGGCATAGAGAAAGCTGATACAGGGACATTCCCTAACAGGACCACTTTCAGACTAACAGTCCTTTGGCTCTGACAGTTCTCCAGCTCCTAGCCACTCATCTGTACATTGGCACTCATCTGTACATTGGCTCATTTGGTCCTCCTGGGTCTTGCTTCTTTGTTTCTTTTATTTCTTCTTACCTTGTTGCTATAGCAGATGGGAAAAGGCACCACAGAGCTGCCATTCTCAGATGGATCAGGAGACAGGACACACATAGCAGCCTTATTGTTTGTTTGTCTGTTTGTCTTTGTCTTTAATATAGTTAAAGGAAAAAATATTGCATCAAATGTGCCCTTTGGAAATAAGCTATGTCATTATTTAATTCATAAATAATCATTTTTGTTCTATAAATCACTATTTTCCCCTGTCATCCTTTGGCTAAGAAGAAAGAGTACTCCCACATTTGAAGTCCTACTAAGGGCAGAAGTGCTTGTGACTATCTTTATGCTGTTAAGGAATCTCAGTGTTATGAAAATGATGCCCATCATCTCTGATTCCCAGGAATCAGAGGGAAGTATGCAAAGAAATGATTGAAGGGAAGCAAAAGGGAACTGGTAATTGATTATTATTATTATTCTGGCTAGGGCTGGAGACAATCAACAGAAGAGCTATGGGCCAAATCTCCTACCATCCTGCAAATGCTAAAAGCCTCCACCCAGAGCCAACAAATGCTGCGTTCCGAGGAACAGTGTCTTTGGGGACAGATATGTTACCCATCAGCAGGCGTGTTTCATCTTACCGCTCATTGCAGGGGAGTTAAAGGAGGCTTTGTGTCTCTGCTTTCTGACAGAAACTGATGTCTGGGCTCAGGAAGGCTGAGCCTGCCCTGGGGCCCCAGGAAAGACAATCTACCCACAGACAGTGTGTGCGCAGAGCAACACACATGCAGCTCGTGGTTCAAACACAGGCTTTGGGGCAATTTCTCTGTGTTTTGGATTTACTAAAGAGCAGGGTGAGTTGGATACAGGTTGGAAATTTGTGCCTGGAGCTTTGCCTTCATTTCCCTGTTTTTCAATTTAGCAAAGTCAGAATGGCCTTAAAAAAAAAAAACAAAACAAAACAAAACAAAAAAAAAAACACCATGGGTCTCACTATAACGACAATGCAGTATAGAAAGGTAGTTGAACACTTAGCATGACGGGTCCCTACAGCACGCCCAGTTTATACACTGCCTTTAAGTGTCACCTGAACAAAGTGGAACATCATCTGGTTGTCTTAGCATGTGATACCAAAGGACACTAGGAAACACTGATGGAGTCAGGCCAGGACAAGAGGAATTCTCCTGGAATCTTGGCAGGTTGCTATGAACCCAAGGAGATACAATTCAAGTCACCACCCTGCAGGACTGGTCAGGAATGGGTAAACAGGTGCTGACCAGGCCTTGCATGGGCTCAGCTATGGTTGACCATAACTGCCTGCAGCAAATCAATGCTTGTAAAGACCCTAATGAGAGGAACCTCCTAAAGAAGGGTTCTAAACTGGTGGGTTGTGACCTCTTTCACAGGGATTACCTAAGGCCATTGGAAAACACAGATATTAACATCAAAGTTTATAGCTGTAGTAAAATTAGTTATGAAATAGCAACAAAAATAATTTTATGGTGGAGGTCACCACAACATGTAGAACTGTATGTATTAAAGGGTTAGGACATTTGGAAATTAGGAAAGTTGGGAACTACTTTGGCAGAGTCTTTGCTTACAAGCCTCAGCATGGACTAAAGTCCTTCCAGAGTTTTAACTCCTGGTTCTAAGAAGCATGAAACTAAGCAGTGTATCAGTCAAGATAGACTCTGTCTGCAATGCCAAGGCCTGCAGCACCAATGCTTTTCTTTCTCTTCCTTCCTAATGCTGGAGAGTAAGGAGAAAACCTTACAGAGTCTGACTCCAGGACTGCATAAACCAGCAATATATTTCAACATGCCCTGTTGTTGACTGGCGTGCTACACTGAGTCTGCTGCCTTTTCTTCCCTTGTCTCCTAGGTAATGAGTTGGGGGGGAGGGGGGAACCAGAGAGAAAGAAAAGTTTCCACAAAGGTACACAGCATGAAGTCAGCCTGGCTGAACTTAATTTGTTGTGGCAGTGGGACAATGTTGAAAGGGTGTCCTCAGTCATGAGCCTTTCTGATTGTTTCTGAAAAGAAATTTGAGGAGGGTTTCTTCATAATGGCACCCTTTTCACACAAGAGGCACTTTCGAATCCCACCTGTACATCAGGGAACTCTATAGGGATTCTTGGTTCCCGCCCCTTCTCTTTTATCTCTACCTCCTTTCAGTTATTTGAAAGTAAAATAGTCTTCCTAATACCTGTGTGAAGGCAGCTTGGGCTTCTGTGCTCCAACAGCAGCAGGCAGCTTGGGCTTCTGTGCTCCAACAGCAGCAGGCTAATTCTTAAACAATTTGCTCACTGAAATTCAATCTCCAAGAACCCAGGTTCTGCTTTAAAAAGAAAACACTCTCCATCCTAATTTGTGGTCAAGAAGATGCAAAACTGGGTACGATATTAAATTAAAATTTGGCATTTTCTTCATGCTACTCAGCTAGATTAGATGCATGCCACATGCATAAAGGAATTAGGTTCTATGTGTTGTTTAATTTCCTTAAACAACTTAAAGTTGTCTCTCTCTAAACATAAACATGAAGTATTTAACTGCTGTTCACATAATTGAATGTTATAAAATTATCCAGCTATATTGTTCTACATATACATGGTTCTCCCTCTCTTTGTGTGTATGTGTGTAATTTTAAATTGAAATCATTAAGCGTTCCAGTTTTGGATCACAGAATCATACTCTTTAAAGCTGTATCTATAACATGCATCCACAAATGAGCTTGTCATAATTTAATAATGCTCATGAAACAAATTGCTTTAATGTCCAACTATGCTGGCTTGGTTAATAAACTATGTCTCTATAACAGAGAGCCACTCCCAAAAGAAGGCTGAATGGCTACATCAATATTCTGTACCTGGAAGCATTAGAGTCAAAAGTACATGGGAAAGTACAAAGGAATAGATTAAAATATCTTATTTGTTTTCAAACCTCATAGGCCACAAGAATTGCTTAGACTAATAGCTATGACAAGCCAGTAACTACATTATGACTAATTTTCACTTATCAGCCCCCAACCCCCCTTCCCAACACCCAAATTTTATTAAAGGTGTGTTGAAAGTTGTTAATTCTCAATAGTAATTACTTTTTAAGACCAAAACCAGAAGAGATTTCATACTAGCCACAGGCCCATCCACAGACAGTACAAGCCTGGAACAAATGCTAAGGCTAAGTAGGAGAGAAATGGACTGCATTACTCAGAGACAATTTGATTAGGGTAGATCTAATGCTCCTTTCAGGTCTACATTCTCAGATAGCCCAAGACATGAAGCGCTAAAAATAGCAGGTGAAGGGTGTCATGAATAGATTATGCTCTTGACCAAAAGAAATGCTATTCATCAACATCATAGTCATTTTTATAAACTGTTATGAGTTTAAAGTATGCTATTTTAATTTTTTTCTAGAAACCTATAAGCATAAAATAATTGCTCAGTTAGTACAATACAAATTATTTCTCAAAGTATCTATTTTATAAGACAATGTATATTAAACATATAAGATAGAAGAAGAGGAATAAGTGTTTAAAAATAAAACTGAAGGGAAACAAAATTTAAAGATACTAAGATAAACAGGCATGAGATTCCAATATCAAAAAAACATGTTTACACAAAAAGAAGCCATAAAACTATTCTTTAGTTTCTCAGTAGCCAATGTGATGACTGGAGCATAATCATTATTATAATTCAGAACATTCCTCAGATAAAGTTCAAAGCACAGTAGAGACAGAGGGGGCAGAGGGTCCCTAGAAACTTAGTAGGGAATATAGTATGATATGGTCCTCAGGGCCAGCTTGTGCAAGTACATGCTAACATTCTGGAACTGTTTCTTTTACTGGTCCATGTACAGGCTGACATCTGTGTCACCTCCCTTCACCATCCATGTAAGCAATAGTGTGAGGGAATAAGAATGAACACAGCATCCCACACGCTATGTTCTGGCGTGACCTTCAGATGAACATTTGCATACAGAGAATGACCTTTACCCTTCCAGGGCTACAATTGGGATAATTTATCTTTTCTGTGTTATGAGAGCATTCACACTCAGCAAAGACCACTGAGCTGTCTCTGAGTTAACAGCATACAACTCGACACGCTCTGGAAGTGCCTTGCTGCTCATCAACAGCACAGTCCACAATTCAGCCCCTCTGCAGCATCTGCGTTAACCAAGGACGTTGATCTTGTAGTTAGCTTTAACTGTCAATGTGACACAGTCAAGAGTCAACTAGAAAAGGGAATCTCAATTAAGGAACTGACTAAGATTGGCCTGTGGGCATGTCTATGGTGATTGCCATGACTATTAATTGACTGAGGAAGCATCACCCTACTGTGAGTACTGTCCTTGGTAGGTTGTCCTGAGCTTTGTAAGAAGGTGAGCATAAGCCTGGGAGGGAGCTGTCCAGTAGCATTCTTCTGTGATTCCTGCTGTACTTCTTTGGCTGTGAATGTGTTCTCTGGCTGGAGGTAATGTTGCAGGTAATATGGAGCAGACCTGCTTTGAGTTCCTGACTTTTCTCAATGATGGACCATAATCTGGAAGGATAGACCAAGTAAATTCTCTTTCCCTAAGTTGCTTTTGTCATGATGTTTATCACAGCAACACAAAGGAAACTAGAACATATCTAAATTCATTTTTCAATGAGAGATTCTTTTCTTCAAGAGCATATTTTTGTCATTAGAGGAGGGCAAACAATATTGTGAAATATATTTGAAAGGATTACAGAGTTTAAAAGTTTAGCAGCAGAAAGAAGAAAAGTATACTTTTCTCCTTCCCATGTTCTTTCCTTCTCTTGTTGGTACCCTAGACAAAGCAGGGCAGACAACGCCTTGGCTTAAAGTCCGGTGAAGATGCATTATTTCATCCTTGCTATGATCTGCTGATAGTCAGACAATCTTGACAAATATTGACCCAATAGATGGCTAATTGTAAAGAATTTTCAAAAGAATTAGTAAAGGAATAAATAATACATTACATGGCAATAAAACTATGGGCAACTGTTCTGAACACCCTTCCAAAAGAGTCGGAAGGGCCAATAAGGAAATAAAGAGTTGTGCAACATTATTAGGTATCAGGGAAATACTAATCAGAACCCACTGAGGCTCCCATTTCACACTAGACTAAAAATTCACAAAATAACTAAATAACAAAAGCTGCTCCTGACCATGTGGAGAAGACATATCTTTATATACCATTGATGGGAATACAAGTTTGTGCTCCAACTATGGAAATCAGTTATGGGAGTTTCTCAAAAAACAAAAATACATAAAACTAACATATGTTCCAGATACACCACTTCTGAATACATGTGTAAAGGATATGAGCTAGCATATAAAAGAAGTACTACAAAGTTAATTACAGTATTATTTATTGGGACTAAGATGTAGAATAAGCTTAGGTATTTATCAACAGAAGAAAATATAGTGTATATATATACAATCAAATATTATTAAGTCATAAGAGTAATGAAATCATGTTATTTATAAGAAAATGGATAGAACTTAAAGATAACATATTGAGCAAAATAAAACAAGTATCTTGTGTTTTATCTCACATGTGTAAAATGAAATGATAAAAGAAGGGAGCGGAAAGGAAAAGAAAAAGGACAGGGAGGGATCTGAAAGTGTGGGAGGACATTAGATGTACTAGGATACCAGGGGATTGAGAGGTAAGGCAAGGAAGGCAAAGCAGAATGTAGATGAGATCAGGATGTGATAGATGCATGCATGCAAATTCTACAGTGGAACCCACTAATTCACACAATCAATATGTGTTAATAATTATAACAATATAAAATTGACACCAATAAAACTTAATTTCTCAAAGCCATAGATTTCATTTATACCAGAGTCAAATCTACACCTCCTGTAAAACTGATATGTTGTAGAGGCAAGACAAAAACTCCACAGTAGTACATGTTTCAGGAAAGAAAGTTTCAGCAGGAAACGTTGGGTACCAAGAAACAGCATAAGAACTCTGTGCAATAGATGGAAAGCAAAGCTCTCCACATGATGCCCAAGAACACCAGCTTGTACTTCATTAACCAGGAAAACACATGTAGTACATCTGACTCTCAAGTCACCAGTCAAGCATGGGAAATAAGACTATTTTCCCATTCTGTAATGAGCAGACCAAACCCATTTGGATCTTGTTGGAGGATGGATTCTATTAAGGTGAGGCAAGTCTAGGGTGGGGATTGAGAACTGATATTTCTCATAAACTCCAGCAGGGAGGCTTCTGCTGATACTGTCTCCAAGCCATAGCACAAACCAAAATAGACCACTGTTGCATAGCCTAGTGAGTGATGTGCGTACAAATCCAATTTCCAAGACCCCTTCCCTAGAATAAATAATAACCTAAAATGGCAAGATGCTAAGTCCTAGGTTTCCTTTAATGATAAGCATACCAGGTCATCCACTGAGGGTCTAATGATCTGGAATTTGACATCATGGTCTAAAATCCTGGCTCAATTATTTTCCAGCCATAGGAAAGAACCTTGAGAAAATTATTCTTTTCTGAGCTTTGCTTCACTATCCATGAAAATGAGAATAGCTGAAGGCAGACCTCTGTGAATTCAAGGCCAATCTAGTCTACAAAGCAAGTATCCAGTCAGCCGGAAATAGAAAGTAAGACACTGTTTTAAAACAATGAGTATATCCGTTAATTCCTTATTGGATTGTACTGTGGATCAAGCAAGAATACCTATGGAAAGCATCTGTGACAAGAAGGGGGCAGTTACTGTAATGGCACACAATGACACTCATCTAAATGATGAAAAGCTCAGACACAGATGTTAACTCGTGTATTCAAAGCCTGCTCTTCAGGATGTGAACCTAATCCATAGCCAAAGCCATGCTCATTTCACCAGATTTTACACACCCAGCTATAACTATCTCAGCCGCCTTTGTGGAAAACACCCAAGTCCCTCTTCCCTCTGACCCTACTCTGTTAGTCTGTCTTTTCCCTCCCCCAGCACTTTGACCTCAGCCACTTCCCTTACTCACTGCCCCTGTTCCATGGGATCTAGTTTCCCAGGCTTGACCTCCAAGGGCTCTCAAAGGACCCACAGGTTTTCCTCATCACGGCATCCTAGGGCAGTATTTCAGTCTTTCAGCCAGTGATAAAGATTAAACTGACCTTGGCCCAACACAAAGACCTTGCACATAAAGATGCATAAAATAGAACAACTTGCACCTTATTTTAGAGATGTGCATACAAGTGTCTTTGGGTCTTTGCATAGTGCAAAGACTGTCTTTGACCATTCTTGGTCCTTTAGGAGAAAATTTAAAAGACGAACCTTGAGAGAATGTCAATCATAGCTGAAATATATCTGAGAGAGAAGATTCAAAATGGAATTATTTACTCATTGTACTCTAACACAAGGAAGGAGATACAAAATATATTATGGCAGTAACAGAGTGCCATAAAATACATGGCAAAGAAAGCCACAGATTTATGTTACTACTGCTCTGGCTATAAATCTATTTCTTGAGGGACTGAGACACTTAAAATGTTGGAAAAACTCAAGATCCTAAATAAGCAAATTGTTTTAACATTTCTGTTCCAAGTAATAACATTCAATGACTTCATGGATATTCTTTTCAATAGAGATTTTATGGGAAAACTGTAACTGGAAATAAAAGGAATACCCGAGCCATAAACATGACGTAGCTCTTGTTGCACATGCTGGTGATGACATTGAATGAGGTCTCTGAGCAAAATAAGAGTTATGATGTGTGGTGTCAGCATAATAAAATAAGACTTTTCCCTCTTCAAGGTCAATCTCGAGCTTCATAAAGATGTACAGGATTTCATAGCCTGAAAACTATGTCAAAGGGACTGAGAACCAGATGGCAAGAGTTTTTTTTACAAAAAGAAAATAGAGCCTCATGCCCCTGCCTTAATTCAATGCAGCACAAAATCATTGTTTTAAACTACCCATCCTAAGTCTTTTAAGGAAGAAGTTCATAGACATAAATTCTCTTGAAAAATGTGTCCATACAGGGAAAACCACTCACTCATATGAGAGCTGAGCTCTCAGCGTGAACAGGCTCCATGGCTTGTTCTGTTTCTTTGTCAGTATGGCCAATTTTATAGGGCCATTTATGTTACCTAAGCAGCTTTAGCCTCCATTTACATTTTTCTACATTAGTACAAAAAAAGCAGGATGTAGGATTTTAAAATTGAGTGAAAATGGTTAACTAGAAATAAGACATCTCAGCTAAGAGAGTTCATGGTTGGCCATCAGACTTTGCTCCCACACTGCCTTCCTTGAAATTCTGTACCAGTCATTTAGAAGCTTCTGTGACCTGAAACAAGGGCTTAACTGAAGGGTCAGTTTTCTCATCTGTAAAATGCAGGAGCTGGGGTGCTTCTCTAAGTGATGGTTGCCATCACTCTACAGCACAACAGATAAAAGTTTCAGCAGGATAACTAATTCAACCTGTCTTCCTACTTTTATACATTCATTTACATTGATCATGCACTATGCAATTCACTCCATTAAAGTGCGCATGTCAGAGTTTTTTGACATCTCCACTTATTGAGAGCCATGCTGCCATCTCCACACCCAGCTTTGGACTACTGCAGAAATCTGGTTTTGCATGAAAACTGTCATCTTGGTTGTAAACAGGAATTTATACACAGGTAACCTGTGTTCATATTCCAAACTAAATAGAAAGAGAAACATAATCAAAACAGACAGCAAATAGCATCTAATCTTTCCTCTCAACCAGACCTCAAACTTCTTCTCCAGGGTCTATCCTGGCAAGTCTGCCTAACCTCCCTATTCATGCACTCTCCCCACCTGTTAGATCTACCCTGGGTCTTGTCCCACATCCAGTGCCCCATCATAGTCTGACCATCCCAGCCTGCATTGTAGCCAACTTCTTGCCTTCCACCAGGACCCACAGTACCTGCAACCACTCATAGGTCCCTCCATACTCCACATGGCCACCCACCTTCCCACTTCTTTCTCCAGGGTCTAACTGATTCTCTCTGACATTCTCATGCATGCCTTCTTCCCAACATGAGTGTTCTAGCCTGGGTCTCACATCAGTACTCAAGCCTAGACTGGCTTCCCCTGACAATCAATTCCTAATCTTCTTCTAGGACTCTCTTAAATATCTCTAAACAACAGGCCCTTCTTACATTATACCAAGCCTTTCCACCCAGCTAGATCTATCCCCATACTCCAGGCTTTGACCAGAAGTCACATCCTTTCCACTAGCACAATCCCCTCTTTCCACCTGATTTTATTCTGCTCAAGGTATTTACAACTTCTAGGCCCAACCTGCCTGCACTTTCTCTCTTCTGCATCAGCCTGACCTGTCCCCATCAGACTTACTCTAAGAAAGGAAGTCCACCTGCCCAGGTTTCTTTACTAGAATAGAAACAATATGAAAAATCAAACACATCTTCTCTCCAAAACTTATTATTTCTGTAGAAATGTTTACCAATGAATGTTACCTAGATGCACTCCAGGACACAGAATTTAAAAGAACAACCTTAAACTTCATAGAAGAATTCTAAGAGTTTGAAAAAGAAACAAAGAAACAGCTTAATGAAATTAAGTACAAGGAACATAAGGAAAAAAATGAAACAAACAAAAACAACACAAAACAAAACAGAAAACAACCACCACCACCACCAACACCAACAAAAACCCCATCTGAGTGATGCCCAAGAAAATATAAACATAAGGCCGACAGAAATGGCAAAGGTAAAGCTGGATTAAGAATAAAATTTAATCAGGAGAAAAGACACTGAAGAGAACTCAGGATGAAAAAAAGATTGAATTGAAAAGCCCAGTAACTAGAGAAGTCTTGCATAAACTTGAAGATAAAGTAGAGAATCTAGACCAAAAAAACAATGAATATGGAAAAAAATTAAATCACAGGAAATGTGGGGGCACTATGGAAAAACCAATCCTTTGACTCATAAGAATCGGTGATGGAGAAGAATCCCAGGTCTATGGCATAGATCAGATCTTCAATAAGATCATAGAAGAAAACGTCCTCAGACTAAGGAAAACACACATTCAAAAAGATACAAGAAGCAAAACACAAAACACCAAATAGACTAGAGCAGAAAACAAAATCCTCATGGCCTATCATAGTTAAAACACTAAGTATACATAGCAAAGTATATTGAAAATTCCAAGAGTAAAAAGCACAAGTCATACATAAAGGAAAACATACTAAATTAATGGGTAATTTCTCAATGGAAACTTTGAAAGCTAGAGGAGATGAGCAATACGTTCCATGTCCTAAAAAACTGTGATGGCCAATCTAGACTAATATGCCCAGCAAAATCACCTGCCACAATTGAAAGAGAAAGAAAAACTATGCATAAAATAAGCAACCTGAAAAAATGCATATCCAGCAACAAAAATGAAAGAAAACACAGGAAGCAATATGCCTGACTGAAGAGCGGAATGAACATAACAGAGAGCTCGATCATGGACAACAAGAGGAAGAATGTTTATTAAAACACAAAGTAACACTGAGGACACAAATAACAGTACCTCAAATCAACAACACAAAGACCAAAATTAACATACACATAGCAATTATAAGTTTAAATATAAATGGCCTCAATTCTCCAATCAAAAAATACAGGCTAAGAAACAAAATCCATCTGCTTGTTGTCTGCATGAAATACATCTCAGCTTTAAAGACTGATTCCACTATAGAGGAAAAGTATTCCAATCAAATGGAACCAGGAAGCAAGTAGAAGTCACCATCCTTGTATTTTATTTAATAAACTTGAAAATAAACTAATGAAAAGAGTTCAAAAGGGGACACTTCATTGCAATTAAGGGAACAGTTGACAAAGAAGACATTAATAAACATATATGCAATAAATTCTAGTGTACCCAATATCATTTTAAAATGCACAACTAGATTTAAATACACATATTAAAATCAATTCACTTAAAGTGCACTGCTAGGTTTAAAGACACATATTAAAATGAATTCACTAATAGCATCAATGCCCTATTTCTTCAATACATGAATCATCTGGACAAAAACTAACCAGAGAAACATCAAAATTAATAACATCATATGTCAAATAAATTTAATAGATAACTATAGGATATTTTACTCAACCATTAAGAAATACACATTCTATAAAACAGCACATAGAAGCTTTCCTAAAGTATACCACATCCTGGCGCACAAAACAAATTTTTACAAATTCAAAAGTATAGGAATAACTCCCTGTATCCAATATGACCATGGTGCAATAAAACTTAAAATTGACAACAAACATTTAGTAAATACACAAATTCATAATGGTAAAACCACTCATTACTAAATGAATAGGCAAAAGAAAAATTCAAATAATTTTTTTTAAATTCCTGAAACTAAATGAAAATGAAAACACACCAAATTCTCTAGGACACACTGGAAGCAGTATGTGGGGGAAATTAATAGATACCACTGGCCACAATAAAAAATAAGAAAGAGCACAAACATGATTTAAAGATGCAACTCAGATGTTTGAAAGAACAAACCAAACCCAAACCAGCTATATCAATAAACAGTAAAAATCAGAGAAACTGATAAAGAAAACAATACAAAGAATCTGAGCAGTTTTTTCCTCAAAACATAAGTAAGATCAACAGACATTTGCCTCAAGTAACCAAAGAAAGAGATACCTTAAAATTACAGAATCAGAAATGAACAGAGAAACATTACATCAGACACCAAAGAAATTCACAATTCTATAAGAAAATATTTTAAGAGCCTATACTTCATTGTCAGAAAGCCTAATAGAAATAAATATCTAGATTCAGCCAAAGTATTAAAATTAAACCAAGAAGTCAAAATCGATAAAGATCCATAACAACTGAGGAGATTGAATTGTAAATAAAAATCCTTCTAGCTTAAAAGAAGGACCAGACGAATTCACAGAGGTCTAATAGACACTCAGAGAGGACCATAAGTCCTTAAACTAGTAATAAACAACGTCAACAATGAGAAAGAAACCGAAGCAGCACTACCGAACTCCTACAAAGCTAGTATCACTCCAGTACCAAAACTAGATAGATGATGGATGATAGATAGATAGATAGATAGATAGATAGATAGATAGATAGATAGATGGATAGACAGATAGGATGATAGATTATAGATAGATAGATAGATAGATAGATAGATAGATAGATAGATAGATAGATGATAGATAGATAGATAGATAGATAGATAGATAGAGATAGATCAATCAACAAATCTACAGGCTTTCTTAGTGTTTCTACTGCTGCATCAAAAACACCATGACCAAAAAAGCAAGTTGGGGAGGAAAGGGTTTATTTGGTTTATACTTTCATATTGCTGTTCG
This sequence comes from Mus minutoides, assembly GCA_902729485.2. Lineage (NCBI taxonomy): Eukaryota > Metazoa > Chordata > Mammalia > Rodentia > Muridae > Mus > Mus minutoides. The sequence goes on from LR749599.1 coordinate 1,699,196, forward strand.
TCATTGAAGGAAGTCAGGACAGGAACTCAAACAGGCAGGAACCTAGAGGCAGGACCTTATGAAAACAGCAGAGGCCGTGTGTGTGTGTGTGTGTGTGTGTGTGTGTGTGTGTGTGTGTGTGTGTGTGTGCGCGCGCGTGCTGTTTACTGCCTCACTTTCCATAGCTTGCTCTACCTGCTTTCTTATAGAACCCAGGACCACCTGCCCAACTACAATGGACTGGGGCCTCCCCAGTCAATCATTAATTAAGAACATGCCTTACAGTCAGAACTTATGGAGGCATTTTCTCAATTAAGATTCTCTTCTTTCAGATAATTCTTGTTTGTCAGGCTGACATAGACTAGCCGGTACAACTGACACTGTGTTAACTCATACACAAGCACATACAACTGACACCGTGTTAACCGGATACACAAGCACATCACTGTTGAGCCACATCTTTTCTTATTCATCCCCAAGATCTCACGTTAAAAAACATAGATAACTTCAAAAGTCCTACAGTCTTTACACATTCAAACACATTAAAATTTTAGTCTCTTTAAAGTATCCAATCTCTAGCTGAGTGATGCTTTAATCCCAGCACTAGCAAGGCAGAGGCAGGCAGATCTCTGAGAGCTCTAGGCCAGCCTGGTCTACAGCATGAGTTCCAGGAAAGCTAGAGCTATACAAAGAAACCCTATCTCAAAACAAAACAAAACAAAACAAAACAAAACAAATAAATAAAGCTAGCTAACGGTGGTGGCACATGCCTTTAATCTCAGCACTTGGGAGGCAGAGGCAGGCAGATCTCTATGAGTTCAAGATCTGACCTTGAACTCGAGCTACAGAGTCTACAGTCTAGGGAGTGAATTCTAGGACATCCAAAGCTACATGGAGAAACCCTGTCTTGAAAAACCAAGGGAAGGAAGGAAGGAAGGAAGGAAGGAAGGAAGGAAGGAAGGAAGGAAGGAAGGAAGGAAGGAAGGAAGGAAGGAAGGAAGGAAGGAAGGAGGGAAGGAAGGAAGAAAGCAATTTCTATAAAATGAAAATTGTTTTTAAGAGTTCAAAGTCATTCAACTATAGGCTTCTGTAAAAATCAAAATTAAATTAAATAGCTTCTTCAAAAGGGAAGAACCAGGGCACAGTTATATGTGAACCAAGCAAAACTCCAACAATATAACTCAATGCCCAATTATCTGGGATTCCCTCATGATGTCCCAGGATCCTCCAAGGAGCTTGGATCTCTTCTCCAATTCTGCCCTCTGCAGCACACAGATTGTCATCATCTAGGCTGTAGCTGGCTCCACTCCACGGCTTCTGTGCTTCGTGGTCATCTCATAATACTGGCATCTTTAACAGTGCTGAGGACTTCTGCAACTGGGCTGCACTTTCACCAATAGCCTCTCAGAGTCTCTCTTCATGGAGCCAAACTCATCTTCTTTGCACAACCCGGTCAATCCTGGGCTTTCACCTGCTGCTGAGGCTTCGCCAATGCCCCATCACAGTGCCAAACCTCAGCTTCTTTCCATGACCCCTTCATGCTTTTAAAACCAGGCCTACCTGGTTGACTAGTACACTACCAAGCTCAGCTGCCAGCACAAGGTAGAACAACCTTGGTCGCTTCTGGAACATAGATTCTGTGTGCTCTCAGCAAACACTCTCCAGAAGATTAGACCTCAGTCATTGATGCTGGTCTCTTCTTAATCATTGCTAATTTCTTATCTCCAGCTGACCATTAACATAAAGGTTTCATTTCAATGGTGCCAGTCTCTTGTTAATCACACCAGATTCTTCACCCTCAGCTGGCTAGAATGACTGAATCTTAACTGAAAATAGAAAATGGCCCTGGGAGAATCTTTAAACTTCCTTCTGAAACTTCACAAGCATGGCTTCCATCTTCTGTACTGTTCTCAATATTATTATCTTCCAAGCTCCTACAAAACTAGGCTGGTACCAATTTTCTTGAGGTTTCTATTGCTGCTACAAAAACACCATTGCCAAAAACCAAGTTGGGGAGAAGAGTTTACTTGACTTACACTTTCCTATTGTTGTTCATTATCAAAGAAAGTCAGGATAGGAACTCAAACAGAGCAGGAACCTAGAGGCAGGACCTGATGCAGAGGTCATGCAGGGGTGCTGCTTACTGGGTTGCTCTCTAAGACTCACTCAGCCTGCTTTCTCATAGAATCAAGTACCACCAGCTCAGGAATGTCCCCACCCACAATGGGTTGGTCCCTCTCCCATCAATCACTAATTAAGAAAATTCCTTATAGCTGAATCTTTTTTATTAAATTATTTATGTATTTTACATCCTGATCACAGCTACCCCTCCCTCCTGTCCTTCCAGTCCCTCCCATTTTCCTCCCCTCCCTCTGCCCATCTGCTCTTCCTCCCCTTCTCCCATAGCTATCAACCAACCTTGGCATATCAAGTTGTAGTAAGACTAGGTGCGTCTTCATATATTGAGGCCACATAAGGCAGCCCAGTAGTGGGAAAGGGATCCAAAAGTACCAATGTAGTCAGTGACAGTCCCTGCTCCTGCTTTAGTTGTCCCACATGAAAACCCAGCTATAACTATTACATATGTGCAAAGGACCTAGGTCTGTCCCATGAATGCTCTCTGACAGTTCATTCCCTATGAGCCCCAATGGACCAAGGTTAGCTGATACAGTGAGTTTTCTTAGGGTGTCCTTGACTCCCTGGCTCCTTCAGTCCTTTCTTCCCTGCATCCACAGGATTCCCCAAGTGCCACTCCATTTTCTGCTGTGGGTCTCTGCATCAGTTTTCATCTGTTGCTGGGTGAAGCTTCTCTGACAACAGTTATACTAGGTTCTTGTCTGTAAATATAACAGAATATCATTAATAGTGTCAGGAGTGGACTTCTCAATGGTATGAGTCTCAAGATGGGCCAGTCATTGGTTGACCATTCCTTCAAATTCTGCTCCATCTTTTATCCTTGAACATCTTGTATACAGGGAAAATTGTGGGTCTAAGGTCCTTTGGCTGGGTTGGTGTCTCAGTCCCTCCATTGGAAGTCTTGCCTAGTTATAGGAAATGGCTGGTTCAGGTTCCATATCCCCCACTACTAGGAGTCTTAGCTAGGGTCATTCTCATAGATTCCTGTTAGTTTACATTGTCCTGGGTTTCTAGCTCATCACAAAGATGCCACTCCCCAAATCCAATTATCCAGTACTCTCCCCTTGTACCCATGCCCACTTATCCCCCACCCAGTCCCCTTTTCCTATCCAACCCCAATGTCTAATTTATTTCACCTTCTTAGCAATATTTAAGCAACTTACCTTGGGCCCTCTTTGTTACTTGGCTTTCTGTGTTTGTGGTTTGTATCATGGTTATCCTGTACTTTATGGCTAATATCTGTGGGTCTCCCTTCTCTTCGAGATCATTGGCCACTGGCCCAGTCATTGCACAGGGTTTCAAAATGATGACATATTTCAGGATCAGCTTTGGGGAAACAAATTGCCTTTATTTGGGGTGAATCAAGGGTTATATAGATTGGGGGAAGGAAGTAAGAATATCTAGGGTGGACAAAGGTCATTGGCTGAAGATGCCAATTACTGAGATGCCTCATTAGTATGGGATGAGGCATTCCAGGAATCTCATGTGCTTGCAGAACTAGTTCTTATCAGGAGAAAGGAGCCTGAGCCTGTAATCAAACCATGGTTACCTGGCATTCCTCAGGTAGAGGATAGAGGAGTTTTGAGTTCCCCAGACAAGGGCACAAAAGGAGAAACCTGCTGGTAAAGGGAGTCTGCCATTTTGCACCAAGTTCAGGAATTTCTGGTAATGTTTGACTTTGACTCTAATTAGCAGGGTTTCTCCAGAAATATCTACTTAATAAGTTAGTACATACTATGTTTATCTTTTGGGGTCTGGGTGCTATATTCAGTATGATCTTTTCTAGTTCATTCACTTGCCTGCATATTTCATGATGTCATTCATTTTTTTTAAACAGCTGAGTATATTATACTGTGTAGATGTATCACAATTTCTTTATCCATTCCTCAGCTGAGGGACATCTAGGTTGATTCCAGTTTCTGGCTATTATGAATAAAGCTGCTATGAACCTAGTTGAGCAAGTGACTTTGTGGGATAGTGGAGCATCCTTTGGCTATATGTCCAGGAGTGGTATATCTGGGTCTTGAGATAGAAATACTGCCAATTTTCTGAGAAACCATCAAATTGATTTCCAGAGTGATTTTACAAGTTTGTAGTCCCATGAGCAATGGAGGAATGTCTACCTTGTTCCACATCCTCTCCAGCATGAGCTGCCACTTGAATTTTTGATCTTAGCAATTTTGACAGATGTAAGATGGAGTTTCAGAGTCATTTTGATTTATATTTCTGTGATGACTAAGGATATTGAACATTTCTTTAAGTGCTTCTTGGCCATTAGAGATTCTTCTGCCAAGAATTCTGTTTATAATTTGGTTGTTTTGTTGATGTTTAGTTTTTTGAGTTCTTTATATATTTTAGATAGCTTTGTCAGATGTTGAGTTGATGAAAATCTCTTCCCATTGTGTAGACTGCCATCTTGGTGGTATTTGTTTGTTTGTTTGTTTGTTTTTGATGGTATCCTTTGACTTACAAAATCTTTGCAGTTTCATGAAGTCCCATTTATTAATAATTGATTTTAGTGCCTGAGCTGTTGGTGTTCTGTTCAAAAACTTGTCTCCTATGAGAATTTGTCCAAGGCTATCCCCCACTTTCTCTTCTACAGTTTCAGTGTATCTGGTTTTGTGTTAAGGTCTTTGATCCACTTGGATTTGAGTTGTGTAAAAGGTGATAGATATGGATCTATTCACATTCTTCTACAAGCAGACATCCAGGTAGACCAGCACCATTTGTTGAAGATTATTTTTATTTTCCATTGTATAGTGTTTGCTTCTCAAGTGTCTATAGGTGTGTGAGTTTACTTCCTGCTCTTTGATTTGATTCTATTGATCAAGCTTTCTGTTTTAATGACAATACCATGTTGCTTTTCATTTCTATTGCTTTGAAATATGGGGATGTACAGGGAAGTACATCTTGAAATCAGGGATGGTGATTCACCCAGAAGTTCTTTTACTGTACAAGATAGATTTAGCTATTGTGAAGTAGAAGAGGAAAGATTGTTAGAAGAGTAGAAGAGTTAGAGGGAATGGAGGACACCGGGAGAACATGGCCCATAAAATCATCTGAGCAGGGCTCGCGTGGGCTCACAGAGACTGAAGTGCAAGCATAGGGCCTGATGGGTCCGTACCAGGTACCCTGTATATATGCATGTCTGTTAGATTGGTAGTTCTGTGGAACTCCTAGCAGTGGGAGCAGTGTGTCTCTGGCTGTTTTGCCTGCCCTTGAGACTCTTTTCTTCCGTTTGGGTTGCCTTGCAGAGCCTCCATATGAGGACTTTTACCCTGTCTCACTGTACCTTGGTTTGTCCTGTTTGGCTGTCCTCTCCTTGAAAGCCTTCTCTTTTCTGAAGAGGAAATGGAGGGGGGGGTAGATCTGGGAAAGAAGGGAGATGGGGAGAGCTAGGAGGGTTGGAGGGAGGGGAGTGACCTAGATGTTTTGTATGAGAGAAGAATCTATTTTCAACTTTTAAAAAAAAGCTATTTGTTGGTGCAAATTGATTCTGTATCCTGCCACATTGCTGAATTTGTTTAAGATTTCTGTACATTTCTGGGATCACTAATGTACAGTGATCTGTCATCTGCAAATAGGGATAGTTTGATTTCTTGTTTCCATATTTGTAATCCTTAAGTGTTCCTGTCTCCCTTATTGCTAATTCTAATACTTGAGCACAATATTGATAAGGAGTGGAAATAGTGGACATCCCTGGACTCTGTTTGTTTGTTTTGTTTTGTTTTGTTTTGTTTTGTTTTGTTTCGAGACAGGGTTTCTCTGTATAGCCCTGGTTGTCCTGGAACTCACTCTGTAGACCAGGCTGGCCTCAAACTCAGAAATCCGCCTGCCTCTGCCTCCCAAGTGCTGGGATTAAAGGCATGCACCACCACTGCCCGGCTTTTACATTTTGATTCTTAACAGTACCAAAATCACTAGTTTGAATTATGCTACTAGTTATGAAGTAACAACAAAATAATTATATGGTTGATGTTCATATTAATAGGAACTCTATTAAAGAGTTGAAGCAATAGGAAGGCTAAAAACCAGTGACCTAGATCTTTTCAATCACATCAGATATGTTAACATGTTTTGAGAAGTTTCAGGTCTATTGCAGTTGGCCACAGCCGACCTGTGTCTAGCTTAGCACAGAAACCTTATTCTCATGTATCAGAGCACAAAGAACCTCTGTCTAGTTGTCTCCCAAGTTTTGTATCTAAGTTCCTTGTCAATTACAGTCCCTGGACTTTCCCTTCTCTGTCCTCACTGTCACCTTGTCCCTTTGATACTGAGCTCCCTTCAGCATGTCCAACAAAAGGAATCCAACGGTCCACAGCAGTCACTTCCGTTTCTCCACAACCCAATCCTTACCCATAGAATAATTCTTATTTTATTTTAGATTTAGTTTTCAAAGATGTAAATAAATGGAAAGACTTCTCATGTTCATAAAGCAGAAGGTGAAAGAAGTGGCGTTATGCTCAATCTGACCTAAAGACCCAACAAACACCTTATCAAATGCCCAGAAAAGAGTAACGTGGTCCTGTCATCTGTGTGGAAACGTGAATCAGGAGGAAGTCAGAGAAATCTGAAGAAAGTAACTCGATTTCGAAGCTCACTACAAAAGCACACCATACAATGCAGTGTGAAGTGGTTCTCTGGGTCAACGGAATAAAATTGAGCACAGAAATAACTCCCTGAACTTTAGGGAGAATTTTGTATCTTTGTTTTCTTGTGTTTCTTTGTGCATATGTTGTTCTTGATAAGATGCCAAGACAAACTGTGCCCAGACAACTGGATATCTCCATGCCAAAGAAACTGGACCCTTACCTCATACTTTATTTAAAAAAAAATGTAAAAATAACTCAAAGTGAATCACAGATCCAAATAAGAGCATCAACTATAAAATGAGAGGAGGCAAATACCTATTAAATATTAAATGTATAAATATTAAAGTATTAAATATTCATGACTTTGGAGTCGGGATGGTTCTTTAGGTATAGCATCACTATGTGAAGCAGATGGAAAACTAGATAAATTTGATGATGTATAAATACTAAACATTTGCACCTTACTGAATGTCTCAAAATAAGCCACAGAATTAAGAAGACATTTTCAAAATATGTTCTGATGAGACACTTGTACCTTAACAAAAATCTTGAAACCACAAAGTATCCACATTCATAAAACAAATCTACATACCACAGGAAACAGAAATATGGTTTCCTCTGGGGTTCTCTGTCAAAACTACTACCTTTAAATTGACCTAAGAAAGACAGAAAAAATGCACTTTAAACTACAGACACATGCCAAACTAACACAAAAATATAAGAATTGAGGCTAGCGAAATGGCTCAGTGGTTAAATGCACTGTCTGCTCTTCCAGATGTCCTAAGTTCAATTCCCAGAAATCACCTGATGGCTCACAACCATCTATAATGAGATCTGATGCCCTCTTCTGGTGTGTCTGGAGAGAGTGACAGTGTACTCAAAACATAAAATGTTCCAGGTGATAAGTTGTTTGATTAGTTCTTTTTTTTTCCAACCATGGCAACACTCTCACAACAGACAGATTTCTTGTTGTGAGGTTTAGTTATTTATTTTCTCTTTGGCAGTGTAAATGGGGAGGAAGGGTTGCCTGTGCTGGCTACTTCTCAATTCCTTACAACTCAAAGTAGCTTGGTGCCTGAGTGGCATGCTTGATCCCTGATGCTTTGGGGTGGTTTAGTCCAGCTCCCTGATAGCACATTTGCAGTGTTTTTTTTGTTTTGTTTTGTTTTTTTTTTTTCTGAGGCCCATACCCTTTTCATAAGAAACCAAAAATGAACCATGCATCAAGTGTAAAATTATTAAAGTAGGTTTAAGTATGGGGGTCCAATGGAGGAGTTAGGGGAAGGACTAAAGGAGCTGAAGGGGTTTTGAACCCCACAGGAAGAGCAACAATATCAACTAACCAGATCCCCCAGAGCTCTCAGGGACTAAACCACCAACCAAAGAGGGACCCATAGCTCCAGCTGTATATGTAGCAGAGGATGGCCTTATCTGGTACCAATGGGAGGAGAGGTCCTTGATCCTGTGAAGGTTCTATGCCCCAGCGTAGGGAAATACTAGGGTGGTGAGGCAGGATTGGGACAGGGGTGAGGGGTGCGGTAGGGGGCTTGTAGAGGGGAAACTGGAAACAGGAATAACATTTGAAATGTAAATAAATAAAATAACTAATAAAAAATTAAATAACAGATAAAAAGATAAAAAAATGTAAGCTTACACTAAAGGGTAAGGTTGACAAGAGAACAAATTCCTTACACCGGGAATACTAAATTCCACTCACTTCACCAGTCATTCGACAAAACTCATTCAACAGAACTGAAAGATGGGCCCACACTACAGCCTATCTACTGTATCTGTACCACTGAACCCACCTGAGCTCAGCCATAAGCCTGTTCTCCATTGAAACCAGAAGCTTTCTTTTCAGTCATAGACATCCCCTCATAGATGACCTACAGTGATGAATATAAAATTAAGCTTGCAGTAGCTCTCAGAGGATTATTGTTATTAAGTTCACTCCAGTTATTGCCACAACTCTTAGCTATCCCCGAATCCCTTAAAATTCCCATCACCATCCAGAAAACAGCTCAATCTCTTAGGATACTTGAGATCCTAAAGCTAAAGGACTTCTCTTTCTAGGTGGCTTTTGCTTCTCTTCTCCCTCTCTTCCCTACTCCGATGCACACATAAGCCACTTAAATGGTGTTATTTGCTAACTAAAAGCCTGTGCTTGGGCACTTAAAAAATAAGCTTCAAGTTATTCTGGTGCTACAGCCAGGATTCCTCATGATCTCTGTGAAATCCCTGGAGGCAGTTCTGTATTCTCCGCAGCTCATAGCTGGTACCTGCAGAACCCCCATCTCAACTAAAGAAAACTTAGTTACATGTAAGAAGTTTGCATTTCACTCACACGTGTGGAAAAGCATAGGCAGGTTAGCAGGCCTCCCACCTTACACCTCTGTGGAGTTGAAGTGCTGAACTGAGAGAGCAGGCTCCAGAGATGCCTATGACCATGAGGCACATGCTTGCTGGCAGCCCACACAGCAGAGGTCTCAGGCATCACCCTCAGCGCCAGATGGAGCCCCTGGACTGGCAGACCCTCTGCCTTTGACCATTTGCCCTAATTGCTTGCCTGGCTGATCTGGGCAGAAGACTGGGTGTGCAGAGAACAGTGTGCAACTGCTCATCCCATTGAACGAGAGTCAAAAATCATTGCCCAAATACTTTCAGTCAAATTAAGCAAGCTTCATTTTCTGTCAGATATGAAGTGGGGTTTGAAAGAACATTGAACATAGGGGAAAACGGGATTTTATATAAATATATGTGTGTATATATATATATATATATATATATATATATATATATAGAGAGAGAGAGAGAGAGAGAGAGATCTTGATATATATATAATTACAGGGCTTTCGAGGGTTGGGAAATTTCCAGAGAAAATTTGGTTACACAGGAGCTTAGCAAAATATCTCACATTTTTTTCAGTAGAACATCTTATCTTATCAGGGTGGAGGCCAGGGGATAGGGTGTGGAACATGCCAGATTTCAGAAAAATGGGTCAAGGCATGGTCAAATCCAAGTTTTACAGAAACCAAGAAAAACCTTATTTTGATCCCGTTTTGACAAAGAGGCTTCAATGGAATCAGGGTAGTGCTCCACAGAGAACAGTGTGCAGAGGACACAGTGTTTTCAAAATCCATATTAGGGGTGGAGGAAAGTCAGAGATCCAACCAAGCTTTCTCCCCTTGAGCTTCTTCACCTGGGGATTCACAAAGCTCAATTTTAGTCTTAAATTCATCTTGCAGTTTGCTTTTCAAAAATCTGGGAGCAACTGGAAAGTAGTGGGTAGGAAACTTAGGAAAGAAGTGGGTCCCCTGGCCTTAGTGGAAACTGAACGTTTGACAATAGGACACCAAGTTACCATGCAACTTGAACTGCCCATCATGAGCTTGGTACTATCAGACCCTCCAAGTCATAAAGTAGCATGTGCACAGCAGCAGTCTATTATCAAATGGAAGTGGTATATATATGATCAGGCCAGAGAAGGTCTTGAAGGCACAAGCAAGTTACATGAAGTTGTTCAAATGCCTATGGTTCATACTCTTGTGACAATGCCATCTGCTGCCAAGTATGTGCCTATAGCCTCATGGGGTATTCCCTATGATCGGCTGACTGAGGAAGAGAAGACTAGGACCTGGTTTATTGATGGCTCTGCATGTTATGCAGGCACCACCCAGAAGTGGACAGCTGCAGCATTATAACCCCTTTCCAGAACAACCCTTAAAGATACAGGTGAAGGAAAATTTTCACAGTAGGCAGAACTTCCGGTAGTAGTACACATGGTATTGCAGTTTGCTTAGAAGAAGAAATGGTCAGATGTATGATTGTTCACTAATTCATGGGATTGGTTAGATGGTCAGGGGCTTGGAAAGATCACAAGTGAAAAGTTGGTGAGAAAGACATGGGGGAAGAAGTATGTGGATAGATCTCTCCAAATGGGCAAAGAATGTGAAGATATTTGTGTCCCATAAATGATCACCAAAAGGTGACTTCAGCTGAGGAGGAGTTCAGTAATCAAGTGGATAGGATGACCCGTTCTGTGGACATTCTGCCTCTTTCCCCAGCCATCCCTGTCATTGTTCAACGGGCACATGAACAAAGTGGCCATGATGACTGAGATGGGGGTTATGCTTGGGCTCAACAACCATGGACTTCCACTCACCAAGGCTGACCTGGCTACAGCTGCTGCTGAATGCCAGATCTGCCAACAACACAGACCAACACTGAGCCCCAGATATGCCACCATTCCTGGAGGTGACCAGCCAGCAACCTGGTGGTGGGTTGACTATATTGGACCATTTCCCCCGTGGAAAGGACAGTGTTTTGTTCTTACTGGAGTAGATACTTATTCTGGTTATGGATTTGCCTTTCCTGCATGTAATTTCCTGCCAAAACCACCATCCATGAACTTACAGAATGCCTTACCCATCGTCATGGTAGTCCACACAGTATTGCTTATGACCACGAAACTCATTTCACGGCCAGAGAAGTGTGACAGTGGGCCAACCATCATAGAATTCACTGGTCTTACCATGTTCCCCATCATCCTGAAGCAGCTGATCTGATAGAAAGATGGAATGGCCTTTTGAAGATGCAGTTACAGTGCCAATTAGGTGGTAACAGCATTGAAGGCTGGGACAGAGTTCTTCAGAAGGCAGTATATGCTTTGAATTAGAGTATGGTATATGGTACAGTTTCTCCCATAGCCAGGATCCCTGAGTCCAAGAATGAAGGTTTGGAAAAGGGAATTGTTCCACTTAGTATCACTGCTAGGAAAATTTTTGCTTCTTGTCCCCACAACTCTAGGTTCTGCTAGCCTAGAAGTTTTGGTTCCATAGAGAGAGTGCTCCTATACCAGGAGCCACAACAAATGAATCATTGATCTGGAAGCTCAGACTTCCCCCTGGTCATTTGGGGCTTCTAATGCCCTTAAATCAACAGGCTAAGAAAGGAATAACAGTGTTAGGAGGGTGGATAGATCCAGATTACCATGGAGAAATTGGACTGCCTCTCCACAATGGAGGTAAGCAAGATTATGTCTGGAGTACAGGAGATCCCTTAGGGTATCTCTTAGTACTACCATGTCCTGTGATTAAAATCAATGGGAAACTACAATAACTTAATCCAAGCAGGATGAGAAAGGCCTCAGATCCATCTGGAATGAAGATATGGGTCACTGCTCCAGGAAAAGACCCACTGAGATGTTTGCTGAGGGTGAAGGAAATACAAAAAGGGTAGTAAAAGAAGGTAGTTATAAATACCAGCTAAGGCCATGTAACTGTTGCAGAAATGAGGATTATAAAGTAATATGAATGCTTCTGTTTTATGTTATTAAGAACACATTTGTCTTTCTTCCAATTTCTTTAACATCAATTGATATTTAAGTTGAGATACTAAAAGAATATTCCCAAGGGACATTGTCCCATTGTAAATTTACAAATGTGTTTGAGATTGTACGAGAAATAGTTATATCATGTTAGGCATATTCATGACCTTGTTATTGTTTCATGTGGACATGAGATATTATTTGTGTCAAGTTGACAAGGGGTGGATTCATAACTTCTGAAACTTTATCCCTATTGGAAAACCTATAGCGGTGGTTACAGTAACAATGGTCACCATCCTAGCCAGGATCCCAGGCTTCCAACATTTTGCAGACTCCATGAAAGGGTATGTGCCAGTAAAATTTGGCCAGGCCTACTAGAAGAAGTTGGAAGAAAGAGTTGGTAACTAGGAAATTGGCATTCTTGTAACACACACACACACACACACACACACACACACACACACACACACAACATTATGAAACATAAATAGATAAACTAAAAAGAGAATTTCCCATCAGGAAATGTGTCCAGAGCAATTCTATAAGTGAAAGAATGGAAATCATTAAAACAAACAATCAAAACAGAACAGCCAGAGCAATTACAAGCATCAAACCCAGTTGAATGTGGAAAAAAATAGAAGGAATATCACTGGTATCTTAAGAGAAATGATTTGAAGACAGGATTATAGCCTTGCCTTTTGACAGGTCCTTGTCAAAGGCAGAGACCAGTTTCCTCTATCTGTGCACCACACACTGACCTGGATGCTGCTGGTGAAGCATCAATAGATAAACAGCTCTGAAAGGAAAGCCAGACACACTCGCCTTACTGGGCTGAGCACTGATAGCTACACAACTCAGTGAGATCTTTAAAGCCACAGTGTCACTCAACAAACAGTTTAGCATCTTGATTCCATGTCAATGTTTTCTTTGTACTTTTGAAACAATCTATAAAGTTGTTTTCTCTCTCTCTCTCTCTCCCTCTCTCTCTCTCTCTCTCTCTGTGTGTGTGTGTGTGTTTATGTGTGTGTGTGTGTATTTTATGAGAAAGTTATAATCCTTCCCACGCCTTCTCCCAAAATTCATGTTAAATAACTCAGTATCCAACTTCTCAGCACTTATGAATATTGTACAGGCATAAGGAAATAAGACATTGGCAACATCACAAATGCAATGCTGACTATTTAAATACAGTCAAATCTCTATCATTTATACAAATGGATTCAAATTACTAACATATGTTTGCATGTGGTCTCTCAGGTGCATAATAAAATGTTAGTTGGTGTAAATACCAAGTCAATTTTAATAAATACTATTTGTGTAGAGTCTGAATTGTGCTATATGCTAAACCGAAATCTGTTGAACTAATTAAAACTATAAAGTCACAATACATACACTAGCACAGCCAAGCAAAAGTGTTAGTATATCCTCTTAGACATTTTTCTGTAAATATAGTATCAAATTTGAGTGTAGGTTCATAATCATGTTCACCAACCAGTCTGTTTCAATAATGAATCAAAACATATCCATTTTATCCTTTCTTGTGCCTGTGCTCCAAGAGCTACATCCTGAACAGGTAACTGGATGTGCTAAGTGATATTTCCATGTGTATGGTTCAGGTTATTTTTGACAACATGATTAAACGCCATTCCCATAATATTTAAGCACATTCCACATTGAATATTAAGGGATCTCCCAGAAGGCTCATGTAAGCTTGGTCCCCCAGCTAGTGGTGCTGTTGAGAAGTGATTGGGTCAAGACAGCTTCAATTAATTAATCCATTGATGTGTCCCCAACTGAGTGGACAACAGAAGGCAGGGGACTAAGGGAGGAAGGGGGCCACTAGTGATCTTGCCTTTCAGGGGTATGTTTGTCCTTGGTCCTTTCTTGCTCTTTCTACTCAGCTGGATGAGATGACCAACTCTGCACCCTTTTCTGCTCCCTTCCTTGAAGCTCTACCTTCCTGAGGTCCAGGAATCACAGAGCAAAGACTGGTACACTGAAGCCCCCTAAATTGCCATCCAAAACAAACCTGTCCTCTTTCTAGTTTATGTCAGATATTTGCCTCCCCAACAAAGGCTAGCAAACACACCATGCATGACTGCACATTAAACTCACAATAGATCCGTCTCATGTAAAGATGGCTGCAACCGGCTTTATTAGCCCATGTTATTAATATTCAAATTATAAAAATTTCCTTATTTCCATCTTTATTCAACAAGCATTCTTTGAATAACAGTTGGCTTTCTTTGTACACCAATGCACAGTTGCAGATGAGCAGACTCTAACGTACACAAAAGGGGGCATGCATGGAACCAAGGCATCTGTGTCAGGCTGTGCTGGTGCTCTAAAGTCTGTGTGACAATTACAGTTCTAATCATCCATTAGTAAAGGGTCATTGTGGTTTATTATAGATAAATTACTTTCCCATTCACCTTTGTTCATTTGCTGTGAAGCCACCTGGAAGGAGGATCATCTTGCAGCATCCTGATAGGGCCACTGTTTGTTGTGGGCTGGAACATATGGTGCCAGTGGCAAGAACAAATAAAGGCACAGATAAAGCCACATTAGGTGCCTGGGGAGACAAAACAAGCACAATTATATCATTGGATGGGAGAGAAGGCTCTTCCATCAAGAAACAATGAAAACCAATTCCCTCTTATGCTCCTCACCATGAAGAGGAACCCAGAAGAGCTGAATCTAAGTTCTGCTTAATCTAATTAAGCAGAAAGACAAGAAGAAAGAAATAAGGAAAAGGGGAAGGGAAGAAGAAAGAGAGAGAGAGGGAAGAAGGAAGGAAGGAAGGAAGGGCTCAAGTCCATAAATTTTTAGAGACCAAGTGATCTGTCTTTGCTTCAGCTTAGTCATAGTATATTTTGCTTTAAGGTTTACTGCTAGCAGTGATAGATCTGTCATTTTAAATTGATTGACAGATTACCTGTCTCTCAAACAACTAAGTTTCTTTTACATACAAACTCCATCTACAGAGGAAGTTTGAAAAGGGCTAATAATAGCTCAGAATGATTTTCATTTTTTGAGAAGCATGCCTTTAGGCCTCATTAATAAAATTAGGAAAATAGTTGGGATTATATTATCTTTCAAATTTTACATATGTGTACATGTTAACTCAAGTAGAAAGGTTATTAACATATTGTGTATGCTTAAAAATCAAATGGGGGGGGGCTGGTGAGATGGCTCAGCAGGTAAGAGCACCCGACTGCTCTTCCGAAAGGTGATAAGTTCAAATCCCAGCAACCACATGGTGGCTCACAACCATCCTTAATGAGATCTGGCGCCTTCTTCCGGAATGCCTGAAGACAGCTACAGTGTACTTACATATAATAAATAAAAAAAATCTTTAAAAAAAAAAAAATCAAATGGTATATATTATCTGTAGATGGGAAAATAATTTGTGAGCCCATCGTAACTTGGGAATGTTGATGGCATGTGCTATGTTTATAGAGGTTCTCACTAGTGTCTGAGTTCATCTGCGTGAATTCCATACTTCACATTAGAGTGTACTCTAATCTACTCATAAATAGAACTCATATGTTATCATTCCCAAAGGCAGAAGATTATCTCCAAAATCAGTAAAATTTGATTTGTTCCTGAGGTGTTTCTTCCCTAATGAAGGCAATAAATGGTATTCCCATCTTTTAGAAAAATATGCAGTCGATGCCCAATTTTCTCTCTTCCACCCATTAATCCCATAGTCAACTCACACTAATTATGATTAACATCTGAACATTATTGAATTTCACACATGAATGTAAGGAAGTAACAACTGGCTATGACATCACCTTCTATTCTGATATTTTAATCAGTAGATGCATTTTAATTATTTATGATATATTATAACATGCCAGTAAATGCTTTCTAATGTTTTTTGTAAAGGCAATGAAGTCTTGATAATTTTATAACTATCAGTCCTTGCTATTAAGTTGTTCACTAGAAATGTAAAGTGATATCACTGATTGAATTATGAGAATTAGATCTTTGGATCTGCAATATTGGATCCATTGCAAGGTCACTATTTCTGTAACTAATTATCCTAGGAAGCACTTCATTTTGTCCTGTGTTGATGTCATTACTTTTACATTGCTCCTTAGAAAGAACTTCCTTTCTGAACATTTGCTATCAGGAAGAGCCTATTTTATATTCATTGCAGTGACTCACATTTTGGGAAAGATACTAACTCTCAATGTGCCAGTAATGGATTGGGTCACTTTGGATCAATAATTTCAATATTCTAATCTCTTGCCATTCAGAGTATAGTTTGAGCCTAGGTTCTTATTGGTGTCAGACATTGGTTACCCAAAGTGACTGTTACATTGTGGAGCACAGGGCACTCTGACTTCTTGCTTACAGCCCTGTGGTTGGGGAATTCTTGCCTATTCTTCCTGACGCCCCTGACTTGATTCCCCAGCTCATTCTTAGACTCTCACTCTTTCCTGCCTTAATATGCTTCTATGCCCTGCCCAAGGTCCATTGATTTTTCTATTCTGAAACCTGCCTTCCCAATCAGACCTCTCAGGGAAACCAAGCATTTTGGCCCCCATCTTGTGGAGTGGGAAGAAGATCTGATGAAAAAACAAAACACAAACATACACAAGCATCCTTGTGAGTTTTATTTGATTTCTTTTTAAAATTAATTTCAAGATATTTAGAATATTATATTGAGAAGTAAAATAAAATACAAATTGCCTAAATGGAGATTTATTAGCATTTGATTGAAAAACTAGTACTTAAAATTAAATTAAAATCCAGTTGCTCCGATATATTAATATGATATTAACTGTTTTAATAAATGCACATAGCTAACATCTGCCACAGTATATCATATAAATAGAGCCCTTTCTTACACCATTAGAATAGCACACTGGAAAGGATGACGAAGCATACACAAGCTTATAGTCACTTTTTCATTTCGTCCTAATAGCAAACTCTCAAAGTAGGGTCTTGTTTAGTTGCTTTTCCTGTTACCGTAATAAAATACCCAGATAAAGCAACTTAAGGGAGAGAGGGTTGTTCTGGCCTGGCTCACAGTTCAATAGTATAAAGTCTGTCATGGCAAGGACGTCAAGATGTTAGGAACTTGCAACAGCTGGTCATAATGCATCCACAGCCAGGAAGCAGAGTTAAAATCCAGTCATTAATATTCAGGATTTAAGTTCTCATCTGTCTGACTCTAAATGTTCACTAAACTAGCTTCTAGATTCCTAAGTGATAACACTTTGTCCCTTGAGATACAGTTCTGTAGTGGACGACTTATTTATACTGCTTGATTCCAAGGATGAGGCTAAAGAGAAACAGTGCTTTAAAGTCTAAGCACAGTCATTTCTGTTTCCTAGAAGAGTTACATCACATCTCTGGGAATCAACAGTTTAATGCTAAAGTTATGAATAAAATAAGAAAAACTGAATTAATCCTCACAGCTTTATGTATAACAGTCATTTTGCAAATAAGGAGAAAATAGAGATTATTTGGTAAAGTTGATTCTCTGAGCTATCCCCTCTTTTGAGCAGTCTTATCTTAAACATCATAATCACTTTATTTCCATTAATTTCTTCCTTGGTTTACTGACGCCATCTTCTACTCTCTTGATGACTTGGGCAGTTTGGAGGCAGTCTGGTCTTTGTGGTGTGCATGTACATACTGATGTAGTTATGGTGATGATGCTCTGTGTTGCTAGGGTGGCAGCTTGACAGTGTAGCATATATTCTAGACCTGAAGCTGAGCTGTCTTACCAATTGTCTAGCAGTTAGAACATAAAGCATCTAAAAATTATTCTGGAGAGATGAATGTCTCACACACATAATCAGTGATTCACTTATAAAGTTACTGATCCCCAAACCAAATTTTTGAATGATTAATTGAAGCTTTTGATGCCCAAGAGATGAATATTCAGTACCAATATATGACTCCAGTTCACACCCAAATTATTCTTCCTTTGATCACATTGGTTCTGCTTGGCTCTGCTTTAAAATTTGCTAGGGAAATTAGAACTGGCCAGTTTAATTTCAAAAAACTGCCATTTCACATAAGTATGAGATGAGAGATGGTGGTAGGATGGAGTTCATATTTCTCAGCTGTGCTCACAAAACTTCTTCCTCTCAGAGTGAGCCCATTTTCCACACAGAGTGATTCTCAGTGTAATGTGCACACTCAGACATCCTATAAGAGCTAACTGATCACCCTAGACCTGGCACAAGACAATGAGCTCTGTGGAGGATTTCCTACAGTAACAGCCCTAGAACACAAAGGTGGCAGAGAAAAGGGGAAGGAGAGGAAGGGACAGGGAGAGAGAAGAGAGAGAAATAGATTTTTATCTGTTGGTTTTTCTTATAACAAAAGAATATTAGCTAATATAGAAGTCTTTTTCTGTTTCTCTTGTTATTGTTGTTGTTGTTTTCTTAGTTTTTTGAAACTCTTTCAGAGTGTGGTTTATACTGGCCTCAAACTCATGGTAATTTACCTGCTGTCCACATTTTTTGTCCCGTTTTTAAAGAGAATCTATAACACTATGTATTGCTGTGACAATTCTCTGGGATGCAGAAAATCATTATTGCAAGGAAATTCACTCACTGCTAACATCTAAACACCTCTAACATTTAACATCTTTAAAATACATAAAATAACATGTTAAATAATATAGCAACATTCTCCAAGTAATATAAAAGTATATTGTTAACCTAAAGAAGCAAACAGTTAAAATTGATAATTTATAAATAAACGAAGGCAGTAGTAGTTATGATTGACTCTATGACAGGTCTTTACAAGAATTTTTTCTCTAACTACATTCTTCTCCAACACTGTGGGATAAACCTGGGGTTTCACCAATGCTAAGCAACCATTTTACCCCTCAGCTATACCTCTTGGCCAGATTACAATTTATTTTAAATTTAGGTTTCAAGTCTTGCAAGAGCTTTATAGTTTATCTATTTTTCTGTTTTTACTTAAGTAGATTATAAACTGTTTAAGGAATTATTATATCTCACACCCCACCCACCCGCTACAGAGTCTAATACAATACTTGGTAAATAAAATATTAAAACTAATAATAAATCCCATCTCCCACCTCAATTTCAGGAATAATATACCCAGAAAGACATGGGATTAATAACTAGACTCCCAAAAGATGGGCAGAAGCTATGGAGTGATAACTGTCATGTTCCTCTTCATGAGGGAGTGTGTACAAATGAATGGTAGCAGTACAGATATTCTATGAATTTCTGCCTCACTTATATGCCTTCATGTTGTACTAGTTAATTGAATAGAACATGTAAGCCAAGCAGAGATGTAAATATAATTCAACCCTATCACTAGGTTTAATTTTCATTCACGTTCATTCCAATTATACTGCATGAATTCTTTATTAATCATAGACTCAATCAACAAGGTTGAGAGGCAAAGCTAATCAATTTATTAAGGATATTTTATGCTCATTTTTGGCCTAGTCCTTATGATTCTTTATTCAAAACTAGTTTGTTTGAAATCTTTACTACTCTATCTGAAAGATGGCAGGCTCCAGGGTTCTCAGAGTCTGTGTACGTGCGAGTGGCTCAAGTCTGACTGGATCGGGGAGCTTCACCTCAGCCAAATGGGCTTCCCCAGCTCTGCCACTCTGAAGCCCGAACTTCTGGTGAAATGACTGTTTGCTCGCCCCATGGAACCTTGGGTTTCTTTCTGGCGCCACTAACAAGTAGTTCTCAGAAAAGAGACACAATTACATCCATACCCCACCCCTGTACACACAGCAGTCCCAACTTGGACCTCGCCATCAGGACCTCTGTATAAATGCAGCTGTCTCTGTTCTTTGTACATATTCCAGAGGAAGATGTTCTATTGTAAGTCACACACCAAGGTAGGTTCAGAGTTTGTTGCTACTGTTGTTTGTTCTATTTTTTTGTTGTATTATGTTCTTGTATATGAAGGACTTGGTACCCTAGGTAAAATATCACTAAAAGCAAGCTAGCAAAAGTAAGGCTTTATTTGTCCAATGGCATGTATAAATAGTGGGAGTAAAAACAATTCATCATCCAACTTATACATTTCAGTAGGCCTCAATACACTCACCCAAGCCAATACTTGCTTACAATAAATGCTATGCCAAAGGAGCCTATCAATGATGCATGGATCTGAACTAGTATGTCACAGCAATCAGGTTTGATATTTTAACTAGGGTTATAATAAAACCTTATAGTATCTTGCTAAGAAACAAACTTTTTAAAAAATATATATATTTCTTAGAAAAAATCATTAAAACCCACCAACCTGAGGCCTGTTGCCCATGCCCAGCACCTGTGCCAGGACCCTGCAAGTAAAGCCTCCGGACACAAGGTGGGTGGCCAAGAGAATCCACGAGGCCATGGGGTTGACCCCAATTATCTTTTATTGTAAATGGGCCATATGCCAAATTCCAAGATAAATTGGAAACATTTGATCCATCTCCTGTCCTGGATTGATCTTGGAGCTCACTTTCCATGCTTTCGGGTCCCTCATTTAGGACACTTTGTGTTTGTGTTTTAGGGAAAAGACATGCTTATCTTTGTTGGTTTTGAAGAAGGGTTAGGGATACCATTGAGAATACTTTGAAAAAAAGAAAATTTAGAAGCTAGAGCATACTCTGGAAAAACAGAACAACAACAACAACAATGAAAATAACCACACACAAAATTTAAGATTATTTTTATGCCATATATCCTCTATACCAAATTTCTTCATTGGAATCTACATTTGCTATGGAGAAAAAGGAGAAAACAAAATTCATTACCATGCTCACCCATGATTGTGGATTCAACAAATCTCTCTATTTTCCCAGGCAAATACCTGCTACCTTTATGCAAACCAACAAAAATAAATATCTCACACATGAAAAATAATACCCTGGTGAGCCTTTCAGGTATATTTGGAACAATGTTTTTGTAAGATAGCCTACTAATCCAGCTATAGGACTTTGATTTATTCAAAAATGAAAATAATATTAAACCAACATAACTCAGAAGCAAATAGATACTGCATTCATGACTCAGGACAATATGATTTTCATGAAACAATTTGGCATTAAAACTAAACAGCATAGCAAAATAAGAATGCACAACCCATTCCCCACCCCCAATCCCCATGGAGCATAACACTGAACATGCTGTCTGAGAAAGACCCCTGAAAAGAAATGCCTTAGACCTCAAATTAAGGATGAAATGAGATTTTTATTTTATTATCTAATTTGAAAGAGGTTTTGTCAATTTCACAAAATATATCTGCAATTAGAGAATGTGTTGGTATACAGTTTATTAAGTGTGTTGTTTTCTTTTTGTTTTTCTTTTCTATTGTTTCTGTTTTAGAGGCTTTTCTATGGCTGTTAGCCTGATTGGCTGCCTTAAAACCCTATGGCCACATCTGTATTCATTCAATTATTGCCAAGTCATTGGTTCTGAAATCAGAGTTCTCATTTCTGCTCTACAGATGACATGAACAACTGCCTTCCACATTGGGAAGACAGCACAGAGCAGTACAGGGCAGCAACAAGAAAGCCATCAGGAGCTTGGTGAGTAAGAGGGGAGCTGGCTGTCATAGGAGAAGGTACAACCTGCTCAGTTCCTGTTTGACCTCAGGTGCCACTTAATTTTGAATTCTTTGTCATGATACTGAAGGAGTGATGAGAGGTAGCTGTCATGGTAATGACCTCATGTGCCCTCTGGGTGACCTTGAGTCACCCCTACTCATATCCACTGCCTACCTCCTTCCTGTCCATGCCTGTTCCCCTCACATGACCCTGTCTCCTTTCTGTTATGCTTTTTCTTCCTCTGTGCTGTATAAACCCACAAAAAGGATTACCTTAAAATGTACACACACACACACACACACACACACACACACACACACACACACACACACCCTACACTCCTAATGGTCTTTCCACAGTAAAGAATTAATAATGAAACAAGATCCTCATAGTGTCAGTGGCCATTAATGATTTATTCATTACCAAGATGTGTGTGAGACCAATGAGGCACTTCTATATAAACTAATTAAAATATTAAGTAGTGGGAATGCATGATTAATTTATTTTCCTAAACAAGCTGTCACTTTTCAAGGACTTGTTTCTGTGAAGGGTATCTTATTAAGAAGCTTTGGCCACATGAGTTCATCACAGTTCTTACACTGATGCTTTAAAAGAAAAAACAAATGAAAATTTAATTTCATGAGAACAATGAAATAAACTGACCATCATTGGGACACAGACAAAAGTAATCAATTACTAGGTTCCTATCTGTTTATTTAACCAGTCATGATTTAAATGTGATTTGAAATATATAACATTATATATGTGTATAATACAAATATAAAATATATTTTAAAAAGCAGTTTTCTGAAGTTTCAGTGAGAGAGTGAACTGGTTCATGCAGCAATTATTATCACCTTGACCTTTAACACCAACCAATCCACAGAAGCAGAGCTGGCATTGGGGATAACCTAGAGATGATGGGGTTATTATGCATATAGGCTCCTGGAGAAACATCTGAACCTCAGAAGCAGATTTCATGCTAGGAATATATCACCTCAGTGGCCACAAGAACCCTAAATTAGAAACTCCTACTCTTAGGTATGTAGCCACCAATGCTTCAACATGCTGACAGGTAAGCCCTGGCTCTTACACAAATGACTCTATGTTCAAGGTCATTCTTTATGTAGCCACGAAGTGAGGGTACCTAACAGACTTACATTCTGAAAAGCTATTGCTCAGTATAAATTAGCAAAGTGAGTAAAACAGTTTATAGTTAACTCAGTCATTACTGGCATATCCAACTTTTCAAAGAAATACTGTGTATTCCCTTAAGATTAAGAGACAACTTGTCTAAAATGTGAAATATGATATTCCATCATTTACAATAGGCTAGAATCCTGTGTTATAGAAGAATCGGGAGAAATGAGGGAAATGCAGAGAGATCATGAAAGAGGAGAAAGAAGGGAAGAGGAATAAAGAGAAGAGGAAAGAAACAAAGAGAGAGAGAGAAAGAGGACCAAAAGGAGGGCAAGAGAACAGGAAAGAGGGAAGGAGGGAAGGAACAAGACAGGGAAAGAGGGAGAGAAGAAGGACAGTAGGCAGGGAAGGAGGGAGGAAGGAGAAATCTCAAAGTCCAGAATACATTCCTTAATGGTCTCTGTTTTCTTTTTTCTTTCTTTCTTTTTTTTGTATAAGAGAACATTTTTATTAGATATTTTCTTCATTTACATTTCAAATGCTATCCCCAAAGTCCCCATACCCTCCCCCCGCCCTGCTTCCCAACCCACCCACTCCCACTTTCTGGTCCTGGCATTCCCCTGTACTGGGGTATATGATCTTCACAATACCAAGGGTCTTTCCTCCCATTGATGGCCGACTAGCCCATCATCCTCTGCTACATGAAAAGTTGTGTTCAAACCTGTAAAGCTATGTATAAACATAAGACATGAGGAGAATCAGAGGCTGTTCAAACAAATCTCCAAATACTAGCACCACCAGTATAAACTGCCAGAGCTACCCCAATGTCTGCACTGTCTTTAAAATACACT
Source organism: Mus minutoides (assembly GCA_902729485.2). Taxonomy (NCBI): domain Eukaryota; kingdom Metazoa; phylum Chordata; class Mammalia; order Rodentia; family Muridae; genus Mus; species Mus minutoides. The sequence goes on from LR749599.1 coordinate 1,722,782, forward strand.
CTTACATGTTAATGGATACTGAAAACAGAAATCTTATATTTTTCCTCATTGCAATTTTGTGGCACCCCTTTAGAAAAATTAACCCTGATGTTCACCCTCCACTATAACCTGCCAGTTCACTACAGTTCAAAATACAAATGCATTTATTGAGCCCTGGCTCAAGGTGCTCTGAGCAGCATTCTAAGGACCAGGTAGGAAAAAGATCAGGATTTCTTATGAGCTACTTGGAAAGGAAGAGAAATAGCAAGTGGATTTTGTCAAGTGGAGCAATAGACCCAGGAAATGGGATGATGGAAGATGAAGAAAAGCAGGTTGAAACTAAAGTGTGAAAGAACACTTATTTTGTGCAAAGAAATTGGAAGTCTCATTCAACAAAAGAGAATCATTCTTGCTCATCTCTGACCAATTGCTGAGGGTCATGTAATAGCCATAGCAGCTTCCCTCCTACAGGGGCCAAGGCCTAACATCTAAAGCCAGCTCACGAGCGCTATATATACAGCCCCTGGGCTCTGCATATATTCTCCTGTGTATATACCACTCCTGGGCTGTGCATATATTCTCCTGTGTATGTACGTGGCTCTGCATGTATTCTCCAAGAGCCTCATATTTTCTGCCACAGTCCTTAATGTGTTCTGCATAAAATCAACTATCTGCTATCTGGCAATTTGTAGCTGTGGTAGATCTTACTAGTTAACCAAGTCTTACTATATCTTGTTGAAAACATTGTAGTTAAAATGTAATTAACAATATCATTCTGAAATGCAGTCCTGAAAATGTTTAGACAGGTCAAGCCAATGTTAATCTATGACCAAACACAGATTTCAGAAGGTAGAACAAAAGTGTCAATGCATGTTCTTGTTACAGGCGAAAAACACCCAGAGGGTTCTCATAAAGTGTCATAAAGTGCTACTGTCTACATTTCTTACTTAAATACTTTTTATAACCATAGTACTTGTATATTCATAGGTAGGATGATCATGTGAAAATTATGCTCTGACATTTCAGAAGGAGTGCAGTTAAAGATGAAGGGTAACCCAGACATCCAGTTCTGCCAGAATGGGAGGTGTCATTACCGCACCTTTTCTAGCTCATTGTCAGAGTAGACTGACAGACCAGAAACACAGGCTATATGACTGGAAGTGCTGAGGCCACAGATCAGTGATCACTATCGAGTGCTTTGTACGGGAGAATAACAGAAAATGGGCAGAAGCATCGTACAGCACGATCTTCCTAACACAACAGTGCCTGAGTGAGAGGCACCGTCAAGGCAGGAGTAGAAAAAGAGAAGAGGCTTCACTGCACGGCAGCAGGGTTTAGCTGCTTCACAGCAACAACAACAACAACAAAAACACAAACAAACAAACAAACAAACAGTTGTGATTGTGCCCAAATAGACACTGGGTTGAATGTTTGTGTGAGGTAAGAATTCCTTTCCTCAATGTGTACAGAGGCTTCAAGGTTTGAAGTACTAAAATGAATATTTTATATACATGGCCTGGATGGTGTAGAATATTGTGTAATCATAAAAACACGGTTTAAATAATACCCAGTCTGCTCCCCACCCTGGAAAACAGCTAATGAGAAGACAGGTTACCAAAATCATTTGGCCATATGGTTACTTGGTCTTTGACAAAGGAGCTAAAACCATCCATGGGGAAAAAAAAAAGACAGAATTTTGAACAAATGGTGCTGGTTTAACTGGAGGTCAGCACGTAGAAGAATGCAAATGGATCCATTCTTATCTCCTTGTGCAAAGCTCAAGTCCAAGTGGATCAAGGACTTCCACATAAAACCAGATACACTGAAATTAATAGAGGAGAAAGTGAGGAAGATCCTTGAACACATGGGCACAGGGGAAATTTTCCTGAACATAACAACAAAGGCATTGATCCACCCACATACAAAGCAGAGGATGGCTTTGTTGGCCATCAATGGGAAGAGAAGCCCTTGGTCCTGTGAAGGCTCAGTGCCCCAGTGTAGAGGAATGCCAGGGCAGTGAGGTGGGAGTGGGTGGATGGATGTGGGAACACCTTCATAGAAACAGGGGAAGGGGATGGGATAGGGGATTTTCGGAGGGGAAGCTGGGAAAGGGGATAATATTTTAAATGTAAATAAAGAAAGTATCCAATAAAAGAAAGAAAAAAATCATTTAGCTGACCTATCACCACCAAAATTTTACTTCAGGGCTAGAGGGTTAAGTGTGGTTTGTTCTGTGAAAAGTGCCATTGAGCTAGTTTCTAACAGTAACATAAAACCATTTAGGTCTCTAGTGATGCCTGAATGAAACGTGCTATATACTAAAATTTACCATATGCTCTAGTCATTCGCAGAGGTGAGAAACAGCTGGTTTACCTTTGGCAAGCAAAAACCTTAATTCTCTCAAATCAATAGCTTTTTAGGAACCACATTTTATATGTGAAGAATTTATTTCTGAATTTTGTTCATAGTGGCTATCTATTTTCTATATACTTACCTGCATATACCAATTTTCCTTTCTAATGGCATTTAAAATATTTTGGAGGAAAATATAGAGCATATCTTTGTCACCTAAGGGAAACTTATCCATATATGTTGGTAGCTTACTAATTTATCAATATCCAGAAGTATTATGAAGAAGCTGTTTGAAAATTCCAGAGTAATACCAAAGTTTCATTCATTCACCAAATGATTGATTGCATATACACTGCAGAAATGGATTCATATTTCAGAATACATGTTACTTTATATCCCTCAAAGACAAAGTACATTTGCACTCAATATGCATTTACAGGATAATATGACACAGGTGTGGTGATGTTAGAAAGGAGACGGCCAGTCATAAAGAAGAAAAATAAAGTCTTTCTTGTGAAGAAACTCAGATTTCAGAATGGGGTTCTGGATTTGGAAGCAGGAAAATAGCCAAGTGTGAAAGATGTTTTTCATATTAGAGTGAAACTTAGGCAACCAAAAAGTCTCATGGGCAAGCATCTTAATAGGACGGGTAACATAGAATTTCATTTATGGCATCTGAGATGCTGAGTTAAGCAATAGAAGTCCCAAAGACAGGCTGACTAGGGAGCTGCTCCTCCAGCACAGAGGGAACTTAAAGAAGACAGCACATCTATCCCACTCCTCACCCTCTAGTATCCCACGTGACCACCATGTTAAAGGGCAAGGTCTTGGTGCTGATGAGTATTCAAAACTGATATAAAATTTTGAAATGTTTCAGTATTTATAGTTCACCCAAGTCCTTTTTATATCATTATATTTATGTACATTCTTATTAACAATATTACTTCACATTGATCTTTAAAACAGAACTCACAAGTACTTAAGCTCTGTTCTTGTATCATATGTGTTAGTAATCTGTAAGATGGGAAAATAAATCATACTAGCCATTAGATCAAAAATAAAACACAGTGGAATTTTGCTGTCAAGATTAGAAACTGCACATATCAGAGAACCTGATTCTGCATTTGGAAAATGCCAGGAAATGTTTGAACTAGAAACAAGCACTTACTTGTGAATGGATCTTATGGGAATTAAATGAAAGACACACAGAAAACCTACCTGTCAATGTACAAGAGCGTCCAGTGCAATAGTGAGGAACAGGACAATAATGAACAAGGGGCAGCATTTATAGGACAAAGTGGCTTTAAGCAGATCATCTTAATTAATGAGATAGTATTACTTGTGTGGATTTCACATCTAGTTACTATATGATACCAGGCAGATGCCCTGGAACATCTGTTCCCTGAAAGCTTTCAACTTGGTGGTTAACCAGTTAAGACCATGGACACTGGAGTCAGGTTAAGTATTTGTTACAGTATTAGAGAGCTGGATGGATTTAGACAAGCCCCTTAACTTTTTGTGTTTTTATGATTCTTATCAACAGAAGAGAAAGGCTAGAGAGAATCAATTGTTACTATTCCTAACCTATCTAGAAGAGTGCTGGAGTATGTTGCATCCCTAAGCATGATAGCCATATGATTATCAACACCTTAAAGAGGTCAATCATATCAGACATAATAAAGACAACTGTGAGAGGTTCTGGAACTGAAAGAGCCTGCAACTATCAAGGGTTAGATGCAGGGTTTAAATTCCTGCAGTTGGAGTCTATAGCTGGAGCTTCTAGGCATATGTCACCATGGATGTAAAGTCATCATCACCTCTTTATAAAAAAAAATGTTTGCCATTTACAAGGCTGGATTTTATGTATGATATAGATGCTCCAATTATTCTTAAATTTTGATCTATACATAATTCTGGCTCATATTTTAGGATGATGTCACCAGTTTTATTCAATACATAGAAAGTAAAATTCTAATTCAATTTTCCCTGGAATAGTTTCTCATGGCCATATCCCCCACCCCCACCCCCACCCCCACCCCCACCCCAGTGTATGTACTCTCTGCCCTGTTGCATATTTCTCTGCAGAATATGAGATATCTAAAATATGTCCTTTATCTCTCAAGTTCTTTTAGTGGCACAGGAACCCCTTGTAGCCTTGATCTAGAATGCAGAGTAGGTATGTCTAAAGGCTTGGTGTAGCTAGACACAATGTCCAGAAGAGACTGAAGGCAGCAGCTTTTGTTGGCAGCAGTGGGGACATGAAATAAGAATCTATGAGAAGAGACAGGGCCACCTCTACCAGGACTCTTGCTGTATTTTAGGGTGTTTGGGGGAAAGATGACCCTTTTGGAGCCTGTCCTTCACTACTATGCCTCTCCTATACTCCCATACTTTACTTCTGCAGTTTGATTTGACCCTAAGGCTCCTCTCACCTTTGACTTCTCATCTGTGACCCTGTGGCTTACCTCTGCAGTAGACTGTAGCACTTTAAATAGCATTTGGGTTTTTTTGTTTTGATTTTTTTTGTTGTTGTTTTTTTTTGGGGGGGGGGATGTTAAGACAGGGTTTCTCTGTGTAGCCCTGGCTGTCCTGGAACTCACTCTGTAGACCAGGCTGGCCTCGAACTCAGAAATCCGCCTGCCTCTGCCTCCCAAGTGCTGGGATTAAAAGCGTGTGCCACCACAGCCTGGCTAGATAGCATTTGTTATCTGACCTCCACAGGTATTCCCTTTACATCCACTTCAGCTTCCTGCTTCTATCGCAACTAAGAGGTTGAGGCTCAGTGGAAAGAATCCTTGAAGTGTGCTGCTGCTGCTGCTGCTGCTGCTGCTGCTGCTGCTGCTGCTGCTGCTTCTCCTCCTTTTCCCCATCTTCCTTCCTCCCATTAGTATAATAGAACCTTCATTTGCCTCTGCTAGCAAATGGCTGAAACAAAGCTGGCATAGCTTATGAGTTCATTGTTATTCACTAAATTCTGACACTGTGGAAAGACAACAACTTGTCTGTAGATGTTTTTGACATAGGGCACATACAACAATTTGCAAAATCTATTTCCTAAACAAGGGGGTGTAATGGGCCCCGCAGAGGCCAGCCATTCTCTGTGTTGAGTTGAAAATTGTCATATTCCTATTTACACAGAACACTTTCTTTTCCTTTCAGGGAGTTTTCTCTAAGGATAGGCTGTTCATATTTTGATATCCTTTCCCATAAGAAAGACTGTTGGTTGGTTCTACACAATCCACCCCAGATGAAACTTTCTTCCCTTTATGGCCTGCCATTCAGTCATGTGAGGATGGCTTTTCTACTAGGCAGATCACTGGTCACAAACACTTCCCATTCACTAATGTACCTAGAGCATCCTACACAGTAGTTGGTGAATAGAGGTCCAAATAATTATAATGAAATATAAAGAAAAGACTACATGCAAGCTCTGAAGTTAGACTCTGTTTCAGTCCTCAGCTCTGGATTGCCAATGGCAAATGATTTGATCTCTCCGAGCTTTGATTTCTTTTCCTGGGAGAAGGGCATTTGAGCTTACTGCATTTGAGCTTACTATGAGAATACAAACCATTCTAACACAATACCTGTTTCAAGACCAGCAGATGTGAGTTAACTGCTCTATCCATTTTCTTGTGGAGAAAATATTTATCTAGAAGTCAGAAACCTATTTTATTTATTACCAATAAATTTTTATGAAATTTTTGGCCTTGGAGCATTTTTCTGAGGAGGGAAAGAGCATTCCAAGAAGAAATAGGTATAAGTGTAAAGTACCCAAGAGTTTGGAGGTAAGAGGAGAGAAATAAGTGTTTAAGGAGTCAGGTTATAGGCTCTGTAGGTAAGTTTAGCAGCTTTTGTAAACCTATGACAGAATCAGAGAAATCATACAAGAGCTGTGAGCAGAGGACTAACAATAGTTCCCATAATTTAATAGGGTAACTCCAAAGCCCAAACCAAATTAAACTGAAGAGGTTCCTGCAAAAACTCAGGTGAAGGGGACAGATAGCAGAGACAAGGTGGCAATAGTGGTGACTAGAAGAAATAGTCAGATTCTGGATCCTTATAAAAGCAGAGCCAGCACAATCTGCTGATGAATTAGGTAGATGGAAATTAATTGAGCTACTATGGAGATTGCATATATATATAGTGTGTGTGTGTGTGTTTATAATATATATCACATATATTACACATATATATACATATATACATATAGACATACAATACAATCACATACATAAATATATATTTATACATATATACATGTCACTCACACATATATCACACATATCATACATAAATAAGCATATAAACATATCACCCACATATATATATCACACACATATTTATACATACATAGATATCACATACATATCACATGGGTATGAGACAACTCTGACTTAGCATATCACAGAGCCTCTTGAACATCAGTATTTATTACGGCACTGCACTGCTCATATAACTAAGTGATCCAACCAATCTAAGTCTCCAATATCATAGGGGTGAGAAGGAAAGGGTTGTATATGTACAGAAGAAGTTTTTGTTCAAGCATAATGAATGAACTTATGTCATTTTCAAGGAAATAGAGATAATCATAATGATATGTGTAGCCTCCTTCCCCAGCCTGCTCTAGGCTGAGAGCAGACCTGCCACTGAGGCAGGCCACATGCAGCGTGGCCCTCCAGCTAAGGCTGGCTTCTTTTGTCTTCTTTGCTCTTCCCAGGAATCTGCTACCTGCCTGTGTGCCCAACCCACGTCCTGCCTTCAGCTAAAGCATTTCACAGTGCCCACCAGACTTCAGAATGAACCCAGGCGCCTGTGCAGAACTGACTGTGGGCGGGGTCTTCCCTCTCAAAACCAAGAAAGATTTTTCAGTAAAGATCAGACATGCTTTGATCGGTGATTCATCTCAATGTTTTCATTTCTCTTCCATCTAGTCTCCCTTAGCCCCAGTTCATCCCCCAGGGGACCCGGTCTTTGGGTATGCCAGAATGGTGGACCCCAACATATATGTTTTCTCTTATTTGTGGTTCCTAGATTTTATTTAGTCACATAAAATTGTGAACGTGTCTATAAAATGACATTAGAAATGAATAATTGGGAGTAAATGAAGGAGAATAAAGGAGGTAAATGGGGAAGGGGAAGGGTGGAGAGAGGAGAGGAGGGGAAAGAACAGGGCAGTGGATGAAGGGGAGATGGGAGAGGAGAGAAAGGAACAGGGCAGCAGGGGTATGTTTACCAAACAAAGTATACCTGCAAAAAACTTAATTGAGTGGGCAAATAAAATTAAAAATGCCTGTAGAGTTTGCAGCAAAGTCATGGTAAGCATGAAATTGCTATTTCCTGAAAAGGTGAACATAGAGGTGACAAAACCCCACCAGGTCACTGGGAAAAATGTAAAGTGCAGCACTTACGCTGAGTAAAAAGCAATCAGATTGAGTTTATCTTCTCCAAGATAGGCATGGCGCTGTGCAACTATCCCTGTACAAGGAAGGTGGAAGAGTTCATTCTCATCTACACAACAAGTTTGAGGCCAGCCTTACTATGAGGCCTCATAAAGAAGGGAAGAAAGGGGAAAGGAAGGGAGAGAAAATAGGAAAAAGAAAAGGAAATGTTGGATCCAAAAGTCTGGTGACTAGTACAAAGCCCTATCAAGTAATAAAAATTATCCACACAGCAGACAATTCTGTCTAGGAAACAGAGGCAGGTATCTAGAAAAGGATAGGACTTGATAGTATAGCTGCAAGTCAAAGCACTTGCCTAGACTCTATAGACCCTGAACTGGGGAAGGAGAGGGGCAAAGAAAGCCTGGACAGTGTGATAGCTGAGTGAGACAGACCATGGTGCCTGGTTGGTGTGTACAATGGCATGAGGAAAAATGATGGACCTGAGGACAGTTGATGCTTATTCTGCTGTATCATCATCTGCACATATATGTGCTCTGTGGATGAGAAATCTACAGGATATATAATAACATGGAAGACTGTGAGTGTTATGCTATAGCTCAGTCATTTAGACACAAAGGAGAAATCAAAACCAAGATGGAGGTGCTGAGATGGACTGAGCCTTTAGAAAAATAAATTTGGTATCAGCAAAAAGAATAGAGATCCAATAAAACCATCTAAGCCTTCATTGGACTAAGAGGACTTTCTGCTGTTTTTCCTACAACACAGAGATGGCATAATTCAGGAAACACTTGGTCATGAGCTTGACAATATTTTGAACTGATAAGAAGAGGAAGGTGAAGCTGTAGAAAAGTCAAAGGGGCCAAAGGTCAGCTTTGGGGTAAATTACTTAAACAAGATGGTGACAAGAAGATACAAGTATCCACAGAGAAGAGAGATGACACAGGTTCTGTGGAGTATGGAACCTTCTTTAGTTTTTTTTTTTTTTTTCAATAGGTTTTAGCAATCAGAAGCAAAGCTGTAGTTGGTCCAGAATTAGCACTCATTGGGCAGAAGTGATGTCATGATTAACCAGGGAGGCAACCAGAAGATGTCTATAAACAGAACAGAAGGAAATGTTGAGCATAAAACAAAGAGCATGGGTTAGGGAACTGGAGAAGATGTGGAAAAGCAGGGGAGAACTTTCAGGAGTAGGACACCCATGAGAACATTGACTCCAAAACAATAGACAGGTCACCGAGTGCTGAAGAAGATGATACATGCCATCATAGGAGAAGTGGCCAGGAAGCCTGTGTCATAGCCTGTGTCATACTGTGCTGGGAGAGCAATTTCAACCTAATTCTCTCAAGAAAGTCTTGCTCCTCGATGGTCCTGGTGAGCCCTGTGTAATCTGGATAGCACTTCAGGGGGTGGGCACAAAGTCACTTTTTATATAGGTCCACACAATAGATTAAGAGCAGTCGCAGCTGAGCTTCCTGGCACAAGGCTCTTGGCTGCAATAGGAACTGCGTGTCTGCTCTCCCTCCTTTCCATCTCAGTGATCTAAAATGAAAGGCCTATACAATATTTAGTTGAATGGTCAATGTCAAATGGAAAAAAATTTCAATAATAAAATTTCAGGCAAGCCAGGAAAGTCAAAGCCCCAAGGGAAAATCAGAAAGGCCAGTACTGGCCCAGAGTAAAGTTTGGATGAACTGGGATATGGCTCCTAGCTTCATTCACATGTCTGCCTGTGTTCCTGCAACAACCAGCCTGAGAAAGAAAAAGCCAGACTTAAGCAAAAGTTGAAGTACAGCCACCACATCACCATGTCTTCCAAGCTGTATGGCTTCATTTGTTTATGGAAGATGTTAGAGATTAAGTGTGGTAATATACAGATTAATATTGGTGACACTGAGAAAAGCAGCCTTTTACTAAGATATGCTGATTCTCAAAATGCAGCATGCTTTAGGACACTTAAATGTGTGCAACTAGAGTTTGCTGCATTAAGAATCCCATTTTTGCCTTCCAGAGGAGAGCCTGAGTTGTCTATCTGGGGCACATCTATCCCTATCCTCTTTCATACACATACAGGGTTGAAGTGATTTGGAGATGGGCTAGTTGCAATTGTTTTGCAGTGTAAGAGGGTGGTTTTATATCAGACCTTCTTGCTGACACATGCTCCCACAGGAACACACACCTCCTGTGCACGAGAGGAACTGTCCTCACACATCCCACATGAATTAATCATTACCTTCCTTGGACTGCCAGAGCTCTTAGCTACTGTACCCCTCAAGACACTTCTCATCTAATACTTTGTATGGATTTTACACTTAAAGTATGTCTTTCTCTCTGTATCAGCCTCCAAGAGCCGAATACAGAGATGGTGAGGCCTTAGTCACCTCTCCTTGATGCAGCAGGCCCTTTGGCAGTCAACCTGACAGGATGAAACAGCCAGGTATAGTGGCTTGCTTGTATTCAGACATGTCCTTACCTCTAGAAGCAGGCCATTCTGTACACAAAATAACATCTCAGGCTTATCAGCCATGTGGATTATACAATTGCTATGAATAACATCTCAAAAATCTTCTCACCATTTTGACCAAAAATCAAGTAGAAAGCCCCAGCTGTCTGTGTGGTCCAAATATGAACAGGAAAGAAAACCCACCTAACTCCTTTTCACCTGATGCTGAGGCATCTGACCAGCTCGCCGAATCATTAAAAGTGGTCTTATTGTCTTTAGTCACACTTCACACACTGACATTTCACAAGCAGAACCAGACTGTGTGACATACATTCAATCTGGTATAGTTAAGTGATGATAGCCATGCTTGTTCTAAAATGGCACACAAGGCTGTTGTGTGTTGAGTTTAGAAAAAAATCAGATTGGTTATTTTCAATAGCTATAACTGGATAAATGAAAAAAGTAATCACCTTTGAATTTCTGCCTATGATACAGGGAAAGGAGGTTCACTTGGGAATTTATAAGAATAATCAGAAGGGCCGGGCAGTGGTGGCACACGCCTTTAATACCAGCACTTGGGAGGCAGAGGCAGGCAAATCTCTGAGTTTGAGGCCAGCCTGGTCTACAGAGTGAGTTCCAGGACAGCCAAGGCTACACAGAGAAATCCTGTCTCAAATAAACCAAAAAAAAAAAAAAAAAAGAATAATCAGAAGGTGTTCTTTCCACATCTGTAACTCAGTTTGGGCAACTGATCCCTAAGAGTGACTACATAGGATTACACCAACGCCTGCTGGCAAGATTTAAGAAAATGAATAATAATACCAAGAGGTAGCCAGTGCCTGCTCCTGGGCAGAGCCAGTGCTATATTTTGTGCTAATTCTTGTTATATTCCCTACAAGACAACTATTTTCATCTCTGCTCTTCACAGGAGGGAACAGAGCAGTTTACTCAAAAGTCTTAATATTTACAAATGTTCCAGAACAGCTGTTTAGGGGTTCCTTCCAAAATAAGTCAACGTCAAATCTCAGCTCTACTTCACTCTGGGTCTTCTGTATGGGCCGATTTATGCTCACTCTGTAAACTGGAAAAGCTAATATCCAAACAACCTGCTTGGAATTTTGATTCTAATGCCTCAGCTCCCCTACTTCACACACTCCACGAGATTTTGAAATGTCTGCTGTAAATAAGTTAAAGAAGAAGCCAGCTGAATACAAATAGCTACTCAGAGACTGCTTTGAGAAACAACCTTGCCTTTTTTTATGCTTTAAGTTCTTGGGGGATGGGGGGTGAGATGGGGTGGGATGGGGGTGGAGACTTTAATTCCAACTCTCTGGAAGTAGAGAACTTTCCTTTAAGTCATCTTAACTGGCAGAAGAAGGTAGGGATAGTGTAAAGAGAAATGGAAATAAGAGAAATATCAGGCTGGGTGGCCACCTGAAGGAGCCCACAGTTGTGCTGAATGTAAAAGAGAGGTGGGGGATCAATAAAAGAACACACAGATAGTCCATTGGTTATATTATATATGAAAATCATAGGGCAGTTGTAAAATGAAGTTGAATTCTTTGGTCACCACATCAAAGCTGGTGTTATTCACTCCCTGTAAGGAGCCACACAGACCCTAGGGTATCTGTCTATCTGAGAAGTGATGCTCTACTAAAGCACCATCCCCAGCGTGGTGATTCAGAGCCAGCAGTCTCCAGGTTAGACACTACTGAGCATGCAAACCTCATCCTAGTCATTCTTTGCTCACTGCTCCACATCAACAACAGCTCTGTCAAGCAAATTCAGGATTTCAAACATACATGTTGAGTTGCTTGAGGCAATTACTAGATGCTTTAGAAATTCTGAGACACTCTTTGGAATATCAAAGAGGGTGTCCACAGGTTTCATGAGCATAAGCTATTGCTTCCCAAATGTAGCAGTTAATCTTGGCACCTTAACTTGATTTTGAATCACTATGGAAACATTCTTCTGTGTATTTTTATGAGGATAATCCCAGAAAGGTTTAAGTGGGACAGGAAGAGCCACCTCAGGGGCGCCACTGCTCATGCAGAACACGGAGGCAGCACTGCATCCTAGGGCCTTCAGGACCCTGAGCCAATTCTGTTTGCGATTCAAAACAAATGTCTCAATCTCATCCCAGACCTGTAGGATCCGAGAGTCTGCTAAGAAGAATCCATAAGTCTCTAGTTTTCACACTTGACACTATAGCAACTTCTCTAGCAGCAAGAAACAGAGGGGGTTGGAGAGCAGAGTGGTTATCCTTGCTTGTTACAGTGGACTAAGAAACCTGACCTTGGAGAAAGTAATAAGCTAGAGTGGTGAAGATGTCAGGCAGTAGTTTTTAACCTGTGGGTTGTGACCTCCTTTGGGGGTCAGATATCAGATATCCCACATATCAAATATTCATATTAAGATTTATAGCAGTAGCAAAATTACAGTTATCAGGTAGCAATGAAATAGTTTTATGGTTAGGGATGACCACTGATTGTTTTGTGTGTTTTTTTTAATAAATCACTTTATTCTAATCACCACAGCTGGTTTAAAGAAGCCACTCAAGTGCCCAGTCCAAACCACAATCCATCCCAGTGAGCTTTTATTTAGTTACAATGGCCATTCTGAAGCAACAGAACCTCAGTAAGAATTTTATAATCTCACTACCAATTACTTAATATTTTTACTTCAATATCTAAAAAGTTGAATTCATTTATGTAGCATAAAAAAAGAAAAGACTATAAAGGACTTGCAATTAAGACAAAAGAAAACCTTTTTAACCACTTTGGTGACCGCTGGGTCCTTTGGTCCACTCTGTCAATCCTTAATCACTTTTGTTCTTATTTTTAAACCATATATCCACACTTACTGCCCATCTACAGATACACACAATATATTACTTTGGCAGTATGATACATGACTGTATTTCTCTTAGAAGGTCCCCAATAACTCGTGAAATATCCACCCAAAGACCTAAACATGGAACTTGGTGTTCTTGTACACTAAGTCAAAAATTAGTTTGTCCTCAGGCTGGAGAGATGCCTCAGCCTTTAAGGGTACTTCTAGCTCTTGCAGAGGACGTGCTTCATTCCCAGTACCCACAAGGTAGTGCATCATTCCAGTGCCAGGGGATCTAATGCCCTCTTCTGACCTCCTCAGACACCAGGTCCGTATGTAGTACACATACACCCGAAAGCAAAACAGTCTTACACCTATGCCACAGTGCTCCATACCCATTTACTGCCAGGAGAGAGCTGGTCTTCAAGGAGTGTGGACAAGCCTGTGAACACAGATAATACCACCACTTCTGCTCAGAAGGACCTGCCAGGAACACTGAGGACACAGGAACTGAAGAGCATCCTGGGACTAGATCCTTCCGGTTTCCATCTGCACCCTGAACTGACCCTGTGCCACAGCTCCATACCCAAATACCACCAGGAAAGAACTGGTCTCCCAAGAGTGTCTACAAACCTGTGAGCACAAGTAAAACCACCACTTCTGCTCAAATTCTTGGCTCAAGAGAGACCTGCCCAGATACATCAGGACACAGGAACGAAGGAACAGCTGGGGTCAGGATCATTCCAGCTTCTGATTGAACCTGAATGCTAACCTTATGCCACAGTTCTCCATACCTAAATTCCTCCTGGAGAGAACTGGTCTCTCAGGAGTACTGACATACAGGCTTGCAGGACAGACATGCCATAGTTGGAGACAGCAAGAATAGCTAACACCACAGATAACAAGATGGCAAGAGGCAAGCACAAGAAAATAAGCAACAGAAACCAAGGTTACTTGGCATCATCAGAACCCAGTTCTCCCACCGCAGCCAGCCCTGGTTACCCCAAAACACCAGAAAAGGACAACTCTGGTTTAAAATCACATCTCATGATGACAATAGAGGACTTTCAGAAGGACATAAATAACTCCCTTAAAGAAATACAAAAGAACACAGGTAAACGGGTAGAAGACCTGAAAGAGAAAAACACAAAAATCCCTTAAAGAATTACAGGAAAGCACAACCAAACAGGTGAAGAATCTGAACAAAACCACTCAGGGTCTAAAAACAGAAATAGAACAATAAAGAAATCACAAAGGGACACAAACCTGGAGATAGAAAACCTGGGGATGAGATCAGGAGCCATAGATGCAAGCATCACCAACAGAATATAAGAGATAGAAGAGAGAATCTCAGGTGCAGAAGATACCATAGAAAACATTGACACAACAGTCAAAGAAAGTGCAAAATGCAAAAAGCTTATAACCCAAAACACTCAAGAAATCCAGGACACAATGAAATATAAAGATAATAAGTATAGAAGAGAGTGAAGATTCCCAACTTTAAAAGCCAGTAACTGTCTTCAACAAAATTTTGAAAGAAAACTTCCCTAAACTTAAAAAAGAAATGTCCATAAACATACAAAAAGAATACAGAACTCCAATTAGAGTGAACCAGAAAAGAAATTCCTCTAGTCACATAATAGTCAAAACACCAAATGCAGAAAACAAGGAAATAATATTAAAAGCCATAAAAGGAAAAGATCAAGTAACATATAAAAGCAGACCTATCAGAGTTACACCAGACTTCTCACCAGAGACTATGAAAGTTAGAAGATCCTAGGCAGATGTCATATAGACCCTAAAAGAACACAAATGCCATCCCAGACTACTATACCCAGCAAAATTCTCAATTATCATAGATGGAAAAACCAAGATATTCCATGACAAAATCAAACTTACACAATATCTTTCCACAAACCCAATCCTACAAAGGATAATAGATGGAAAATGCCAACACAGAGAGAAACTACACAGAGGGTTCTCAATGAAGGAGTTAGAGAAGGGACTGAAGGAGCTAAGGGGGTTCTCAGCTCCATGGGGAGAACAACAGTGTCAACTGGCCAGATTCCCCGGAGCTCCCAGGGACTGGACCACCAACCAAAGAGTATATATGGAGGGACCCATGGCTCTCGCTGCATATGTGGCAGAGGATGGCTTTGTTGGACATCAGTGGGTAGAGCGGCCCTTGGACCTGAGGGTATTTGATGCCCCAATGTAGGGGAATGCCAGGGCGTGAAAAAGGGAGTGGATGGATGGGTGGGGTGCACTCTCATAGAGGTAGAGGGAGGGGATATGGGATAATGGAGTTCTGAAGGGGAGACTGGGAAAGGGGAAAACATTTGCAATGTAAATAAAGAAAATATCCAAAAAATAAATAAATAAAACAAAATAAAAATAATGGACCAATCCAGGCAGAAGGCCCTAGCTGATCCAGAACCAGGCTTCTTTTGACCTTATTTAGAGAAGTTTTTGTTTGCAGTGCAAAGTACTCAATACAGAAACACACAGCAGGTCCAGTACTGGGAAAAAAGAGATTGTGAGTGTTCACCCTTAAATGAAACATCATTACCAATCTCCCAGTATAACCCCTAGGACCTCCAACAAGGCCCAGGCAACATCATGGAAGAAGAGACAGAAGGAATGTATGAGAAGTAGTATGGGGAAATGAACACTGTGAAATTCTGTCTTCTGAGCATGGCATAGCTCCTGCACTCATAAATTCACATCATCTAAGATTTCCTGCAGAATACAGTCACAAAACCAAGCCTGCCAAAACTCTGGGATGGAAAAGGAAGGTGCTCTCCAGCCCCCATCCCTTGATGAGTTTCGTCATTGATAGCTGCTGAGAGAGAATCACTCTCTTCTGAGAAGGTGGCCACTAATACGTTTCCCATGCTATTGTAGATAACCAAGATCACTCATACCAACAAAAACAGAAGACATGAAGTTGTAGCCACATTTAAGGAAATAGGGGAAGAATTGGAAGATAGAGGTGGGTGGATATTATGATTATATTCCTCAAAGAATAAAAACTCAAAATAATTCACCCTCCTCACAACCATGTATAATATGCTTATTTTCTTCTTTTTTATCACCAGCTTGACTTTTTAACTGAGTCAAATTGATAATTAAAAAGTAGAGTACTTTATATTTTATTTTTAAATAAAATAAAATTGAACATAAAAAGTCATACACATAAAATAGCTAAATATTTTAAAAATCAATTGGTTCTGCCCTTCTCTAGAGGAATGTTATAAGAAATTTACACTTTAAAAAAAATCTTGATAGTTGTTGGAAACAAACCATGGAGATATGTTCTGTCCACCAGTACTCGCTATTAATTTACATAGTAAAATCAAACACTCTGCTGTGGAACTTGTAGTTGTAGATATCTGATGTGTTGTTCTGAGAGTAAAACATTATTATGGATAGAAGAATTAAGGAGCTGCCACTACTCCTCCATGGCCATTCTGTGTTCCCCACTACCCTTTCCATAGAGCCCACATTTTTCAGAGAGGTTCCAATGTGCTCATTTACCAAAAAGGAATAAGCAAACTCATTTTCCAGCCCTCTTTATGTCATGGAGTAATAACATGAAATAGTTCGGAGAGTGACATATGAGCACAGAGAACAAGACCAAACTTCAAATATATGATGTTTTAGTTTTTCCCCTAGTGATTGTACAGGGGTACTGTAATAAATTACATTGTATATAATAATTATTGCACACAACTAATGTAATGAATATAGTGGTTTTATTAAGAAAATAATACAATAGCACTAGTTAATGGTCAGGGAGGAGAGCAGATAACACTGTGGAACCCCAGGGTTTTTGTCGAGGTCTATGCTAGCTGTTTAGTATGAAGGCTTCAATGACCCTGCAACTCAGACATGACTTTTTTCCATTTTTTTCAAGTAGGAAAACTGAGATTAAAACAAACATGTAACTGTTCTGAGGTCATGGAAGAATCAAAACCAGGTTAATTTTTTTTTAACTGTACCACCAAGGAAAGCAGGCCTGAGAATAGGCTATCACTCTCCAGAATCGTCAGCTGCTGGGGGCTCCTGATCAGCCTGCATCGCTGTAACATCACAATGGCAAGTCAAGAAAGTATGCAAGCCACGGTGTTGATAGATGACGAGCCAGTCGGACCATCAGGCAAAGTCAGCGTCAGCATTTTGAGTCGACTTCAATGATCTAAGGGAGAAGAAACACCTAGGATGGCTCTTCTCACCTTAGGCTGCCCTCTAGGCACATAAATCTCCTAGCACCACCATCTTGCAGAAGACTGAGATATCCTTCCACGAGCTTCTTCAGCTCTTGAGCACACAGGAGCAGCTGAACAACTATTTAAATACTCATACGGATGCTAAAGGGAGTCGCGGGGTAAGTAGGAAGGTGGCTGAGCTCAGAATCAGCCTGAGGTTGTAAGGCTCCCTACCAAGTTTTCACCTATATCAAATCATTCAGCAGGCTTAAGCACTATGACTCCACCCCAAGGAAAATATTAACATGATTTAACTACAGTTATGAATTCCAGTAGACTCTTACTAAATGCGGCACAATGCCTTTTGTGCATAGATGAAGGAAAGTCATCTTGCTGATCTATAGCTCACACAAAAAGCACTCTCAGAGCTCCATTCACACAACAAACCTGGGCCAATTGTGTAAAGTTTAAATGTATTTGGTATAAAAGATGCGATTGTGGAAAACTCACAAATTCATAGAAATATTACTGAGGTTAGATCATTCTTTTATAAAAACCATTATAACATTTCGCTCATAACTTCTCTTTGATGTCATCATTTATGGTATTTAATAACTTGAAATGTGTGAAGGGGGTTGAACTACTAATGCGAAGAGAAGGGAAATTCCTGAGGCAAAGGGTAAGGGTGAGAATCTCTGGGACTGTAGAACTACGTGAGAGAAGAGGGTTCTGGAAAAGAGCATGGTTCTTGCTAGAGCTGTGAGACTTCAGGCTGTGTGATAATAGCTTACAGTTAGTCTGTGATCTCTTGCCAAAGTCAGATGACTTAGCAATGGTAAGAATAAAGCAATCGATATGACAGGAAAATCACTTTACAGTATTTTCTTGCAGGCAATGGGATATTAAATTGCCCAGACTTATAATGGAAAGGTAGCCCTTTTTATACTGAAAAGCTAGGGGGTAGAGAACTGGGGCAAAGAACACAAATGAGAAACAAAAATCAAGACCAAAACCTCAAGTTATTGTCATATGCATCTACTTGCACAGGCAAACATTCCAGCTTAAAAGACAAATCTAGCAACTACTGATTTAACTAGGATGGCTTAGTAAGTTGTGACTTCAAAGTGAGCCTTACAGAAGTTGAATGGGGGTGAGGGGCAGATGCTGTGGGTTTTCTACAGCAGGTGGCAGAGGGGAATAGGTGGTGGCCATTAATTTGCCTGCCTCCTTGGGAGAATGGTGTAAACCATGCTGCATGCTAACGAGTAAACAATATGAGTAGACCTAGGGAGGTGGTTAAAGTTCCGTGTTGGTAGACTGGGTATTTTAATAGTAGCATAAATGACCACAGTGACAGAAAATTCTCCAAAACCAGCTGTGGATGACAAAAGCCTTCATACTAAACAGCTAGCATAGACCTCGACAAAAACCCTGGGGTTCCACAGTGTTATCTGCTCTCCTCCCTGACCATTAACTAGTGCTATTGTATTATTTTCTTAATAAAACCACTATATTCATTACATTAGTTGTGTGCAATAATTATTATATACAATGTAATTTATTACAGTACCCCTGTACAATCACTAGGGGAAAAACTAAAACATCATATATTTGAAGTTTGTGTCTTCCAAACTGCACAAAATCTTGCTCTGTAATAGGATGAATGGGGGCACAAAGGACAAGTAGAGATGAAGGAATATTGGCTGCGGGACTTAACTGAATTTACTCCATGTTTTGTCACTAGTATACATAGGAGAATAGAGTTGACAATTACTCCCCAAAGTTCATTCCATTCTCCCCATTTCCCTTTCGGTAGAGCCCCATTTTTTTTCAGGGTGGTTTCAAAGTGTTCAGTTCCAAAAAGTTAATCGGAAAACATATTTTCTACCTTCATCTTACATCGGGGAGCAATCACATAAAATAGTTCTGAGAGCTGACATAAGAATAAAATGGACTAAACAGAATTTCAGAAACCCTTGCAAAACTAGAACTAGGACCTGGGTGCTTTGCCCTCCCCTTGCCCTTTAGATACAGATTAGGCTCCAGATGCTGTTGTAGGAGGCTGAGATCAACAGGCATGCACTAAGAATGAAGAAGAGAAAGCCCAAGTCCTCTGTTTCTCATGAAGTTACCATGGTAACCCTGGGCCATTTTCTTCCATTCTGCCTTTTCCTAAGAATGATCTTTATCATGAAAGTCAGGTGTTCGTGAATGGAAGAAACTAGGGTGTGGTGTCTCTATTCATCACAGCTGTGTAATTCCACACATGCTAGAGTATAAGGCACATATTTGACATTTGCTGTACTCTGGATGCACATTATTATAGTTTAATAAGTCTCAAATATTCAAAATGTAAAATTTCCGTGCAGGATAATGTTAAAATATCTGAAAATATCTGATCTTGTTCTCTTCAAGGTAACTATGTATCTAAAGGAAAGAACAAGAATATTAAGTTAATAGAACACTGCTTAGGTCCTATCCCCAGCCAGACTGCTTTGGTCTGCTCCCCAGTGAGGCCAAGGGCAGATGTGGGATCATGCTGGGGCTTGCAAGGGGCTCACCACCACTGTTAATAGCTTCTCATCTTTATAATTACAGCCAAAAAAAAAAAACCATTTAGCTTAGTGTTTCAGGAAAATCAACTATTTAAGAATCTAAATCATTCTAGTAATTACACTCAGAAAAATTAAAATGCTGTTTAAATAGTTATGGTTAAACACAACATAAGGCTTTAGGTATTTTTCAATGAAAAAATTAAGGAACAAAATTCTTCCTTAGATTTGAGGAATATTTTTAAAATAAGTAATTTCTACAAAGGCAATGTACACACAAGAAGAGAAACTAGAAAGGCAGACATTGCTGTAAGGTGGTTCAACAGCTTCATTTCTTTTTAACACGTTTGTATTTTCAGATTGTGTGTTTGTGGAAATTAGAAAAAAAAACTTGGAAGTACCTTCGAGTCGCTTTTCTGAGCTATTCTGTGGGTCTTTGAGTTCAGAATATAAATTAAATGCTGCTCATTCCTGAGTTTTCTCTGTGCAGATACTACAAGCACTACTAGGGGACAGGTTTATGGAGACCTTACTTTAAGAAAAATCCAAAAGAGAGAAAGAAGTTCAGAGGTTCGAAGAGATGTCCTCACTGCCTTGCCCATCCCCCCACATCAACTACTTTAAATAAAGTCCTTTATCAATGCTGACACCAAACATCAATTCAGTTCTACAAGCTGATAGTGCTAAGGTTATGGTAAAGAAAATTTCAGTTCCTAAGAAATCTAGTGAATAATTGAACCTACCCCACATCTTCTTATGGAGCACTCACTTAGAGTGGAGAAGGGTACTGTGGGCTTAAGTAGTCATCTCTCCTAAGACATCAAAGTGGTGTCAAGGAATCTCCAACATCACAAATCACTGAAGAAATACAATTAAAACCAATGTGAACTATGACCTCACACCTGTCAGGATACTTAACTCTCCTGATGAAAGCCCAGCATTGGAAAGAGTGTGAAAAGAAAAGAAAAGAAAACTTATATACAATGTTGGGAGTAGATTCTTCCAAGAGCTAAACATCCATCAACCATATGACTAAGCAATTCTATTAATACGAATTCATTCAAAAGAATTGAAATGAAATTCCCTGTGCTCAGGACCAGCCTTCAGACTAAGACCATTACAGAAAGCCACATAGTCACAAAAGAACACACACGGTATGCACTCACTGATAAGTGGATATTAGCCACCCCATACACACTCACCAAACCCAGACTCTATTGTGGATACTAGGAAGTGCTTTCTGACAGGAGCCTGATATGGCTGTCTCCTGAGAGGCTCCTCTAGAGCCTGACAAATACAGAGGTGGATGCTCACAGCCAACCATTGGACTGAGGGCAGGATCTCTGATGGAGGAGTTGTAGAAAGGACTGAAGGAGCTGAGGGGGTTTACAGCCCCATGGAGGGAGCAACATTGTCAACTTGCCAGAACCTCCCCTCCTCCGAGCTCCCTGGGACTGGACCACCAACCAAAGAATACACATGGAGGGACCCATGGCTCTGGTTGTGTATGTGGAAGAAGATGGCCTTGTTAGCATCAGTGGGAGGAGAGACCCTTGTGCCCTTTTCTTTTCTTTTGTTTTCTTTTCTTTTCTTTTCTTTCTTTTGTTTTCTTTTTTTATTAGATATTTTCTTTACATTTTAAATGCTATCCCGAAAGTTCCCTATACCCTCCCCCTGGCCTGGTCCCTTACCCACCCACTCCTGCTTCTTGGCCCTGGCATTCCCTGTACTGGGGCATATAAAGTTTGCAAGACCTAGGGGCCTCTCTTCCCAGTGATGGCCTACTAGGCCATCTTCTGCTACATATGCAGCTAGAGACATGAGCTCTGGGGGTACTAGTTAGTTCATATTGTTGTTCCACCTATAGGGTTGCAGACCCCTTCAGCTCCTTGGGCAATTTCTCTAGCTCCTCCACTGGGGGCCCAGTGTACCATCCTATAGATGACTGTGAGCATCCACTTCTGTATTTTCCAGGCATTGGCATAGCCTCACACGAGACAGCTATTTCAGGGTCCTTTCAGCAAAATCTTGCTGACATGTGCAATAGTGTCTGTGTTTGGTGGCTGATTATAGGATGGATTCCCGGGTGGGGTAGTCCCTGGGTGGTCTATCCTTTCATCTTAGCTCCAAGCTTTGTCTCTGTAACTCTTTCCATGGGTATTTTGTTCCCTATGTCTGAGGGTTTTCGATGACCCAGTATAGGGGAATGCCAGGGCGGGTAGATGGGAGTGGGTGGGTGTGTCGGGGATCACCCTCATAGAGGCAGGGGGAGGGGGAAGGAATAGGGGGCTTCTGAAGGGGAGACCTGGAAGGGAGGAAACATTTGAAATGTAAATAAAGAAAATATCCAAATAAAAAATAAAAAAATAATAAAAGATACATAAGAGATTTTAAAATCCTCAATAAATACTGTCATTTGTTACAAGCTCCAGCTCCATATATAGAAGAGGATGGCCTTGTTGGTCATCAATGGGAGGAGAGGCCCTTGGTCCTATGAAGATTCTATGCCCCAGTGTAGAGGAATACCAGTGCCAGGAAGCGGGAATGGGCACATTGGTGAGCAGGGCTAGGGGGTTTTTAGAGGGGAACTAGGAAAGGGGATAACATTTGAAATGTAAATAAAGAAATTATCTATTTTTTTTAAGTTAGAAAGAAAGAAAGAAAGAAAGAAAGAAAGAAAGAAAGAAAGAAAGAGACAAAGAACTGGCCTCAGGGTGCCACACCCCAGTTGATACCTTTTTGTATAGCACAACTCTTCCACCTAAGGCTCAGGGAACATCATCAAAGAGTGGAAGGAAAGAGCCAGAGAGCCAGGAAGTCTCCTAGGAAATTGTGTCTTCTAACTTTGCAATGGAGGTTACAGCTATGCAGTCTCAACAATATGGCTGCCCAAACAAGACCTAAGCAATCGCAATCCACTGCTTGACATCACTGCCCAAACAAGACTTGAGCAATCGCAACACCGCTTGACATCATTGTGTAGATGAGGGAATCTCACAAAGCCCCAAGTCAACTGAGTTGCTACCGAGGACAACAAATGAGAAGAAGAGAGCCTTCTCCAGGGATGAGCCACCTGATTGGCTATCTAATACCAAAGACTCTTCCCTAGAAACATGTGGACAAGCAACACCAAATGACCTCAGCAGTGTGTATGTGTGTTCATGTGTTGGTTTTTTGTGTGTACCTGTGGTGTAAGTGCATGCATATTTTCATGTGTGCTGCTCTGCACATACATGCTGTGAAACCTAGAGGTTGATGTGGCATGTCTTCCTCAATCACTTTACACTTTTTATTGAAAATAGTTATTTTTCATGTAATATATTCTGAGACCGTTTTCTATCACCCAGCTCCTCCCAGCTCCTCCCCCACCTCCCCTCCCATTCAAATTCAGACCCTTTCTGTCTCTAGAAAACAAACAGGCCAAGCATTTAAAGAATCATTTTAAAAGATAAAATAAAAATAAAACAAAAGCAAGCAAGTCAAAATAGGATTACTGTCTTTTAAGACCAGGAGTCTCACCATGCTGCCCAGCCTGGGGAACAGTGGCTATTCTCAGGCATCATCCAACCACTACTCAGCATGAGAATTGTGATCTGCTCCATTTCCGACCTAGGAGTTCATCCTTCCTTAGGGAAAGTGGTGGTTCCCCGGTTCCCTGGAGATTGCCATACATATTGCCAAACTTAGTGTGGCAATCTGACCTGCATAGTGCACTATCAGCCTAGAACTTCTGCATGGAGAACAGTAACACACCATAAGCACATAGTAGGCAAGCACATAGACACCAGGTCAGATAGTCAGAAAACTAGTGTGACATGGATTCTGGGATAGAATTCTATTCCTATAATTAACTATGAGTGGATTTTTTTTCAGGGGGAACGGGGGACTCTCACTGTCCTGTGGTCTCAGGAGACCCGTTATGCATGACCTTAGAGAATAGCTTCCAAAAGCTGAAAGGCAAAACCGACCCCATGGGAGTGGGGCATGCAGCATCTGTATTACAAACATACTTTAGACCAATCTTGATTAAACATCCTGTTTTCTAAAGATGATTTCATGCAGCTAAAATGGAAAGACAGCAGTTGACCATGTCAAAGATGATCTGTGTTCTGTGTGTCTATGTATCATCTACATATTTCTGTCTGTGTAGCTATAGATCTTTCTCTATATTTTTTTACAATGACTATTATCTTATAGTTTGCCTGGTAAGGATGACACTGGGGAACATTCAATGTCCTCTCTGGAAAAGAATATCCTGCTTCGGCAGTCTTACAAGGCCCTGCCTGTAGCAAAGGGACCTCCTGGGAATGAGAGATAGGCCACCGAAGTGACATGCTGTGACCAGTTTGCTCTCACATGACCTCAGGAAACCCTTCAAGGAGAATCACTACCCCGGGTGAGAGGGTAGGATCAGGAGATGAACCATCTGCTTGCTTTGTAGATTGACATCAAAGGGGGATAGGAGGGACAGAGAGGCTGTCCCCTGTGCCTCTTTGCATCCTGATAGACTTCTGTGGGAATTAGGAAGAAAATGTCCCTTACACAATATACTTCCCCCCTACCCCCAATTTCTGTACCAAAGGAATTTTTTTTTCACATGACATTTTTGTATTTGTTATAGAAATTTCCATTAGGATCCATTCTAGTAACCACAAGTAAGACTTGCATTTTGGGTTTGGAGTCACTCATGTGGGCAAACCCCAGCGTTTGTACAAGCAAAAGTGAGGGTAGTAAGGAATGTGGTCTCATTCCACTAATGGTGGAAAAACCCAGCTCATGAGATCAACATCCGCATAGTGGCGTCAGCCTGCCATTGTAGCCTCAGGCAGACAGCCAAGAGCAGGTGTCTTTCCTTCAAAAGCCTGTTAGTGCATTCCATGGACAGAATTGGACCATTTACAAATTATTCCAGGGAACGGAATTATTTCTCAAATTACCCACATATGAGAGATGGCTCCAAACTGGGCCATGGCCCCATGGGCTGACTGCCACCACAATGCTTCGCTACTAAGTCCGAAAATGAGAATGTGCTATTAGCAGAAGAAGAAATCTCTAACTGCAAAACGATTTTTCTCTCAAAAGAGAAATAATACCCATATTTAAAAGAAATCATTCAGCTGTCCCTGGGCTCTGATTAATCTTTCTATAACCATATAATGATTTACCTTTTTATCAACTATGACCTAAGGAATATTTTCACATCTGTGGACAATCTCTGGAACACTGTGGTCTCGAAGATTTAATTTTAGAGATTCATTTTAAGAGTCCTTTTGCTCCATGGGGGTCACTGATTCGAATCTACAGTTGCTCTCAGGGTTGCTGTATAAGAGGCATCCTTCAAATGGGACCTCAGCAAGTAGCCAGGTCTGCCCTGTTCTCCAGCCAGGAAATGGCCGTTACAAACTTTCACTCTGAGTCTTTTCAAACATATACTTTCAAATAAATATTTCCCTTGTCAAGAAAGAATGTCAGTGTTTGCCAAGGAAGGCGTCTTTGTTTTCTGCATGTGACATTTTTGAAGAAGCAGAGGATCCAAGCTTACCACAAGTGTATCTTTTGAAAGCTGGACACACTATAATTATGCATGACTTATGGAGTGCATTAGGTAACAGTGTGCGTCAGCAAACAAAGGGGCCCTTGGCTCTGTGACTCAGGGTCTCATGGGGAAGACCACAAGTTCCAAATAGGTAGTAAGCACTTTGAAGAAGACAGTAAAAAAAAGTTAGTTTTTTGCTCAAGTTAGTTGAGCAAATCTTAGATTTGTAAGAAAATGAAATTTATATCATATATATGCTTGCCTCTCAGGAGGGCTTTTCTCAATAAGCACCCCTACCGTGGCTCCGAGGTACATCACTGCAATGTCTGCCTGCTTTCATGGACGGTTCTGACTTCTGGGTCCTTTTTCCTGCCTCTTATAAAATAGGAGTTATTGGTTTATGACCAGCAGTTACTATGTGTTTCAATGTCTTCAATTGCATCTGCAGAAACTATCTTCCAGCTAAAATCATACTCCCAAGTACCAGTATTTGCACACGTTGGCATTCAAAGTTATTGCAGCCAAGCCAGGTTGAAAATAACCAAAGGTAGGAAGTATGGATATCTTGAATTAATAATTTTATTATTGATTATGTCTGTTGAAATTAAGAGTAAATCAGCTTTAGCTATCGGCCAATTACACATTAAAAACCAACTCTTAGAAAACCTGGTGGTTTCAGAGAATGCCAGAGAAAAATTAGCAGCCTGCCTTTCAGGTAAATAGCATGAAATATTTCAGACAGTGGAGGCTCAGGGCAATTGAAAAGGTGTGCTCTTCCACAAAGCCTCTTTCAAGGGTTTCATCCTCCTTGTCTCTTCAGGGAAGCTATCGCACTCAGAGAACTCAGAGGCACCTGAAAGAGAAAATGCCTGAACAGAGCGATGACTCAGGTTCATAGTCACGCGGCTGCCATTCTTAGAGCTTTCCTTCTGGATCAATGTTCTTTCTCTACTGCATTATGTCAAATCTTTCTTCTACTTCAAAACAAAACAATTCTCGACCTTCTTTCAGTTGCCATAGAGAGGGTGCCATTTTACATTAATTGCATTTTATTTCTATTCTGTAAGGGGGCCATAACAAAATCCCTTCAGCTGTGGCTTAAATAGCAGACTTTCTTCTCATTGTAGTGGAGGCTGGATGTCCAAGATCAGAGAGTCAGTGTGGTTCAGTTCTAAGTAACAGTCTTCATTCTGGCTCACTGGTGTTCGCATGTAGCCTGCTCTCTATGTATGGAGAGAGAGATGGGGAAAGAGTAAAGGTAAGGCTTCAATACTGCTGGATTAGGGCTCTACTTCTATGATTCTATTAAACCTTCCTGACAGCCCTATCCCAAACATGCACCCTGAGAGCCAGAGCTAGAGCTCTCACTGTGAATTTGGGAGTAGCACAATTAGTGTGTCTTCTAATTGCCTCATGTCAATAAAGAGGATCACACATTTCAAAATTCCTTTCTATCTTAAACTTTAATAGTTGGGAAGCTGAAGTGTACATAAGCTGGATGACTTTGTCCAGCCAGCTGACTTCTGTGAGCTCATCTTTCAACTAAATGTTGCAAGTCAGAAGTTATAGAGTTAAATAAGATGCAAAAGCAGTTTGAAAAAGTGTGCTATTCCACACACACTGTTGTTCTCTCTCAGCGCTCCTTCCTCGCCATCTAAGATGACTTTTATATTGCTCACCTTCACATAGTGTCTTCATAAAGCACCCGCAGATGGCACACAAACACTTCTAATAAGGTCTAATACTGTGATTCAGATGCTCAGCTCTCTGCACATTAGTTACTTGAAGCTCAAGGAATGGAAGCAGTTTAACATAGCATCTGTTCTCACATGCACTGACTTGAGAGGAGGAGAATCAGCTGTTCTCACAAAGAGATGTCTAGTTTAAGCCAGAGTCATTAAGGCATACAGATGATTCATGGAGCCAATGGCATGTGCAGTCATGAACAAGCAAATGATGAATAGGATAGGTGGAGAGGAATGCAGATTCACACAAGATTTGAGCAAATATAAAAGGTACAATGAGAGACAAGGGAGATAGTTCAGTCTTCAAAGTCTCATTGTACCTTTTTATTTTTTTCAACTTTTATTAGATATTTTCTTCATTTACATTTCAAGTATTATCCAGAAAGTTCCCTATACCCTCCCCCCTCCCGGCCCTGCTCCCCTAACCATCCGCTCCCACTTCTTGGCCATGGTGTTCCCCTGTATTGGGGCACATAATGTCTGCATGACCAAGGGGCCTCTCTTCCCAATGATGGCCAAATAGGCCATCCTCTTCTATATATGCAGCTAGAGTCATGAGCTCAGGGGGTACTAGTTAGTTCATGGTTATTCTTCCACCTAGAGGGTTGAAGACCCCTTCAGCTCCTTGGGTACTTTCTCTAGCTCCTTCCTTGGGAACCCTGTGTTCCATCTAATAGCTGACTGTGAGCTTCCACCTCCATGTTTGCCAGGCATTGGTANATTGTATCTTGGGTAGTCTAGGTTTCTGGGCTAATATCCACATATCAGTGAATACATGTTATGTGAGTTCTTTTATGAATGGGTTACTTCACTCAGGATGATGGCCTCTAGATCCATCCATTTGCCTAGGAATTTCATATATTTATTGTTTTTAATAGCTGAGTAGTACTCCATTGTGTAAATATACCAAATTTTTTGTATCCATTCCTCTGTTGAGGGACATCTGGGTTCTTTCCAGTTTCTGGCTATTATGAATAAGGCTGCTATGAACAAAGTGGAACATGTGTCCTTGTTACCAGATGGAATATCTTCTGGATATATGCCCAGTAGAGGTATTGCAGGATCTTCTGGTAGTACTATGTCTAATTTTCTGAGGAACCGCCAGACTGATTTATATTTGCTGAAATCTTGATATCTCAAATGGAAGGATGCAGTTTTTATATTTGAATTCAAGTGTTTTGATGAAAAGCTCATTGTGTGAATCTGCATCCCTGAGTTTATATTCTCAATGCCTCCATAGAAAGCCAGGCACAACAGCAAACATGAGGTACCACTATTATTATGAGAGAATTATATCAGAGATATAATAGTAAATACATAGAGGCAAGATACTATAGGCCTGTGGCCACCTTTCAAGTACTTCAAAAACTGAAGTGAGCATGCTCTTCTGTGATATTTTGTATACAAACCAAAAACTTTAATAAAGAATATTACACTAGTGGTTTGTCCTCCAGATCTACCAGCAAACATAGTCATCATAGATATCATCAATCTATAACTGGTTCTTTGGAACTCCTTGCCTTCTATATTTCTCTTTATAAAGGAATGTCTGAAATTAATAATTCACACATTTCAAAAGCAAGCACTATTCTGCAGTATTTAATAGTATGTGATTATCTAGTAGTGTATGAACAACAAATGTAAAAAGATATAGGGGAAATATAATCACAAATCTATTTAGAAAAACACTTCAGTCTCCCCATTCTGTTGCCGTGAATGCACATTATCTAAAGGAATAATCAGAACAACATGAATTCTCCCTGGCTTCAGAATTGAGGAAAAAATTATTGGAATAGAATGGGTCAGTTAGATTTCAATAACTAGTATTATTCATCTTCTGACCCAGGGTAAAGGCCAGTATGTACCTTCAGGGGAACTTGGTCCAGAGGTCACCAACATTAAAAGCAGAATTTGGGTGGGCCAGAAAACAACAGCAAACACACATATACATTCCATATAGACTTCAACATAAAGGACTAGCCAAAAGATTGGATTAGTTCTCGCCATGCCTGGGGCAGTGATTAGAAAATCAGAGAAGTTTGTTGTGGTATTTTGTTGGTTGGTTGGCTGGTTGCTTAGTTGGTTCCTTTTCCTTTCCCTTCCC